>JALPQI010000077.1:600000-878953 GCA_025490895.1 Thaumatotibia leucotreta | reverse complement strand
AATTCCTATAGCCCCCTACTGCCTAGTATAAGTGGATCTGTATGACCGTAGTAAACATGCGCAATCGGAGCTCACATGTTAAATTGGTCGTTTCTCATGTGACTTTGTAAGCCATTGGCAATATTTATGTTCCATAAGTAACTCTATTCTACAATACGTTTCGACATTGAGTTTTAAATAGTTTCTTTAAGTTAATTTACATTTGGATGAGATTTTTAATCATATTTCCTCGCGATAGTGAGGGGAAAAAAGTTGTATTACACTTGGCGGCAAAGTTTGTTCAACTCTCGTGCCTTGAGACCTTCGCAATGCTCAAGATTCCAGTTTTTGAACCACTCGCTACGCTCGTGGCTCAATTTTGGAATCTTTCGCTAGCTCAGGTCTCAATATTGGCACGACAGTTAAACATCAACTTTGCCCCCTTGTATAATAAATAACTATTTACTTCTCGTATGTTAAACACTCGCTGCGCTCAGGATTCTATTTTAGAACCACTCGCTTCGCTCGTGGTTCAACTATAGAATCCTTTCGCTTGCTCGTGTTTCAATTTCATACTCGCGGGTAAAATACAACTTTGCACCCTTGTATAACAAATAACTATTTCCGTACTGACAGCAAACCCAATTGCAACTGTAAGATTGACCAAAAAGTTTGTTCAAGGGATTTGCTTCAATATTTTGACGCAAGTCATTCATTCATTCGCTATTTTTTTGCAATTAGCACTTGATTTGTATATGTGTGTAATCATTCACCTCAACTCTGGTGAAATTGCCTACAAAAAGAAAAAATAGGATAAGTAAAAAACAAAGCTTCAGACTTCAACATTATAATTCCGCACAAATCATTGGTTCTGCTTGGTATCCTTCGCGTTATGTAACGCCTGCGTCACGTACAGTTTGGCCAGACTCTGCGAGCAGAACTGGCTGATGTGCTGACTGTACGTGTTGATCTGTCCGGCCACGATCATGGGGTTGAGGCGAAGCGGTACGGGGTGGGGTTTGAAGAGCTTGTTCACGTCTTCTTCGGGTAGCGGGGGCTCGTCCTGAGGAAAAAATATTGTTTATTAAACAAGTAATTGTAGAGTCTGACCAACATAACTTTGATAAGTATGCTTAGCACATGATTGGCGCGACAGTATCTCGCCGCGAGATAATCTATCCGTCTCTTTTGTTAATATAGCTAGTGAAGGACGGGAGATCTATCTCGCGGCGACATACTGTCGCACCAATCATGTGCTAAGCCTGCTGGTTCATCCTATGAATGTTACGTTTAGTAACACCATTAGGCCGGGATTTCACCTAAGTTCTTACGTAAGTTGTAGGGACAGAGCTTTACTAAGGAATAAGGAAAGTGATGTGAAGTGGAGACGACTAAGGGATTGAAGTGTTACTGACCATTCTTTGATTATCATAGTGGACATTACTGAGGTCGCCAATCCGCTTGCCCAGCGTGGTGATTATGGGCATTTGGCGTCATGGCGTCTACACGCATAGTTAATAGGAGGCCTATGTTCCTTTGCGCTGGACTGACCAAGTCAAATCCGCAGTAGGAAGCCACGTAGCTGAATGCGCCAGACAGTCGGCCAACAGGGAGAGATGGCGGGAGATCGTGCGAAGAGCTGTGACCGCCTCTACCACCGACGTGGACGCCTCAACGTGACCACGACCGCTCCGCTAAGAGCGAAACGACAGAGAAGAGAAGATGTTCAGCAGATAGGAGAGAGATGTGATGTCATGTAGTGCATAAAGTGCACGAATGTTCAGTACATAGCCACGGTACATGGAGTACGGTGTGTACCTTGTGTGAGAAGCCAGCGATGCTTGTCCCGCTGCTGCCCACGAGAGCTGCTGGTAGCGGTTGTTAGGGTACCTTGGCGGCTCTGGCGGCGTTCTCCTGCGCCCGCTTGAGCAGCCAGCGATGCTTGTCTTGTTGCTGCCGGACGACGAGTTGCTGGTAGCGGTTGAACTTGATGGCCTCCTGGTTCAGCTCGTCCACGCGCTCCATCAGGCTGCGGAGTTGACCTGGGGATTCAACATTCTAATACTTTCATGTTCAAAAAAACACAAGTCAACAAAGAGAGAGAAACTATTGGTTCAGAATGGGAGTACAATACAGCACAGTTTGTACCTATACCGTTAGTCAGTAGAAAACAAAAAAGAAGCAAACAAAACCTAAAAAAACTTGCATTAATTCATAAATTTCATATTCAAGCACTTTTAGAACACATCTTGATTTTATCACCAACTTAAAACCTTAAACCACGTTGACATACACTTTTAGTTAAAATTATTGATATTTATTAGTATTAATGTAAAAGTGTATATTACAAATCAATATTTGTTTTTTTCCTCTAAACCAACAAATATGAAGAAACACATATACATAGGATTAAACCTTCCAACATCACCACATTCTCAGGACATGAATTCCTTAATCAAAAATCAAGAGATGGATTGCAATCTCCTGATTCTAGGTATTGACCTAAACTATACATTTATGACAGTTTGAATTACTGCCCGAATGTTGTAGAAAACTTCTAACTTAACTAAGTATTCTACAGTACAGCACATACACTAAAGGAGGCATTTAGCAACCTGAAACATACGCTGAGTTTCATGTAGGAGCTTGGATAGTTGGAATAGGGCTACCTCGCTATCACGCAAAAAAGGCACGATGATTGTCGAGTTGCGGAAAAAGCCGAGTAAAACTAACTAACTACAGCAATTAGAATATTTCTTTTATATATTCTTCAAACTCCTCACCTTCCAATACTGAAGCAGTGCCTAGATCCAAGAACTTGGAACCTTCCTCCTCAGGAATCATCTCTGAGAGTTCAGACATCATAATGTTTGTGAGCGGGGAGTTCCGGATCACAATGGGAACTTCGATGAAGAGGCTCTCGTAGCCAATCTTCAGGTTGCGGAGTGCTTCGGGGGTGTAGTCTTGCTCTTTGTACATTTGGATGGCCTGGAATGTAATGTTGATTTGTTGTTAAATCAAAGAAATTATGAGAATGATGTCTCAATAAGGCTAAAGAAGGATAATAAGTGTTTTGTGTATTTCCTTATCAATGGAATCAATTCGAAGAATGCATCAATTTAAACTGTTGAGGTAGTATTATAGTTTTTATACAAGTTATTTATACTTTTTTATTGTCTTTGATTTTCTTCTTATTCTTTGTTTAACAAATATGTCAAAAACCCAAAATGTTAATAATTTTCTGTCAGTTGCAAATAAACTCTTGCTTGCTACACAGTCAGCTGCTTACTTTACTTTTCCCTGGTCTACTATCCTTGCTATCGCTTGCTTCTTCAATATAAACTATAAATTTCAAAAAGGATGTCCTGCTTTTATTTGATAGATTTAGATAGATAGATTATACTTTATAAAATTAACATCTAAACAAAGTTTTTATTGAAATTTAGTGCATGTCTTTACAAACGTGTCTCGCACTAATAGGGTGTCCCCAAAACTGAAAAAGGTCACCTACTGTTATAGCTTAAACTGGATTCTTTGAAGTTTTTTAGTTACTTTACATTACTGTCTGTAACCAAGCACATCTTTTTGGGCATTTTCTTTTGTTTTTCTAATCTTTTATTGAATAAAAAGAAAAGGGTTTCGTCACGCAGTGACGATGTCACCCTCGTTGATATCAATGTAAATATTTCTCAAGCTTGTATTTACTTACTAGGTGCACATATTTAAAATGTATAATTAGCTAATAACACCATTGGGGATTTTCTTATTAATCTGTCAGAGCATTTTTTAAGCTTAAATGTACTTATTGAGTGCATATATTTAAAACATATAATCAGCTAATAACACCAACCTGAGGTGTTAACCTATAGGCCTTCAGCGTGAGGAACCCGCGAGCCGACTTCTTCGTGTCGTAGATGACCACCACACTCTCTTCGATGGAGGTCTGGTAGTGGTACTGAGACTCCAGGAGCGACAGGCTCAGGAAGTTGCCGACGTCGGCACTCTGGTACCTGAAGATGATGACAAAGCGTGTGAAAGTGGGGTCGGTAACTTGTGTGCTACCTATAGCACTCTCAAAAAGTTTGTACATACATTTGGGTTACATTTATTTATTTATTTAACCTTTATTGCAGTTACAAAAAAATAAAAGTACAAATGGCGGACTTGATCCCTTAAGGCATTCTCTACCAGTGAACCATTGGGTCAAACAGAAAACGTATATCTTCAATATTGATAAAAATTGGTTCACATTTCCCAAATGTCCCAGTAAGTTTGTATGGATGTTTCCTTTTTTGTTACCAGATTCATATAAATTTTTGGTAACAAAAAAGGAACAATTCCTACAAACATTTTGGGATATTTTGGGAAATGTGGTGGATAACATTTGAAAGATTCTTTTGTGGAATATTCAATATCAATTTCAAAGTCTCTTGTTGAAAACAAAGAATATATCTAAGTTTCTCTTTAGTTAATAAAATTAGAGATCAACTAAAGTCTATGACCAAAAATGCCAATTTCATAGGTAATGACAAAATATTTCAAATATTACACACCAGCCAACATGGAAATGGTCAACATTGACCCTCCGCAGCCTCCGCATCATGGCGAGCTGGTACTCCTCCTCATCCATGGTGTCATCGTGCTTGGGGAACGGGAAGCAGTTGGTGATCTCCAACCGGTTCTCAACCACAAGCCCGAGCAGCGCTCCCTGCGCCACCTCCATGTTGCTTTGTGACTCTTCATGGCAGTGTTTCAGAATTTTCATTACCGCCTGTAATATTAAAATAAAGAACATGTTAAGGGTTGTTCTCTTGATGATCAACTGCAACAGTGATTTGATAAAACTGTATTACCCTGTACAATACAATTGCCATTGTCATCATTATCATATAGTCATTATTTTGGCTCACTTTAGAATAAATGTAACAAAGGTAATGAAAGTGGTTCAAATGCTGAGAGAACAACTCTTAAAAGGAATGAAATTCATTTTGATACAGATTTTATGGAAGGGTAACAAATATAAGCATTAAAGAGGCCAATGTAATATGAGTTTTGACTGGGATAAGTATGCAAAATGTCTACAATTAAAACCAATACATAAATGTGTTTCTTAACTCGTCTAATACTGTTTAAATTCCGTAGCTTGCGCCATTATGCATTGCAAAAATTATTGACTTATGCAAAACAAAACAAACTCATAACAATAAACATTTATCAATCAACTTCAAGGTAAATATAACAGGTGTGTCATAGCTCATTATCTAAAATAAATAGCGGGATCAGGTCATGTTGAGATCATCACCGAATTCGGTAACCTCTAGGCAGACGGGCCGTTAAAGTGTCCTAAAATGACCTATGACTAATTCTAATTCAGTAAAGTTTGGCGGTGCGCACAAATAGACATTTTTATTAGTATGTTTATATGAGGTTTCTTCACAACAAACTTGTTTGTGTAGTTCCAAATGTTTACAGTTAGAGAGAATGGGCAATTGAATCATGTTATTTTTCAGGTTGGGAACATAACCTCTATACGAATGTAAACTGATGTTTTTATTGCATATTAAATAAAAATTGGGTGTTACACATGAAAGTGAACTTGCCTACAATCATTTTAAACAGTTTGCGGGTAGATACGCGCCGAAAGGATTCTCTAAAACAATAAAACAACCGACGTTTTGACGCGTCGACAGATCCAATTTATACAAAACGTAATAGTCCTCAGAGTAAAAACTTTCACCACGATGTACAAATACATTTTAGCTTGCATTTACTTACCAGTCCATCGCACTGAACGTACGTAATTGCGGCTTCATTTTCAGGAATACGTCTAGCAGACCCACCACGGCTCGCCATTTTTAATTTGAAAGGTTTTGCTGACCGAATGAAATCATGTTTGATAGGTGCACTGTCATATTTCATTCGTTCTTTTCCATATGGCAACACCTTTCACTCGTTCATGCTATTTGAGGCAATTATTTACAAACTCGTTCATTCTCTGGAAAAAATCGATTTTGTGTCATGTGTGATCGCTTTACCTACATGCTGATATTTATCTTGTCTATTCTTTTGTCTCAAATGTCAAGTCAAAACCCCCACCAATCATCCCATCCCATCAATTTGATAAATAAATCAAGTCACAATAATATTGTTGTTCCCTTGAAAAGTATAATTAACAGCAACAGTAATGTGTTCTTTGACCTAATAAATATAATAAGAAGTGAGTGTTTATAAACGTACAGAATTGTTGTTTTAATTCTTAAACAGAAAGTTATTAGAATCTCGTCTCCATGTATTTAATGGAAAAAGGAAATTATGAGTCAACATAAATTTTGGAAAGGGATAAAAGCTTGTACATTTTCGGAATTGAACCAGATTCCTGATAAAATTGTGAAACTGTGTTCTCTAGGCTCGGAAGTGATCGTTCTCGGTAATGACCATGGCCTTTATCACAGTAACATTGAAGACGATTGTTTAAACTTTAGCAAAATCAGCGGTATATCAGCGATAGACATATCACACCACAATGATATCCTTTACATCATCGACGTGCACGGCAGACTATACAAGACTAACACTAAGTTCGAAAATAAGGAAGAGATTGTTGTCAGGGAGGAGGCAAAATGTTGTCCCCATGGATTCAAAAGCTCCAGTTTAAAAGTGAAGTTTCGTAATGTAGTGACTAGTGACTTTGGACAGCTGTTTATTAGCAGTGAAGGGCAGCTCTGGGGATCTGGTGTTATGCCTCAAATTGCTCTGGACACTACTAGCATTAAGAAAGTGCCATTTTTCGATGGAAGAACAGTGTATAGTGCTTCTGTTGGTGATGATTTCGCGGCCGTAATAGCTAGGAAAAATGTCCGTCAATCTGATAACTGTGACACAGACAGTGACAATGATGATGAAGAGGTTTTTGCCTCAAATTGTTCACAATGTCAAACATCAATAGGTTTAGCATCCCCAGCGTCAGTACCGTCCTTGTCCGAGACCTGTCCCCTCGGAGTGCAACTCAATAAGTCCAGTGAAGACTCCAGCAGCACCACTGCCCCACAAACAGATGTCCACATAGATGCTCACAGTTTTACAGAAGACTCTAGTCCCTCATCTGAAGAATCAAAGATAGCTAAATCAAATTCAAATCAAAAAGCACCTGATAAATTAAAACCACAAGAAATTGAAGATGAGAATAAAAGCACTGAAATTGAAACTGAATTAGATGATGAAATCACGGAAGAAAGTAAGGAGAAGCTTAACAATATTTTCATAAACACAGATGCAGCAAAGCAATTTTTAAGTAAACAATTGTCATGGGTTTCAGCAGGAGAAGACTATCTTGTTGAATACACAGAAAAACCCACAAGAATTATTAAAGAAAATGTTTCTAATCTAACAAATTTCGTTTATGAAGGTGTCAAAACAGTAGGAGATAAAGTAGTAACACTCTCTAGGCATGTAAGTGGCAGTAGTGATAATAATGAAGCTGTTGAAATCCAAATGCGACTGCAACATGAAGAAATCAACTCCCTCATGTATAGTTGCACTTCTGATTGCCACCTCGAAGATCTTCAGTTCTCCACAAGTACAATCAGCAGTGAGAAGGAGTTTGAATCTTTGAGAAAAAGTGAAAACATTAAGAACATGGCAAAATTAGGTAGGAACATCTTAGCCACTGAACTATGGACCTGGGGTGAAATAGCACATGGGCAGCTTGGAGTTGGAGACACAGTAAAAAGGTTAAAACCAATGGTTGTAATGACTTTATCAGGCTTTGGACTACAGAAAGTATCTTGTGGCAAATGGCACTGTGCAGCTTTGACGCTAGATGGCAGACTCTTCATGTGGGGCTACAATCACTTTCACCAAGTCAGTTTTGATGATAGAGAGGACAAAAGTGGGCCTAAACAGTTCACAGATATCTCCGGTGGTGATAGGGTAAGAGACATGATAGCAACAGATCACCACACTCTAGCATACACACACAACAAACATATTTTCTACATGGGTAAGCATACAGATGGTCACACACAATCTATAGAAAATTTATACAAAGTCCCTGTGGAAGAAAATGATTTCAAAGAAAATGGTGATGTTGAACTCGTAAAGTTAAGTAGGCCTCAAAATTGTGTAAAACCCCAAAATATGTGCTATCATTCTTTGATACTGTCTTCAGGTAACATAACATACTGTTCAATGGGACCATATGATGAGCCCACTAAATCCCCCGAGTTTGGAGATCTGTCTATTGCTCAAAAATATTTAGAAGAAATGCTCTTGATATATCATTCACTAGTTAAGCCTTTTCTGAAGAAAAGTAAAGCTATTGTCTTACATTCCAATGTGTATGAGACTGTTTGTGATATCTACAGTGACATATTGAACATTAATGCCCTGAATGTGTTATCAATGTGGCAGTGTGCGGAGAAACATATAAACGAATGTGATATTTCTTTAATCAAAAATTTAGAAGAATATATTTATTTGTACAGAAAGTATTATTTAGCAATAAGCAATTTGATTGTTATTGGTGGATTCGCTCAAATCAATAATGTTATTGATGTTCCATCAAGTGTATACAATTTATTTAGTGATCAACTGCCATCGAACAAACAAAAGAATAACAAGAAAACACTTGAAGCCATAGTGGGACTGGCTTTCGTACAACCCCTAACGAGATTGAGCTCGTATAGGTGCATTATTCAATCTTTGTTACGAAATAAATCAAACAGAAACGACGCCGACTTAGATGATATGAGCAATATAGACAATCGGTTTAAAAAAGTCCTATCGTCTATGGACTTGTTAATAGAGGAGCAGGAAAAGAAACGAAAAGAGGCTGATGTGACTAAACTTTTCTGGGAAACGGTAGGGAAAAGCTTAGACCAGTACAGAACTCCTGAACGGCGTTTAGTTCGGGAATCTAAGTCGCGTCAGCTCAGCTTAGTGAACCCTGGCAGGTTTTCGTCCCACTGGTTCGTGTTGTTTAACGACTTGTTCATCCACATCAATGGGAGCACTTCAATCGTGCACCCATTGATAACGCTCTGGGTGGAATCTATTCCTAACACTGACTCTTTAACAAACGTAATACAGCTGACAACTCCTGAGGAAGTTCTGTCTGTGTGTACGAATTCGGAGCAAGAGAAGACTGAATGGATTCACGCTCTGAATTCGGCAATCAAGTCTGCCTTGAACAAGGAATCGTCTTTCAAGCCCCCATCGATCAGAACTGCTAGTCACACGTTTTCGAGTAAAAGTTCATTCTTCAAAGACGCGAAGTACCAAGGGAGATGGCTGGACGGGAAGTTGCACGGGAGTGGCAAGATAGAATGGCCGGATGGCAAGCTGTATGCGGGGCAGTTTCAGCTGAACGCGCTGTGCGGGCATGGCAAGATGGAAGATCCTGGCCTAGGTGAGTTAATTTTTTTTTTTCAACCTTTAAGCACTATGATTCAGGGAGCGTTAGAGCGATCCAGTCGGATCACTTGTGAGTGTGTTGCTTGGGGAAAATCCAGGACCCATCCAGACCGGACTACGATAATTATTTACTACACTGGAATACTTCTACAAGTTTACGCTCCAGCGACATCGACATCAGGTGGTGCGGTTCAACCTAATCTAGGGTGTAGGTAGGTAAGTTACGTTAATACCTTATACAAACAAATATAGATATCGCCTGACGGTAAATGGCTCTCATGACCAGTGCATCTCCAGACGTGTCAGATGTGCGTTGTCGTCTCTTCCGATCCGTCTTTACACTCATACCTTCACCCGAAATGCGATATTAACACAACGAACCGAAATTATAGATAACACGCTCTATTTATGGCTTCAGGTTTTAAAGTTTCTAGAACTGAGATTTATTTAGGATATTTTGCGTCCTTCGTTGAGAAAGACATTGTTGCAGGCAGAGATCGGAACCGGTTTTTTAGAAAAACCTCGAAATAGCACAATATCTTAAAATATTTTACACTCTTTATGTAGTATTCAACATTTTATGTAACTATTAACATCATATTTTTGAATTACTCCATTAACAAACAAAATATAAACCGAAGAACGAAAAAGAACGGAATTCGAACCGTTCTTTTGTACAGAGAAAAAACCGGCATCCGATCCCTGGTTGCAGGCGACTGATGTACATAGAAATTTGTAAGTGTGTAAAACACTAAACCGCTCATCCCGAGTTACGCAAGGCAACGATAAGCGTTACATAACATTTATAAAAACTGTCAATTTTGCAGGCATCTACGAAGGCCAATGGAAGGACAACCTACAAAACGGATACGGTGTCCTAAAATTCATAAACGGTGACATATATGAGGGCTATTTCAAAGACGGCTTAGCCCACGGACACGGGGTGAAAAAGCAGGGTGACTTCACATCCTCCAACGCTACCATTTACACTGGAGAGTGGAATAATGGTGTAAAACACGGGTACGGAGTCATGGACGATATCGGGAAAGGAGAAAAGTATTTGGGCAGCTGGAGCGATAATAAGAAGCACGGTTGCGGCCTGATAGTGACCCTGGACGGGATTTATTATGAAGGATTGTTTATGCAAGATGTTTTAACGGTAAGACCTTTTGTTAAAGTTTGCTCATTTCGTTTCTCTTATTTGCTCAATTTTTATCTCAAATCTTTACATTCTGCGCGAGGCCGACTGTGACTTGGAATTTACAATAGGTAATACCTAAATGTGATAATGTTGGGTTTACATGATAAGTAACGATAATTCCTGACGATTATTCATTCGCGTGTCTACGAAATATTTAAATTAATTAGATATTGAAATTACGCAGGAGCCAAAGTCTAACAACATTCTTTTTTTATTTACGTCACAAGACAGCCCTAATAATTAATTGTATTGTGAAGCGAATCGCAGGTCTTCGTTGTCCGTCTATTCGACTTCACCATACCTCGTAATTCTACATAATTGTTATGTACCACTTTTTATAACCCGTGTTTAGTGTGTTTATTTCAATAAAATTCATTCATTTATACAGGCCAGACCCCCAATTGACCTAGATGGCAGATCTGCCTGATTTGGTGGAACGTCGGCCACACAAAATATGTTGCATAATTGTTCGATAAACTAGATCAACTTCTGTAATTTAACACGTTTTCGATAATCTAATTACAAAAAAGCACGTTCAATTATTATTACGAGTGAATATAATACGCCGAAATGAATAGGGCTTAAAACGTTAAGTAAACCTGTTGAAGTTGCGATTACCTCTTTTTGAAGAGAACCGTCCATGAGGCCTGGGTCGCGTTTTATAAAGTTACAATTTCGCTGTTTGCCTCTCTAACGCACGCACATATTGGCTAGAAAGAGAGGCAAACAGCGAAATTGTAACTTTATAAAACGCGACCCTGGACTACACCTATGAGTTCTTACGTAAGTTGTAGGGACGGAGCTATACTAAGGAATGAGAGGAGAATACCGCTATCTCATTCCTTAGTATAGCTCCGTCTTTGCAACTTACGTAAGAACTTACAGGTGTAATCCCAGCCTTACGAAAGAACAATTAGTCGGGTAACCAGAGGCCTAACCGCGAACCCCGAACGAAGTGTTTCCTCCCTGTCACACTTACGTACGAATTCACACGTGCGAGAGAGAGGTTCGTGGTAGGTCCTCATCTCATCAGATTCACGCTATCACCTTTATCTACAGGGTGGCCAAAAAAGTGCATTCCCGCTGCCAGTAAGATTTTGGGAAGCAGAATATTCAAATTCAAATAGAATAGCTCTCCAAGGAGGTTTTTGGAAGTTTCAGAAAGGTCGATTTTTTCCTGTTGAAAATACGTAGGTATACTTATATACTTACCCCCTTATTCATAAACGTTCTTGTGCTCTTATGGACACATTGTTAAGACCGAAAGGGACAAACAATCATTAGCGGCTTGTTAAGTTAGCAGACGTTTATGAATAAGGGGGTTAATAGGAGCTAGTAGCTATTGTGCTATAGAACGAGTACTTTTGAAACTTGAACTTATTTCTAAAAAAAATCCCCTAAGAGGCTTATTCTGCTTCCCAAAACCTCACTATATCACTGAAGAAAATAATGTACATTTTCTTTTTATTGAAATACATTGAAACTCTTATCATTGTCCTTAGTAAGCAATAAATTTACCTACCTAATAATCTCACCCATTAAGAAGTTTGATAACGAATGTATCGTTTAGCTAAGATTGTGCAAGAGAGAAGTAATATTACGAGAACTGTTAATGTGTTTCTTGTCTTCTAATTAGAAGTAAGTTGATACTTAACTATCAATTAGTCCAATTGACACATAATTAGAAGATTTTTATTCGCGATTTCTTGGTTGTCTCCTGAGAAAGATGCTCAGGAGCTCAAAAAGTTTGTACATTTGCATCAGGCGCGGATCCAGGACTTCGATGAGGGGGGAGGGCACTGCCGTATGATATGATAGTATTTTATACTTAAAACAGCACTTAGGCATACATAAGTCCAGTGTGAGGGGGGAGCAAGTGCCCCCATTGCCATCCCCCCCTGGACCCGCGCCTGATTTGGATCACGTCTTAGATAGGTATTGATAAAAATTGGTGGGCCGGTTAAGTCAACGAATCTGAGCAAGATCCATCACATTTCCCAAAATATCATTTAAATAATATATTATATTGTGTTTAGTCCTATAAAAATTGTATGGAAGTTTCCTTTTTTGTTACTATATTCATATACATTTTTGGTAACAAAAAAGAAATCCGCCTGCGCCTTCGGTTTGGACTTTACTTTCACACGTGTTCACAATTTCTTATTTACCGCCCTATACCCAATGTAGTATTATTTCAGGGTCACGGTGTGATGGTATTCGAAGACGGGACCCACTACGAGGGCGAGTTTCGCTCTGCCGGCGTGTTCTCCGGCAAGGGAATATTGACCTTCTCCAGTGGTGATAAGATCGAGGGCTCCTTGAATGGCGCCTGGACGGAGGGCGTTAAGATCAGCAATGCGACTATGCACTTGAATGTGTCCAATCCAGTGCTGCCGGCGAATCCTAAACCAAAGTAAGTCTCAAATTGAAATCCTATAATGCCCCGGCAACGACATTGGTCTAAGGCGACCAGCGATGAGCGAATCCATGAGTTCGAGAGGGATGCCGATATGGGCACGAGAGAGAGCACCATTCGTTTTCCGCTAAGCCGGTCGCCTTAGACCGATGTCGCCGCAGCGTAACGTTTTCCCTTGATCAACCTTTAAAATAAAAAATGTATATACTTAACAACTAAACATAACTTTTTGTGGTGAATATAAACCCATTAAACATATTAAAAGTCCTTATAAATTTTTTCCTCTTAATCTTGGTTACCATTAACTTCTCACCGACGGGACTGACAGACAAGAAAAAGATGTTTTACCCTTTTATAGTTTTAAAACTGTTTTATAATTGTGTAATGTAATATAGGTGAGCAGATCTCAAAATCTTTGTACACAATAAGACAGATTGACAAATGACTGCTTAATTTTCCTATTTTGTTACCGTTGTTTTTTACAATTATCAACAATTAATCTAATTATTTCGCGTAATTAAGAAAGCCCATAACCTATGAAACCTTAATTGTAAATAAGAAATCAATAATTTAATGATATATCATATAAACAGTTTGTAACAAAATAGGAAAACGATAACTCACGTATTCACGTATTTAGCGCTAATAATTGTGTACAAACTTTTTGAGAACTGCTCAGGTACTTTCATAAATAAGATAACCCTACTTGACCTTGAACTAAACTTTAACTAAAACGGGACTTTCATCGATTATTAATCATTGCTACTACCTTATCTATCGGATGAATGAATACGTAGTACTCATACGTTTCTGACTCACCATTCAAGGCGTTGAATTATAAAGACACCACCTCAATCGATAATGACCTGCCCTGTTCACAATACGGTTGATTTTTGCGTAAATTACTCACAAGTTGCATGGATCCTAAGGAAATGAGTACATGCAATAGTTTTGCTCATTGTTAGTATTTTTACAGGATTTCCTGTCTAGATGTTATAGATATAAGTGTTATTAAACACGCGTTTCTTTATGTACATGCGATGTAACTTTATTTCGTCCTCGTAGCATTCATTCTCATTTTTTTAGTATTAGTGTACGTAATTCTAATGAAATATTGCAGTTAGTTAGTATTTAACATCGTCCCTTTGAATTACGTAAAAGAAACGTACCTACATAATTTATTAGCAAAATTCTGAGATTTAATTATACTGGGTTATTTTGGACCCAATCTAAATTATACATGTTCAAAAAGACACTTAAACTCTAGGATTTCTAGGAATTAGGATTTTTCTTTTCGCAATTTAGTGGTTGCGGGTGATCCCATGGAGAAAGTTATTTAAAATTACCTCATGGAGGGTTGGTTGGTCAAACCCGATAAGTCGGACAAACCAGCTTTTAAAACACGAAATATATGACAATATCTCGACTTATCGGATTTGACCACTCAACCCTCGATATGTATCAATTATTTCCATCATTTTGTATCACGACGGGTGTCGTAAAAGTCGACTAAGGGATTGAAGTGTCACTGACCATTATTTGATAAAAGATTGATGATGGGCAGCAGCGTCATCATAGTGGACACATTACTGCGATCGCCAATCCGCTTGCCCAGCGTGGTGATTATGGGCATTTACCTCCTAATGCGTCGATACGGCCTACGTCCAGCAGTGGACTGAGATAGGCTGATGATGTGATGTGTGTGTGTTTGTGATGTATCACGACCCCAAAAATCACCCATTATGTGTAACAAAAAACAATTCCTTTTACAGTTCCTTCGGCAAACTCTGTGTCGCCCCAAATCAAAAATGGAACGCTCTATTCCACCAATGCTTCAACTGTCTCGGAGTTTCCGAGACCCTCCTCACTCCCACCGGAAACCACTTCGGAAACGGAACCTCCAACGGCATAGACAACAAAAAGATCTGGCAGAACGTAGCGGTCGCCATCTCGTGCTCGCATAAAGAAAAACATAACAGGATGTCTATGAAAAAACCGAAGCAGAAGGTGGAGAAGTCTGTGGATTGCTTGGAAGTGATACCTCAGTTTGGGCAGAAGAAATTGGATTTGGATGACTTTAAGGAGATTAAGCAGTATCTGCATAATGTAAGTTGAAAAACTATTGTTGGCTTAGCCGTCATTAAGGTTCTTTGTTGGTCGGCAAATCGATGATAACGTAAAGTGCAGAAGGTTTGTTCAGGACTTAGAACCTTGTTCGTTGTTGCTGTCGAAATACGAATTTCAAACACAATTCTCGATATGGATTGAAATAAGTCTTATTTCAATCCATATAATTCAATAGTTAGTTATTCTAAACGCATGTACCTTCGTTACAAAGAAATTCAATAGCTCTAAAAATATGTATGTGACCAAAAAGTTTTAAAACCGCATTAAATAAAAAAATGCGGTTCTTGAGATAGAGTAGGGCTCATTGAGCTTATTGAATCCATTTCGCTTTACAAATAATTAATGTTTTAATTATAAAATCATTATACTTTGGTAATGATATGATAATACACCCGTAGCACGTCGAATAACGTAGGTATTTTACTACGGTATTAAATCAAGTCGCAAAACACAATCAACCATACGGGTCGTATAGATCCGATACCGAAATGTAATAACGACCGTATTCAACATGTTATTTTACTCTTCCAGGCCTGCGAATCTTCACATCACCCACTAGGTCAATTAGTACTAAGCCTAACCAACGCATTTAACACCACGTACGGAGGCGTCCGAGTTCACCCTCTCCTACTAAGCCACGCTGTCAAAGAATTGAAAAGTATAACTGACAGATTGTACCAAGTTGTCAGATTATTGTTTCCAGCATTGCCACCAGAGGGCACTGAGGTTGTGCTGCCGAGAAAGGATCAAGAATTAGATCCGGAGAATAACAGTGATAACCCTATTGATGGGTAAGTATAATAAACAGTTCGGTTTTGCCACATATTGGGATATTACGGTCGGGACCAAAAACATGTTAATGATTTTGAAGTGTAAACATATTTATAGACGTGACTATAGTGCAAAATATTTTTCCTTCATGTTTTCACGAAAATGTTCAAATTAATCTGTCTGTCTCAATTAGCTTCAGTGTATTGAATATTGAAGTTGATTGTGAGAGGAATATGAATATGAAATGTACTTGTATGCAACAATCCGTGGTATGCTGGTCGTAATATCTTAAGAAAAATACGTAGATATTTATTTGCCATTCATATGTTGTCATTCGTATTCGTACTAATAAGGTTTCATTGAATTTATCTTGTATATTTTATTAACCGACTTCAAAAAACGGAGGAGGTTCTCAATTCGAATGATTTTTTGTTGTTGTATGTATGTTACCTGATATCTCCGAGAATCGTGAACCGATTTTAAAATTTATTTTTGTGATCAAACGTGTATTACCCCGAGATGGTCCCGTTGGCACCAGGTTGGGGTCTGATGATGAGATTTTTGAGAAACCGAGGGATCCCTTCAAATGTTATAGGTACAGATGTAGTGAGAAATGACTTGCCTTCGGAAACGTTCGTCAACGTCATGCTGTTTCAGTCTATCTCACTGAGCCTGACAGTAATAGCTGTCACAGGCGCGGATCCAGGACTTCGTTGAGGGGGGGGGGCACTGCCCTATGATATGATGCACCATTGCCCCCCCCCCCCCTGGATCCGCGCCTGAGCTGTCATGCTACTTCAGTCAGACTCGGTGACACTGCCTGAAACAGCATGTGTTTACGAACGTTTCCGAAGGCAAGTAATTTCTCACTACACCTGTACATGTGTGGCGCTTTTGGTAATATTCATTGATTATTGTTCTAGTGAGGTAGTGTCCGCAGCGTCCCTTCTCCAACCGACCTTACTACCGCGCGTTCACCCGGCATTGTTCGTGTTATACGCGCTCCACAACAAACGCGAGGATGATCTGTATTGGCGACGGCTAGTTAAATGGAATCGGCAGCCAGACCCCACGCTTATGCCTTTTCTGGGCATCGATCAGTGAGTACACTTAACTTCTCCAACCTAGTGTTGGTAAAGACTCGAGTCGGTTTAGTCCTTCATTCTCAGACTCGAGTTTTAAGGACTATACTGTCATGTAGTCAAAACTTGAGGTATATTACAATGTTACAGTGACTTGAGTCCTTCAAAAAGACTGGCTAGATTTGTGTTTTGAAATTAAGGTTTTTCTATAGGTATAATATAGCTTAAATAAGCAATCAATACAACATTGTGATAAAAACCAACTAGGGTTTTTATTATATTCAATTCAAATAAATATTGAACAACAATAAGCTTCGTATTAGTATTTATATGCTTATTTTGAACCTTGAACTTTTTTAATATATATGGCATTGTATAATTTCATATTTTTTTAGACCGACATTAACCTCGTCCTGCCCAATGTGATTTATAAAGGACATATTCGATTTTTTTTTAACAAAAGAAAAGCGACTAAATATTCAAACCCATTTCAATAGCTCAAACTTAGTATGACGGGCAGGACGAGGTTAAAAAAATAGTCTTCATATTAGAACTTGAGCTTTATAAGCACATGCAGGACTCAGTAAGCCTAAAAGAAGGACTCGACTCGCGACTTAAAAGACTCGGTAGTCATTCAAGCTCGATAGTCGCGTATGAATGAGAAGAGTCTTAAATGGGACTTAAATAACTCGAGTCTTCACCAACACTTCTCCAACCGACCTTACTACCGCGCGTTCACCCGGCGTTGTTCGTGTTATACGCGCTCCACAACAAACGCGAGGGTGACCTGTATTGGCGACGGCTAGTTAAATGGAATCGGCAGCCAGACCCCACGCTTATGCCTTTTCTGGGGATCGATCAGTGAGTACAAACAGCAACACAACTAGGTATACACTTCAGAAATTGGAAATATTGCATGAAAGAGAATCACATGTCAGTTACATAGGAATGTTGAGCCACTTGGCAAAGGATGCAATTTGGTCGTGTAATATTATGGGTTCGGTATTTTTCGTTAGTAGGCACGATCGCGACATTTCCGATGGTCCCCGATGATATGTCATCTTTGTTGCGTCAAAATTTCAGTATTTGAAAACTAGTTGACATAATAATAAAGATTCCTTCGTCTACGAAAATTAAGAATTAGCTATCGGCCATTATTAGACGCTAGATGTCGTTGTTCCTAGTGGAAACTGGATAACGACAGTTCTTCATAGATTTGTCTAAAACCGTTTAGTAATTTATTAATATTTTTACGAGGTCAACAAGAATTTATTCATTTATGTAACAAAAAATAAAAACCATATAAAAAAAGTATGTTTTCTTCAAATCGGATGCCATGATTTCATCATCATCATCATCAGCCTATGATAGTCCACTGCTGGACGTAGGCCTCTCCTATTAACTACGCCTATAGACGCATTAGGAGGTAAATGCCCATAATCGTCACGCTGGGCAAGCGGTTTGGCGATCGGAGTAATGTGTCCACTGTGATCAAATAATGGTCAGTGACACTTCAATCCCTTAGTCGACTCTTACGACACCCGCAGGAGGAGTTGGGGTGGTGACAAATTGTATTCTTATTGCCGTCACCACACGGCTTGCCATGATTTATCTAACATTAATAGGCGAGGTATTTTTTCAAGTCAAGATATTTTTACAAATAGCCATGTTATCGGGCAATTTTAAATTATTTTTTCCATTGACAGAGACAAATGCTATTGCTGTCTTTATTGTCATTCGTCACATCTCTTAGTTGACGTTAGTTGAATACTTATGTAACCTTTGTGGCAATAGGGTAGATAGACATTGGACAGTCTACCTTTATAGGACAGTCGACCTTTAATCTGTCAGTAGCCATACAAATGTTTAATAGAGACTTGATAGTTTCTGGCTGAAATTCTAACTTTGAAAAAATATCTGACAATGACAGCCGTTGAAAGGAAAATGAACGAAAATTTCTACATAGCAGCTTAGCAGTCAAATTACCGGCTCTGAAGTTAGATTGACGTCTCCAGGACTAAAGCGGATGATAACATCCGCTTTAGTCCTGGAGTTACTATAGTTACGTTATATATAAATATAACGTAACTATAGTAACGTCAGCTTCCGGAAAATCAATCATCAATCATTGGTTAAACGTTTTTGTTATTACGTAACCATGGTAATGTCACCTTCTAAAGGAACCGCGAGCGATCATTGGTTAACCGTAGCAAGGCCCGCTCCATTGGTCAGCAGAGTTCGGCAGAAGTCGTGATACCAGTCTCATAAGATTTCGGAACCCGATTTGTATTATTCGACCAAGTTGCGTCAATCAACATTCCCGTGTATTATTTAATTTGAAGTTGACATAATATAAATATATTTATCTCTTTCATTTTCTCTCTGCTCTGTCTTTAATGGTCAGTTAGGAGTGTTGTTGTTTGTACACTTAACTTCTCCAACCTAGTGTCGGTAAAGACTCGAGTTGTTTGAGTCCTTCATGCTAAGACTCGAGTTTTAAGGACTATACTGTCATGTAGTCAAAACATGAGGTATATTACAATGTTACAGAGACTTGAGTCCTTCAAAAAGACTCGCTAGATTTGTGTTTTGAAATTAAGGTTTTTATTTATTTATTTATTTATTTAAGCTTTATTTATTTACAAAATACAAAAAAAATGTACAAATGGCGGACTTAATGCCTAATAATGCTTAATGTTTTTCTATATAATATAGCTTAAATAAGCAATCAATACAACATAGTGATAAAAACCAACTAGGGTTTTTATTATATTCAATTCAAATAAAGATTGAACAACAATAAGCTTCTTATTAGTATTTATATGCTTATTTTGAACCTTGAACATTTTTTAATATATATGGCATTGTATCATTTCATATTTTTTAGACCGACATTAAAAAAATAGTCTTCATATTAGAACTTGAGCTTTATATGCAGGACTCAGTAAGCCTAAAAGAAGGACTCTACTCGCGACTTAAAAGACTCGATAATCCCGTAAAAATGAGAAGAGTCTTAAATGGGACTTAAAGAACTCGAGTCTTTACCAACACTACTCCAACCGAACATGCTACCGCGCGTTCACCCGGCATTGTTCGTGTTATACGCGCTCCACAACAAACGCGAAGATGACCTGTATTGGAGACGGCTAGTTAAGTGGAATCGGCAGCCAGACCCCACGCTTATGCCTTTTCTGGGAATTGATCAGTGAGTACCCTAAGGGCCTGTTTTATCAGTCTCGAATAAAATATATGAAGGGTCCACGGAAGGAACATGTCTAGTCAATTTAAATTACAGAAGGAAAAACCATCTTACTTTTAACAGAATAAGGTATCGTCATAACATTAAGGTTCAAATTTAGCCCTTAAATGCATGATTTTTCGCATCATTTTCGATCGTCGCAAGTACGAGAAAAATACAAAAAAAAACTGTGGACATATTTTGCGTGGAATTTGTACTACTAATCAAAATTTCGATACATCATACATTATCCATTTTTTGCAAAATCGTGCATGATAAAACATGCAATTATTATTGACTTTTAGATTGAAAAGTATATTAAATTCAGTAATTGTAAAATCGTTATGGTATGAATTACAAAATTCCAATAAAAAATAATTTCTTACTTAGTTAAAAACCGCTAAACGCACGCAACGAAAACAAATTTCCGCCATCTTGCACATACCACATGTAAGTTTTTTTAAATATAGTTACGCCAACGAATCAGTAATAAGTTTGAAAGTTTATTAAATTTCCTTGCAAAATTAACCTTAAGAACATAATATGCATATCTAGGTTTCAAACACCAACTACGTTTTGGTTATGTAACTTATGTACGATACATCGTACACCATGCATTTAAGGGTTAATGTGACTGATATTCTAGATATCACGGTTTGGTCGTGTTGGACAATAGGCCACCCGAAGAAATACGGCACTCCAAAACGTAATATGTAGAATATCAGTCACATTAAATTTGAACCTTAATATTATGACGATACCGTTTGTTTTAATATGAATGTTGCAGTGGCACGCGCGAACTCAGTAGCTAACATGATGAAAGAGAGTTAAATAACAGGCAAATGCCTGTTTAATTAGACACATGTCTCTCTAGTTATTGTTTGGTAGCACTAGGTTACGTATCCGTTACGGTATCCGTTTGTTTTTCAATATGAATGTTGCGATATATGAATGTTTTAGTTGATTTCATCGGTTATAATATTAATATGTATTTTAATGTATGTATGTAGTTAGTTCGTGTATATATTTGTGTAGGTATATATGTAGGTATAGATATGATATATATGTTTTTGTTCATATTATTTAACTGGATAGATGTAGCACCGCCCACAATCTCTCTGCTTTGCCTTAAGGTTGACTGGTAGAGAATGCCTCATGGCATTAAGTTCGCCTTTTGTACGTTAAGTTTTACTTTTGTGCAATAAAGTTTACATAAATAAATAAATAAATAATAGAGACAACGGCCTTTGTTTGAAAGATTGAAGCTCGAAGCGAAAAGTTCGTCTGGGAAGAGTCGTACTATAACTCTAGTGTTTATAAAATTTAATATTTTAAATTACAATCTCTCGCAGGAAATTCTTCAACGGCTACACAGGCTCTCCTCACAGGGAACAGCTATTCCAAGAAGCGGTGGAGACTCTACAGCAGTTAAAGACCACGTTTTCACCCATGGAGAAGCTCAGGGTCATCAAGGAGACCTTCCAAACCATGACTGTCGCTGTTCAGCAGGAGTTGGGTAAGTTCTCTATCGATTTGTTAAAATATTAAAGGAAATTCTTCAAAGGGAGAGCTTCAATAGCTCCCCACACAGGGAACAGCTATTCCAAGAAGCGGTGGAGACTCTACAACAGTTAAAGACCACGTTTTCACCCATGGAGAAGCTCAGGGTCATCAAGGAGACCTTCCAAACCATGACTGTCGCTGTTCAGCAGGAGTTGGGTAAGTTCTCTATCGATTTGTTAAAATATTAAAGGAAATTCTTCAAAGGGAGAGCTTCAATAGCTCCCCACACAGGGAACAGCTATTCCAAGAAGCGGTGGAGACTCTACAACAGTTAAAGACCACGTTTTCACCCATGGAGAAGCTCAGGGTCATCAAGGAGACCTTCCAAACCATGACCATCGCTGTTCAACAGGAGCTTGGTATGTCTACCGATTCAATTTGTTCAAATTTTCAAGGTGCTGTGTGGTGATGGCAGTAAGAATTTGTCTCCACCCCAACTCTTCGCGCAAGTGTCGTAAGAGCCGACTAAGGAATTGAAGTGTCCCTGACCCATCTTTGATATACAATTGATGATGGTCAGCAGCGTCATCATAGTTGACACATTACTGCGATAGCTAATCCGCTTGCCCAGTGTGGCTATTATGGGCATGTACATAACTCCTAATGCGTCTATACGCTTAGTTAATAGGAGAGGTCTACGTCCAGCAGTGGACTGAAATAAGCTGATGATGTGATGGTAAATATTCAAGGAAATACTTCAACGACTCTCCGCACAAGGAATAGATATTTCAGGAAGCGGTGAACAGTTAAAAACCACGATTTCACCCATGGAGAAGATCAGGGTTATTAAGGAGACCTTCCAGATCATGACCATGGCCAGATTATGGGCATTTACATTAGGAGGCATATCATATGCATAAGTAATACTAGAGGCCTATGTGCAGCAGTGGCCTGAGGTAGGTTGATATATTTAGGTTGTTTGCCGGAAGGCGTAGCGTGGGTAGGCCCCCCACAAGGTGGACCGATGACCTGGTGAAGGTCGCAGGAGTCCGCTGGATGCGGGTGGCGCAGGACCGGTCCTTGTGGCAATCTTTGGGGGAGGCCTATGTTCAGCAGTGGACGTCTTTCGGCTGATATGATGATGATGATGATGATGATTTAGGTTGTTACGTAAAGCCAATGAGCTAGGCACATCTTGACCTGACGATGCTGTTAAGTTTCCAGTGTGAACTATTCGCGATTTCTAATGCCCGCCTTCCACTGCGAACGGAACGGACTCATTAATGGTTCCGTTTCACGTTCATCGCTGGCCAAGTGCTAGTATGCAGTTGACGGCTGTAAGTCACACCACCGGTGTGAGTTAAACGGAGCCATTAATGAGTCCGTTCCGCTCACAGTGGAAGGCGGGTATTAGTGGATTTACCATGTATCTTTAAATCTTGAATACTTACAAATTTTTATAACATTTCAATAGCAAACATTTTGTAAATTTTCATATTGATTATTAGCCTAATTCGGTACACGGTCCTATCTAAACAGAGACGTGTTTCAGAGCGTGTAGCGGGCAACCATGTAGCGCCCAGTGTACCTAATTCGGTACACGGTCCTATCTAGCCACTCATCATCATCACAAACTTAAGAGCTTTGCTCTTGTCGGTGGAGTTCTCGCCACTCTGTCCTTGTCTCTGCTACTGTTTTGAGCTCCTGATACGTCACTACTTTAACTTTCTCTTTGGCTTGATCTAAAAATGCACGTCTTGGCCGTCCTCTCTCTTTTCTTTTTTCTATTTTGCCTTCAATTATAGTCTTTATAAAGTCGTCATGACGTATCAGGTGCCCCAACATGTTTCCTCTTCTGTTCTCTATCGTTTTCAACAAGCTTCTTGTCTCACCTACTAAATTCAACACCTCTTCGTTAGTCTTTTTTTCTTTCCAGCTTATACCTTTCATCCTTATCCATGTCCACTATATTATATTGTGGTTTATTCCCAGGACAAAGCTACCTCTGGAGCATGGACGAGCTGTTCCCCGTATTCCACTTCGTGGTAGTCCGCGCTCGCATCCTGCAGCTCGGCTCCGAGATACACTTCGTCGAAGACTTCCTCGAGCCGGCCGTACAAAACGGAGAGCTTGGACTCATGTTTACTACCTTAAAGGTATAGATATAAATAATCCTTGAGGGGTTGGGGACCTATGTCCAGCAGTGGACGTCTTTCGGCTGAAATGATGAGGGGTTACACTCTGATGTAATTTTGGGGTTATTCCGGTAACAGAAGGCGTTGTCAATTATCATAATATTCCTTTAGTTACGCCAAGATAGACTTTTTGGGCCTGCTGTCCCGAACGGGGTGCTTGGACTGATATTCAGTACTTTAAAGATCATCATCATCATCATCTCAGCCATAAGACGTTCACTGCTGAACATAGGCCTCCCCTCTGAACCTCCACATGTACCGAGATGCGACCTGCATCCGGGACAGATTAAAGATACTACGGACATATTCAGTTAATAGCTGAGAGCTAGGGGCTACACTCTGATGGGATTGGGTTGGGTTACCCTGGAATGTCTCTTTCGGATTATGAATTTGTTTTCTGTACAAAAAATGTTAATTATAATGTCTTATTACAGGCCTGCTACTTCCAAATACTACAAGAGAAGATGTCCATGAACTAAAAAAAATATATACAGGACTCGGAATTCGGTACCTTGGAATATGGAAACGCAATATTTTTTACCGAAAACGTAGACAAATAATGTGGACGTCCGAATTTTATACCCCACTGTTATAGCCTACATAATCGAAATTATTTTATAACATTGAAGTAATAGCAACATGCTTTAGAATTTACCTACTGTAAGTGGATCTGGTTTTTTCTACATGTAAGACTAGGTAAGTCTAATTCAAGTTTTTTAACGATATTTATATACTTTGTCAAAGTTGTAAATTATGGCAATGAGAGCAGTCAATTATTCACATTACTTTTCTACGTTTTCGGCTCGATTATAATCTCGCAATACTTTATGGTGCGTCGTAGTTACTTTTTCCATTGACCACCACATGTCTTCTACTGGGGACACATGAGATAAGAAGTCCATTGTCGCTTGTTTTAGGTATGTGGCGTTCAAATGATAGCTTTGTCAGCAATAATTTGCTTAGTGTAACTCGTTAATGTTCAAATGTATAACCGATGTTGCATAGATATAGCATAGATGTATGTTGATGTCTTGTGTGACTTTTACCTTGAAGCTGTTAACTAATTTTCTAGCGAGTTCTTTAAGGCCACGTTCTTGAGAAATCAAAGTTTACATTATGTCGTGAGGTATTCAATAAACAAACGTAAACATTGTAAATTTTTGTCATAATGGGACTTTTTAATAAACTAATCACAAAAATACACAGTTTATATTTTGTACGCAGAGCATATAATATGAATATTTGGTTCCTACATTTTTATTTAACGTTTGTAAATCTTTGGTTCCATGTGTCGTCCTGCTTGTTTTTTTTTTATTGAATTGAACTAATAATTTGCTTTTGTTGAGATTTTGAGCTCATGGATCATAAAAGCAAGTGTTAATTATAAATCTTTATGCTTAAGATTTTGAAGGTATAACTATTGCTAAAAGCATTTAGTTTGTCTTTCGTATAATCATTAATAAGTGCCAAATCATTATAAGCTTCTAAATTAATTTCGCTTCAAAATTGCGTATATTAAAATACAAAAGGCAAACACTTTTTCTGTCAGGTTGTAAAACGATCTCTGCTATAGCTTGTTTTGAGCTAAGCTAAAAGACAGTGCTTGCCTAAGGGTAACTTGAAACCTTCGTTGTATAATCGTTTTATTTAATTATTTAGCATAATGTCTGTAGATATCACTCGTGTTTACGGTGCTCTCTGATTTAATGTTAATAATACGTTGAACATAAACAAAGTTTTATAGTAATCCACACATTCCAAACAATTTATAGCTTTCGTGAAAACTTTGTAGGGTAGGTACTTCGTGCTAGAAGCAGTCTCATTTGTGCAGAGCTTTAATATTTTTTAGTTATTTCAATTTAGCATTTAGTTCTTAATCATAACAGTTGTATCAAATGTGTATTTAGTCTGTAATACATTGCTATGTTATGCCATAGATACTCAATATAAAATATTATTTTTGTATACGGATTAGCATTAGCATAATTATTCCAAAGAGTTTAGTACAAAACTAAAATTGTTGTTTTGTTATTTTAACTACGATCTAAAATGGCGTCGTGGGTAGGAGAAAACTATTTCAATTGTGTTGTTCAGGAAAACATCAAATTGATGGATTTATGGAAATCTTATATCTTATGAGTATGACTTTCATGAGAAATATTAAATACATACTTAATTACATTTTTCTAGATCACAAAATTTGGGTTAAATCATTTCAAACGTTGCGTCTCGCCATTTGTTGAATTATTTTCTAAAATGGCGTTGGTATATTATACAAATTGTACAACAAGCGATAAAGTTTCCATAAATGTAACTGAATTGTCAACAATCAGAATGTTATAGCTTATTTATGTACCTATAGATTGTTAAATGATCACAATTACTAAGTACCTTTACGTACCATATCAACATATTTATATCTCTTAGTGTGTCTGAAGTATTTAACATTAATAATTGTAACTACGTACATATAATATTTAAAATTTAATAAAAGTTCGCAGCAAATTATTACGTTTTTTATTTAATTTTACTATTTTCAGGATGCCACAATATAAATATACAGTGTGACTTCAAATTAGTGATACAAAATAATAAAACATGAATCTATTAATGGTATTGAACAACTTTTACATTTTGGTCAACTTATCATAGCACATTTCTATGGAAGTGTCGGTTTTTTTCTTGAGTTTTCATATTTGGTCCCATAGTAAAAGTTGTTCAAAACCATTAACAGATTCGTGTTTTATTATTGTTGATACACCAATTTGAAGTCACCCTGTATATTATGTGGTGTCTTGGTACGAATATTTAGGTGCCTACCCCCACTAGAAAAGATTGTAGGAAAACATTTATAATAATATGCAGATACCACTTTGGAACAATGAGTCAGTCAGATTTTATATGGATAATGGGTAACCCCTTACGCATGTATAGAGTAACCCTATTTTTCACTAAACAAATGATGGGGTTTTACGGTTTTTGGTGGTCAGTAATAATACAATCATAGTTTATTAAGGCTATTTATTTCATTCCTATAAAATAACATACCAAATGTCTCTTTTGTACAACATCATATCAAAAATGTACACCATTATATAAATTTCGTCTCAGGTAAACGTTACCTAGCTACTCGAACCTATTGCCGTGGCTAACACATAAATATAATTATAGTCCTCTCACTTGCGTCCAGATAGGTACTGATACCGTAATACCGTCCTGTAATGCTGTACATATGCTATCTACAATGGTTTATTGTTTACATTCATTGTTCATTCAAAATTACTACACATTATGGAGTACCTTAAAGATGGAAGTCTTCTCAGATCCTATGAGGTTACAGTTATTTTTTTTATCTTTATTGAATGCCTGTAATTGTAGACTTTTTATCTTCTTGTGTTACTCACGAACTCAACACATGATAGCTGTCTTATACACGTACATAGACGATAAAACACTACTATCACAGGCCTATAGATATGCTGTCCATTAATATCTTTTATATATTAGCTGATTTATTGTTAGAATTTTGCTGTAACTTAACATCTAAAGGGTACACCACAATGCGAGTTATACTTTACATATAATTTGAAAATCGGTGAATATTGCACTATGTTAAGCTAAGGAATTTCAGAATACCTCACTTTCTTGGCATTGAATGAGGTGGTAATAGCTGCAAATTACTAACGAAAACAGATTCAGCTTCCACGGAGAAAACGACCAATGTCCATTAAAAATTATATTAAATTTAAACCTTATTTTCATCGAAATACGGTTGCTTTGTTTGTCAAAAGAGATGGACTACAGACATTTTTTCCATAGAATCTAGTTATTTAAAAGCGGTTATATTGTTTGCACGACAAATGTTGGACGGCAAAGGTCGCTGCATAACTCATTTATAACATTCATGTCCTTTCCATGGTCGCTATGAATTACTCAAATACATGCGATAGGTTACATTATTGACAATATTTTACTCGACAGAACAACTTAAACCCACCATTGAGGTCAAAATTCCAATTAAACTTAATTATCTATCAAATGGCAGGCTTATTTGTGTCAAACATTTTACTCGATACATCGAGCTCGTATCCTAGATCTTGTTATAAACATTGGTTATGTAGAAACCTACGCGTATCCTTCCTATGCTTCGTTGTTTAGCATTTGAAAAAGGTTACCCTTGACGGATATTTAGTTATTCAAAATTATAGGAAAACTATTTCCATAAATCAGTTCATATTAAACAATTCCCCGATCGTCAAAAATTGTACGTAAACATCAACTGTCAACTTTGTTTTCTCACCTGAAGGTGCATTTTATATTGAAACTTCTGACTTGATATCAAGTCGTGGCATGTGGAGCACGAAATGTTCTGACTTCATATCAAGTCAATAATGGTGAACAGATTAATTATGAAAGCAAAATAATGTAAATAATCGTAATTGATTTCAATTGTTAAATATTTGCTATGTTTCAATAGTGTGTTTTAATAAAGAAATTGTCAAAGATAGCTTATTTCTAATGCTAAAAAACCAAACTGTGGCAGACACATTTTATTCGACCATACCATCCAATGTGTTAAGGGCAGTGACTTAAGAAGTAAGATTATTTCGCGGTATAAAAATTTAGAGTATTTTTACAATTTTATCCTAGAGGCAAGAATTTCGAGAATATTCCATCGATATACATTATGGGGAGCATAAGGACATATTACATTAAAAGTCTATTTGTTCGCTATGCCTTCTGGTTTGTACTTTGTTTACAAGCAAATCATAACAGAAAAATAAAATGTTTGCGAAAACATTTCTGCGTGTAATGGATGGATCTAGTGCATGTAATATGGCCGTTCTATACAATTCAAATAGATTAATTGTTCGAAGCACCTCTACCTAAAATCTGTTGAAGAGTGAAACTTTATGAATTCATGATTCATTTAACTCATATGAATCGAAATAATACTAAATACTCTATAATTTCGTACATGGCGTGA
The DNA here is from genome assembly GCA_025490895.1 of Thaumatotibia leucotreta. Taxonomy (NCBI): domain Eukaryota; kingdom Metazoa; phylum Arthropoda; class Insecta; order Lepidoptera; family Tortricidae; genus Thaumatotibia; species Thaumatotibia leucotreta. The sequence continues at coordinate 850,043 of JALPQI010000077.1, read as the reverse complement.
AGAACTTGATAACTCGAGATGAAAGCTAGAAGAACTTTCCTTTATCTCGAGTTATCAAGGTCTTCATGCTATGTACGGAATTATTGGGTACTTTTTGAATAATAGTTAAACGGCACTATCATTGTTTTAGTATATATTATTGATTCATAACTATTGTTTATAAAATATTTGTTTTTCTTATCATAAAGATTCACTCGGCCAACGGTAAGAATAAGCCTAAAATTCCATTAAGGGTCAACAAATTGCCACAAGTCATGTTAATTAATTGTTCAATCAAACTGAACCTTAAAAACCAATGTTAATTTACAATAATAAAAAATATAATAATGATACAACGACGAATCCACAAAATCTCTAAATAATGTTAGACATAAAATAAATTTATTTCATTAATATAAGATTAATAGCAAAATATCAATCAATTTTTATTGCATGCATCATTAAAATGAAATTAACAATTATATTTTTACCTAAATAACATTTCGGACGATTTGTAGTCAAAAATAGTCTAATACACAATGAAAAAGATAATCTAAGGTTCACGGGGAGTGTTTCTAGTTAAATATTGTTTAAAAAAACGCGTCATTCAAACAACAGAATTCTTAGAACTATAGAAATCAACGTATATATTACTATAACATCCTACCTCTACTGTTAATGCTTACAAATAAATGCCAACTACCGTGGTCTACGGACGCCTGCGACCCGAGTCAAGGGCATTTGCAAAAAATACTATATACCTACAGAGCTAGTCGCATTTTCGAGCATATTATCACTTAGTTTTATACCATAAGTACAAAATATTGGTAAGCTACTCAAAGGAAATCTACGCTTGTTTTAGCGGTATCTAACAAGAAAATTGCATTTGATCCGTAATAAAATGACTCCAGGTCGCAAGCCAGCACTCTGGAAGGACTTTACCCTACAAAGGACAGGTTACAACTAGCATTTGCGTATATCTAATAAAACATATGTATAGTACATACATACACCGGCATAGTACTAAATAACAAACTAGCATGTACATTCAATCGTGAAAATGAATCGGTCTATATCGTATTAAGATGCGTTTCGTTTTTAAAATCTTATGTACAGTGCTAACATAGTAAAAAGAGGGAAGAAGGCCGACCATATGGAAACTGCTCTAATGCGCATTTTAAAATTGCTGTATCTTAAGTTGAGTCTAAAGGCGGCTGTTATTGGACGTCCGTTTAAAGTAGTCTGGAAAAATATAAGTTAAAAGGAAATAGCGCATTGATGATATCCTAAAGAAGACCTACGTTTCTCTTTTCAATATGTCGCTACTAAAACAATAAAATATTGATATTGTTTAAAACATTACATAAAAAACAATAAAACCATTTTGCTAAGCAACTAATATAAAACAATAAATAGATGGCATCATGCCAAAATGAAGATGATTTCACAGAAAACGATAGCTTAAAAAGGAATGGGTCAGTATTAATAAAAACAAAGTTAATTTTAAAAGACTTGCAACGTATTTCCAGTACTCTTTGTACTTATAAAAACATACCAAACTTGACAGAATGAAATTCACTATTCATCTTTTAAGATAAATCATTTGAACAAAGAATGTGAAAATATTTAATTACCGTATTTGTATTTTGATTGTTCACAACCTCTGCCCGTATTAATCGAAATGAACCAATTGTTAGAGCCAAATGTGCGTTTCTAGTACTATAGAAATCCTTAAGTCGCTGCTTACACAACTAATACTGAAAGCACCATTTTCTTTACCTAATTAATCGAATCTATAAAAATGTTACAATTTTGAATTTAAATGCGATCTGGGACAGTTTTTATAAGTCTGTTAAATTGTATTTTAAAAGGCATATTTGTCATAAGTTCAGTATGGCGATGGGTGGCGCAAAGTGCAGATCGCGGTGCTAAAGTATAAACACAATACAATTTTACGTAGCGTATTAATCATTTATTTCTATTCTATTTACTCGATTTCTGCCTGACGTCCTATACAAATCTATTAGTAAACTCTGGGTCCGAAATTCACTTCAATGCATTATTATAATGTGGATTAGTGAAAAGTTTATATCTCATAAAGGACGCTTAAATATTTATATTTTGATGAAAACAACCCCTAAAACGCTTTAGATAGTATTTTTCTGACGCACGAATATTCTGTTATTTTATTTATGCGCTATAAATACATTCACAACAAGAAATAAAACGAAAATAATGTTATTTCCATGCACTTACATTCATTAGTGTCACAAGTCCAGCGTTCCATAGCGTATAAATCCCAATACGCATTATTACTTGTTGCAAATAGTCTAGTATTAGAATTGTAACGGCTTTAGATAGGCAACCGCGTATCAGAATCAATTCTAATTGTTTAAGCATCCGTTCGCTGTAGATTAAATAACAGTGATCACATTTCCACACAGTACCGACACGCGATTACGAGAATATTAGTTGTATTTTATAGTTATGGTGACGTTAAATATGCGTATATCTACCATTCATTGTTTTATGGCATCAATTATTATACTACTTTAATACTGAGATGACATAAAAATACGTGCTGGATTCTGCTCTCATAGAACGTGAAAATCACTTTAAGTGATAAAAATATATTATTTACATTTTTTTGCCGTATGTCGTATGTAATAAAGTTCTGAATCCTCATTTTCAATTAAGCTACTCTATTGTTACACTAGTTACCAGCTGTCCTTCACAAAGGACATAATATGAAACAGTGTACCAATATCAACATACATTACATCCCTTCTGAAGGACATTCGGTAGAATATTTGCTTGTCGCACGCCAGCATTTTTTCTGGCGGCGTGTTAAAATGTAAATAGATGGATAATGACTATCGCGTGGCACAAATTACTCTGAAGACTTGCCATTTGAACGTGTAGAAACATGTTTTATGGCATAACAAAACAATTCAGTGCTAGAAATAATATATTTTAAGTGGACAATTACATGCTTTACCTTTGCGTTTTCTAATTAAGCTTTTCAATAAGACGTATAATTTAAATGTAACTAAATGACAAATATGAGAGCAGATTAATACATTAGTTGCCAAATTGAACTGATCACTCGTTCAATATAAACATATGCAATAAATTATATTTAAAACGATTTGTATGACACTCTAGTGACGTTTATTGTCGTCAAAGCAATGGGATTTCAGGACACCACTAACTTATCTTCGGCCACTATCCAAGATATTTCACCCTTATTAAACTACCCAGATTTTTTTAATTCTAACAAGTTTTAATGGCAATAGTTATCATAGATAAAATCTAGGTAACACACTTGATACTGATAGTTACCATTTTACCTAGGGTTATTTTTATTTATTTATCATACGACATAAAGATAAGTTAGTGTCAACGGTTGACACCAAGGTATGTACACAATAAATACATTTCTATAGTAACATTGTTACAATTACGTCTAATGTGCACAAACCTTACTTAGGTTGTGTAACACTAAGTGCTTCCATTGGGCTAAGTTTAAGTAGTAAAATTAAGCGATAAAATAATTTAAAATCAAATATGTCAAATCATTTGAAGAGTCAATTTTAAAAGCCATATGTATTAATTAAATTATATGGTTTTATTTTATAATTGAGTGCAACATCGATTTCGGACAGTGCGATTATATTCACCTTAAGTGCTGTAGTTCTGCCTGGCTAATATTATTTATTTTATCTATATGTACACTACCATGATTCCGTTACACCTATATGATTGAAGCTATCTGCTGATAGTATATAAAAACTTTAATATTTACAATATGTCCAGTTTGGGAACACCTCGATTTCAAAATAAGCGATTATGTAAGTCGATTTCGATTTCATTTTGAACAGTCAAAGATGCAATCTACAAGTATAATTGAAATATTGCGATTTTTAATGAATGAACACGTCCGCTAAAACGTTTTAGGTAAAATATCTAACTTATTTATATTTGATCCCAAGCACGATATAAAAAGGTTGTCATTGGAAAAATCTGCAAATTCCTTCATCGTTAGTAAAGGCTCGGACAAAGAATACTGTCGCTTTCGTACAAAATATTGTATTTCACAGCTGTATGGCGTTCATGGTAACTGAATTATGCCAACTAAGTTACCACAAACAGTACAAACGCCAACATAGTTAATTGACCATTCTTGACCCTTATTAGGTACAATGAGCATAAAGTGCACGAAATATCAGTTAACATTGTTGGGCACGAAGCTGTATTTTTCTCAGACACATTATTTTGCACATATCTTAGTATTCATTGCCTATAATATAGGTAACCCGAATGCGTACTGTAAAAGACTTACAATAGTTTAAGTTAGTCAAATTCCGAGATACAATCGGATCACATAAGAACACGCACATAATACCGCAAGCTTAACAGCGAGTCAAATAAACCGGTGAAAAACATAGAAACATCACAAATCCATCATACCGACCACTTACGCACTAAGAAATACCTAAACTGTAAAATAGGTACAAACAACGTCCTTACTATCCAGAAGGCAAAATTGGCACTTAAGACGAAATTCGCTCCTTTCTTTATGAGTGTTTCGAGAATGGTGTGCGGCGCGGGCGGGGAGGGGGCGCGCTCGAGTCTCGGGAGTTCGAGACTCGCGCGCTCGAGTCTCGGGAGTTCGAGACTCGCTCGCTCGAGTCTCGCGAGGCCGAGTCTCGCGGGCTCGGCGCCGCGCGGGCGGCCGGGCTATGTGCTCGGCGAATTGTTCTGCGTGGGATTGTACGGGTGGTTGGAATTGCGCAACACTGTGTATACACTGTCCACCTTGCTCAGTTTCTCGAAAAACGGTATCAAGTCCAACAGTTCTGAGTCTGTCATGTCGTCGAACCACGACGCGACGGGTACCTGAAAATGATAAGCATATTCAAATCCATTTTCTATCAATATTTTTGATTCAGCCAAATAATGGTCTAATACTTTTCAACTCTATTGCATCGTAATACAATCGAAAAGAAGATTTCAGTCACAGATGGTGTTATTTTACGCACTAGTGCGAGTGGTAAATTTTTGTAAGGTAGGAACGTCGTACGATACACGTGCGAAAAGGAAATTCGTACATAGGTTTTTTTCTTTCAAATCATGTCATCAAAAGAAGCTGCTCATTATTTCTTCCAAAGGAGTTAGACTTTTGCGATTGCGATAGTGTCGTTACAAACCTTACGACTTAACAAAATGTGAATTAAAAATTCATTAGGAACTAGGTAATAAGTCACTAATTCTCGTTCTCAATGTTATTTACTTCATTACAAATAAATGTAGGAATATAAAAACATGTAAAAAAGCTTCGCTAGATAAGGATGTTTCCAAGAAAAACTAGATTAAATCATTTGTCAATTTCAATTGCATTCAATTTATAGGTTCAAGAATCAACTTGTCTAGATGAATTAATAGCGTCACTAAACAATAGATGTCATTAGAACATGGGAACGTTCCCACCACGTTTTTTAGCTAAATCACTTAGTGTCAACACGATCGCGTCTCTTGTTTATATCTTGAGGTCAAGCTCACAGCGATATCTGTGAGACGTTACATACGTGACAGTGACAGGTGTATGACGTTGTCCCGCTCAAAACACCAGAGGCAACGTTTTAACCCTTAATAGGGCAATGGTAATATATTTACCACCTCATTTTGAAACTTATTCTGTCAATGAATATGTGTCAAACCCAATGAAATTTAGGTGTGACTGATGCCTTATTAAGGGTTAATCCCATGCATAACTGCCTCAGAGAGCATTTCAAATGCACTTAGATATTACGGTAAAATTATAATTTTGCACAACAATTCGCTGGCTGTGTGACTAAACCTCGTATAATGGCTTACGAGGTTGTGTCATAAAAATATATTTCTGTACAAAATACATACACTTCATATACGAGGTTGAGCCATAATACACCCTGGACATACGAGGTTGAGTCACCACAATCATCGAATTCCATCTGTTTGTCACATTTTTATGTTATTTTACTCAGTAATCCTATTACTTATGCATAGTTGTAGCAAAAACAAAACAGAAAAGCCATTTTAAGGCTCAGCAACTTAAGACTAAAATGTGCAAAGTTGCAAACATGAGGTACGGTTCATAGGTCAGAATTTAAGTAATCAGACCTTTAAAAATACAAAATTTAACCACTAAAGCTTAGAATGTATTCAAATTATTAGGTACTCATTTTGTTCCTTATTTCGTAGCCATTAAGAAGTGAGAAAAAGACGACAAATATAAAACCAAAAGTTAAAACCTTCTGCACTTTAGTTCTACGTACAGTCAAGTGCAAAAATAAGTATCGAAAGAATCCGTTCCTAAATATGTTACGACGTTCTTATTACACAGAATTAGAGTGCACTGGGACATATTTTTGAACGTTTTTGTATACCCCTTATTTCGTCTTCGACTGTACTATTAGGCATCCAGTTCAAAAGATAATAACACTAAGATATACATCTATATTATCTAAACCATATTCATCTACAACAATTGTCACAATGGCTTCACTGCACAAAGATGCATTATGGCACTATCTTGAGCTATCTACAGGGTTACCAACTCCATATATGATTTAACCCTAAAGAGCGTACTAAAAACCCCCTGAAACGAAGGTATTTTTTCCGAAGGGGTAAGGTTTGAGGGCCTCCAAGAACTTCGAAAATCGTATGGTACAGTCTAGTGCAAATATAAGTATCGAAAGAATCCGCTCATAAATATGTTACGACGTTCTTATTACACAGAATTAGAGTGCACTGGGACATATTTTTGAACATTTTTGTACATATCTTATTTTGTCTTTGACTATACATCTCTGTCATTCGTCACTCGAACGAAGGCGTAACTTTGTTCCGGTAAAAATGTTTTCTGATTTTCGTAAACATTTTTCCATAGTTAGAGAGAGCAAACATGGTATAACCCATTGTTCAACTTAGGGGGCAACCCCTAAATTTAGGGGTAAAACTCCTAAGTTGGCACCCCTGGCTATCTACTACGCTTTGCTTTGACTGACGTTGCAACAATACACTACACCTACTCTTACATACAGTTTGAACCTTAATGCTCTGAAAATAAGGTCCGTGAATGGCCGGTTAATTGGACGTTGGTATACAAATGCGTTTGATAATCTAGAATTGTAGATCCCCCACGTCGAATGTAACCTAGTGCTTTGTGTGGGTTTTAGTACTTTTAGTATTATTGTCATAATAATATTTTGCAGTTAAAGGGCAAGATTATTATGATAAAATAAATATGTTTTGATTTGACTCTAAATATTGCAAAAACCCCGACATGTTAAGACCCAATTTTCGACACCCTGCTATTAAATTTATGTGGATTATTGCAGTTGTGTCGACAGCTCTAAGATAACCATCGCTGCATTTTCTCAACTTTGAAACTACGGAATGAATAAAAAAACGGTCAAATGCGTGTCGGGCTATGCTCAGTGAAGGGTTCCGTAGCTATTCAACACATACAGCAGAGTTCATAAATATATACACCATTTTGAACTCTAAAATTCATATTATATGAAAATGTTTACATATTGAACTTGACTGTACCTACTCAGGCGTACTACAATGCTTGGTCAGCCTATGGATTTCATCGTAATCACTACATAGTATAAAATAAAGTCACTTTTTCTGTCCCTATGTCCCTTTGTACGCTTAAATCTTTCAAACTACGCAGCGGATTTTGATGAGATTTTTTTAAATAGGTAGAGTAATTCAAGAGGAAGGTTTATATGTAGGTATAGTACCCGGGGCGGGTCGCTAGTTATAAGTAAACAGGAGGGTGATAAACTTTTAAGACACGATCACTCACTGCATTGTCCGGATGGAATATGTAAGACGCGGGCGAGTTGTCGACGATGACGACTCGCCGCAGATCGCGGCCGAGACTGTTGAGGTCCTTCACGTAGTTCCCGCGGTGGAACACGCAGCTGTCCCGGAACAGGCGCGCTCGGAACACGCCCCATCTGGAACAAGAGTAATGTAACGTTAGTTGTCGTCGTCACTGAATGAATATACAAACGATACTGCTCTTGGAGTATGTGTGGCTGCTCCCGCGTTTCCGCTACTGCAGCTGTGGCCGGGTTGTTTTTTTTTTATACCACGTCGGTGGCAAACAAGCATACGGCCCGCCTGATGGAAAGCAGTCACCGTAGCCTATGGGCGCCTGCAACCGTTGCACCGTCATTTGGGGAAAGTGTTGAGAAGCTGTTGTGTCGTCGTCGCCATGTTTTTTTTGTTCCCAAGCATGACGCTGGGACGACGTTCCGTTCGCCTTACGGCCTGCGCGCGAACTACGAAATCCGTAAATTTCGGGAATTTTTCTCTATCACTCTAATGACTCCTTCGAAAATCTCCGAAAACGAACCTCGGTGTTCGCGGTAGCAGGCCTGGACACGATTGCGGATGAACGATATCTGAACATTCTGAACTCCCTCTCACTCTTTTGTTTTCTCGCCACGTCGGTCATCTTAGACCAAAGTCGTGGCCAAGGCGATAGGCCAAAAGCTAAGCGTAGTTCGGCGTTCAAGACATATGTATGCATACGAATGTATGAACGGTCACACAGGGCCTTACTTGTAACATTCCATTGCTAGACAAAAGCCACTACTATTACCTATGCATTTGGAGGTATTCGTAAATCACTACGTTAGGTAAGCGGGTTGGGTTGGCATTCACAGTAGTGTGTCCATACCATATGATGATGCTGCTGCCATCATTTTCATTAAATAAATGGTCAGTAACTATTCAATTCCTTAGTCCTACGACACCCATGGGAAGAGTTGGGGTGGTGACAATTTTTTTTCTTACTGCTTACACTCTTCCTTTACCTAAGCGTCCTGTACTTTTGCTATAAGCTTTCTCAATCTCCAGTTTGTATTGCGTTGCGGCTGTTATTGAAGGATTATAGGCCTTACCGGTTGAGCAGGTCAGCCACAGGGTCCGCGTACTTACCCAGCCAGGCAGTGAACAACACACACTCGTACAGAAGCAGCGTTGGAGGAACTCCCAGCGCAGAGCTATAGGACTCACCGATCGAGCACTGTTTTCTTCAACGGTTCGTATTGCTGGTATTATTGAAAGATTATAGGTCTTACCGGTCGAGCAGGTCGGCCACAGGGTCGGCGTACTTGGCGAGCGAAGCGGTGAACAGTACGCACTCGTACAGTTCGCCGCACCGTCGGAGGAACTCGTCTACGTGCGGCCGCTTTAGCACGTATACTTGGTGCACGGAACCGTCTATTTCGACTGGTACGACGAAATCCGCGTTGTTTATTGGCTGGAACAAGGGAAAATACATTCGGTCATACACACAGGTAACTTCAATGCAAAGGTGAGAGGTAAGTATCTGCGACAAAGTATGCATGGCAGCATGCCTTGAAAGAACCAAACACAGTCTAGTTCAAAGAGACAAGGTTCCCTATACAACCAACAGACTAGAGTAAAAAGGACTAGGAACTATGCTGACTTCATTACATTGCCTAGAAATGTGTGAAACCTTTACCTACTATTAAGAATTCAGTGTCGTGAGGTGTAACGCCGCTGGCGTTGACATTCTATCAGGAGATGCGGTTAAGATTCGTAGTTTAATATTTAGAAAAACATACATTATAAGGCTTTATTACATACATTAAGTGTTGCATTGACTAAACTATAATAAAATAACTTAAACATAATGTTATATTAATTCAGCGAGACAACACCAGTCAATTTTTATCCGACTTTAATTCGATTAAACTACACAACATTTCGTACAAAGAAGGTCGAATGTGAATACGGGGTGACACACATCCTGCATTTGAATGGGTGATCCCAACGATAATCTACGGTTATTACGGCACATACAGTTTAATGAACACAATGGGAGCAATGTAGAAAGATCGCTAGTAAGAAACTTGTAAGAGTCGTAAGCCCTCATGAGTCACCAGTGACTGTTTCCCTAGGATGACTCACGCGGTTGGTTTGACTTTTACCAAAAACCTATCACTTATTGATTATTTTCGTTTATCGTTTTTTTTTGATAGTAAAATTCTTTTGAATTTGCTTTACAGCCCAATCAGGTGGGATGGTATTTCGGTAGTAGTCATCTAAAAAGTTTGAGTATAGCTCAAGCAAGACTGACCCAACGGAGTTTCGCAATTCATGAACAAACGAGTCGTAGAACATCAGAACAAGTGTTCACAACTCAAAAAATCCGAATGGGAAAATACATTGAGAAATATTAAATAAATACTCAGGCATATAATAATGGAGAAATGATAACTACTTGACAAACGGAACGAAAGATTTTTGGAGGATTTTGTACTTAGAACTGTGTTTATTATTTATGGCGTTGCTGTTGTAAAAAATGCGTTACCTACTGCAATGCATTTATTTAGTATCGCAATCAGAGTATGATCAATTGATCACTATGATCAGATATTATCTGCCCTAAATCTTAGTACAACTACCCATAACATAGGCGTATTTGTATAATAAAGAACACTCAATCATAATTAAGTACCTCTCATAATAACCTCATTATTTGAGTTCTCAGTTCGATTTGCCCTAATATTGACTCGGCTGTTCAAACAGGCGTGATATCTTGTTTGTGGAGCTCGCGAGCGTAGACAAAGGGTTGTGACGTCACGACTCCGTGTAGCACAAATAAGGAATTCCCTAGATTATTCATTCATGGGATACATCGGGAATCTAATTGAATGTATGAGACAATAGGAAGAATGGAAACCGATTAAGTACCCTTAGTACTTGGTGTAGTATTAGTCCCAGTTGGGAGCACAACCTTTCAAGTTTGAGAATATGACAATGACTTATTTCAGCTCATACGATGGTCTTGACAACAAAAAATACTACACAGCTTGTAGTTTAATTGATTGTGTTCCCTGTGTCCAATTACGTGCACTTTGAAAGATCTGCAATAACTTATGTGGGTGATTGAACCCACACCAATTAACCTATTAATTGTTGTGACAACAATTAATAGGTTAATTGAATATAACAGGAAAATATGATTATCTCTTAAATTATTCCCCATTTAAATAGTTACAGATGTAGTGAGAAATGACTTGCCTTCGGAAACGTTCGTCAACGTCATGCTGTTTCAGTCTATCTCACTGAGACTGACAGTAATAGCTGTCATGCTACTTCAGTCAGACTCGGTGACACTGCCTGAAACAGCATGTGTTTACGAACGTTTCCGAAGGCAAGTAATTTCTCACTACACCTGTATTCATTTATACTCTAAAGGCCACAACTGTCTTTGGATTTTGGAATAAAATATTTAAGACTGACGTGTCAGTCTGGCTGGTTTAGGCATAGCTTCATTAGAAATTAAATTCATCAAATGCTTGGCATTTGCAAAAATACGAAGTCAAGTAGAACACGTCAGATTTTTAAATTATTTATTCTAGGAATCTAGAATGCCACCTTGACCCGCGCGAGGTTACTGCAAAATACCACAAATGTGATATTTAAATATCAAAATGCGAAACGGTAAAAAAAATATATGCATGCATATATTTCTATATTTTATTCTACCACTTTGTCGGTGTGATTTATATGTATACATACTTATACCAAATTGCATATTAGTAAGGGTTCCTAGTTTACTACGGAAATGTGATTGGTATATCGCGCCCTTAAATAAATAAAAAGCTCTCATTTCGATACTTAAATTATTATCTCTAAATTGGCACTTCGTTCGTAGTTCAATTGCCCCTTAAAACATCCCTGCTCGTGTCAGTCGTGTCATTCATGAGGCAATCGCCATGACGTTATCTAAAGTGCCAGCAATGTAATGTAAATTGCCAGTAATTTCTCGGCAATAAAATAGAAACTGCCCCATAATAACATCACAGTTTATGGCCCCTCTGTGGCCCATAAAGTTCACAACTAGGCCTAAGCCGGTTGACCTTTGCGAATTATAAATACACGCTATTTTTAGAATGCCTCATTTGTATGAAAGGCATGACTAACTTACACACGGTAGTTTTTTTATCTGATTTGACGTATTTCAGTAGTAAGCTAAATTTAGCCATAATTTTGTTACGTGGGTAAAATATGACTGTGTGGAAATCGACCTTTAAGAAATATAAATCAGTGTACACGGTTTTCCAAGCATTTCTCAAGGTGCATTCAGATCAAACGAGCATTCGCTAATCTAACCCCCTACTCTACGAAATTCGATCGTTACACGAAACGTGATTCGGAAAATTATGATATAGTTGGATACAAAATTATCGGTTGGTTTTATCTCTGACAAAAAGCGATTTATCGAGTTAACAACTTAACAGCGAAGCTAGATCGCCCAGGTAATAGCACTAGCTATAAGCTAAAGTATTGATTTACTAATAATTAAAACCCCAATCGCGCCATATTGTAAAACCCCCGAAGAAGTAAAGCCACTTCACAAAACTTTGCAGACGTAACGACTTTTGTTACGTCCACTTTGTTAGTTTGACGGCTTTCCTTTAATCACTTCAGTAGTTTTATTAGTAGTTCCGTCTTTCATTATTTATGTCCCATTTGTGGGTCATATTAGACGGAAAGTTAGTAATAAATTTAATGGGACTCGGGAACTTTGTCACGAACACTGATCGACTCGATTAGAGGACATTTAAAAATAGATTACATATTACCATTATAGTTCAGTTACGAATTACGATAATATAGTACAACTATCCATTTTTTTTAACAGTCTCTAAAAAAAGGAGAATGTTAACAATTCGACGAAATCTTTTTTTTTCTGTACGAAGTCTATATGGTCCCCGGTTACTCGAAAACCCTTGGACCGATTTGGATTTTTTTTTTCATCCATGAAGGATTACTTTAAATTGTATCACACATTTGTTGGTTTCTTGTAGATGTAGGCATACATCTGCACACTCGGGCTGACGGCAAACTATTCAACATTTCGCTCCTTAAGTCGAAAAAGTACCGTGAAGACCTTTTCATTGATAGTTTGTTGTTTGCTGATGATGCCGCTTTTGTTGCTACATCGCCGGAGGAGCTCCAGAGCATGGTCGATAGGTTCGATGCAACGTGCAAGCTATTTTCAATGTCAATAAATTTCAAGAAAACGGTCATAATGGGTCAAGGTGTGAAGGAGAGCCCAATATTGCTGTTAGATAACACACCTTTGGAGGTTGTTGACCATTTCTGTTACCTCGGTTCTACTGTGACAAATAACCTGTCACTAGATGCGGAAATAAATATCCGCATCGGTAAGGCATCTACGATGTTCGGGAAGTTTAGTACAAGGGTATGGAACAATTGTCACCTCACAGTAAATACAAAGATGATCGTGTCGGTAACATGCATCTTGTCCATACTGTTGTACGGTGCTGAGACTTGGACATCGTATGCTAAGCAGGAGCGAAGATTAAACAACTTCCACATGCGTTGTCTGCGGCGGATCCTTGGCATCACTTGGATGGATCGAATCACAAATGAGAGGGTGCTTAGCATCGCGCGTCTGCCTAGCATTACGGCCGTCTTGAAACGAGAGGCGGTTGCGTTGGTTGGGACACGTGCAGAGGATGGAGCCCTCTCGTTTGCCGCGCATGACTCTCCTCAGCGAAATCGCCCATGCCAAACGACCGGTAGGTCAACCTATGCTCCGTTTTAAGGACAGCTTGAAACGTGACATGTTTTCGTTCGGCATCGATCACAGCAGCTGGGAGGTTGTGTCACAGGATAGAGACCATTGGAGGGAGACTCTAAGCAAAGGCGTTGTTGCACACGACAGCGCCTGGTTTGATCTCCTTTCTGCTAGGCGAGAGTTGAGACACCAGCGCGCTGCCTTTCCTCCCGATTCGCCGAACACTGCATTTACTTGTGCGAAGTGCGGTCGCGGCTGCCGTTCCCGTATCGGTCTATTTAGTCACACCCGTAAGTGCCAAACCCGAACGGACGCTGCTTAAATCATCTTTTATAGATGTTCCAGGCCAATGATGAGGTATAGATACAAAATTTAAGGTGTAGTGAAACTAGAACTAAAATACTATGAAATTTTGGGGAATGGATGACCAAATATAAGTTCACTAAGCGTGATATTTCAAATTCCAGAACTTGAGGCAAATCTTATTCTTATATCATGATCAGAAATCGAACAAATGGGAGTCATTGTTCGCAATAATATGGACAAGACTCCAAAGCTGATTAAATGATTAATCAATGAAATCATTTATAAAATTTTATTACGATTCCGGTAACTCCGGGGACGGTCACTTGACTAGACACACTTGTCATAAATGTCATAATCACTTGATTATGACATGTGTGGCCAAGGGAATTAAACAAGAAGAACTAATTATCCGGCCAACCTTTCGTTATTAGTAATCAGCATCTAAATTAGATTCAAGTTTGATTGGCTAACTGGTCGACTTATTAAGTGATCTTGCTAAATGTACTAGATCTAGATAGCATTGCGAATGCTACCGTTTCCGATTGGTACATATATTAGTTAATAGTATATGATTCATGTTATGGAGCATTCCATGAAAACATATTGTAAGCGACACTGTCTTTTCAATACTTTTGAAAAATTTAATTAGTAAGCAGAGTTACGGCATAATAATAACATATCAATCTTCTTTTTTTTAATTCGGCAATCTGCCGAATCCTACGCCGGATCAGACGACGCAACGGGGCCACGTCGTTTCGTCGCCTAAATCAAACTAGTTTTAAGTTGTTTTTATATTTTTGTGTTTTTGTAGTTCACAGTGTCTTGGTGTTTAACTGTTATGCTGTGTAACTTATTTGAATAATAAAATAAAAAAATAAATATCAAGGATTTAAGATTGACAGTGTTTCCTAACAGCTAGCATATTTTATTAGGGTAGCTACCATAGTGAGTCGTAAGCAACAAAAAGTAGATGTTTTCATGGAATGCTCCTATATATCTTAAGGTTCGTTCTGGTTCTTAACCCTCTGCAACTGAGGTGACGTACCTCAGACGTATTTTCAACTTAATGGTGCTGATAATAAGACACATGTCACGTGACCTACAGTGGCACAGGATTAAGGTGAGGTCTGACTGACGTCTAGCGCCTAATACTTATATTTGGCAGGATTCTATTAAATAGCTGCTGAAAAATATTTTTATTTTTCAATATTCCGATATTTTTGCTTGTGTTTAATTTTTCCAAAGCTATTTGACCGCATCAAAAAATGTACAAGGGAAACTAATAGCGTAAGTATTGACTTAGAAACCTGAGTGTGGAAACCGCTAGTTAAGTTCCACCGAACACAATCTTCGACAAAGGACGATTGATTCCTGTAACCACAGTACAGTAATCAAGGTCGAGGCCGTGACATGTATGGCGATACCAAAAGCGCATTCACAATGGGCGCTATATGGGCATGATTGGGTAATATTAGGCATGAATACACCGATAGTGTGACAAGACAAGAAATTTAATAATTAATTAGCTACTCAGAAGTGGCACTTAGGTACCGTTTTAGTCTGAAAGCGCTAAGCGCTAAATTCTGGACAAGGCGGGAATTTAATGTGCCTCCTTTTGGACGATGTATTCTATGTCTACCACCTGACCTTTAAATCTTTTAGCACTAGACACACACACACACACACACACACACACACACACACATACACACACACACACACACACATTGGAAACATTGGAGACATTTAGTTTTCTATATTATGTTGAAATAATTTTTATTTTATTATGGTCACGTCAATTCGGTTATGACATATGGCATAATCATCTGGGTAAATTGTGTAGGCAGAGGTGTATAATTGTGGTTAATACGAATTATTTTTATATTACGTAACACCATTATAATACCTAACAGAAAAACGTTGTTTAAATTGTATGAATAAGTATACATATAATGTAATATGTACTTATTTATAAAATACCTTGGCAGAGGAGTTGCATGTAGCTTCACTACACAAGTACAGGGTAACTCGTGGGCTTGCCTTTAAATCAATTACAGTGACGTCAGCAGCTATGATTTAATAAACGCCTGCATGCGCGTCGTAATAGAAGATAGATAATCAAGCACTGCAAGTCTCTTGGCGCCATTTTTACGCTCATACTATAAATATACTTGGCTTAATAAGGAACTTTAATAATCATAAAAGGAATAAATATTTACGAGACAAGTTCTGTTTCAACTGTCCTCATTTAGTAGTAGTAGTAGTAGTAAATCACTTTATTGTACACAGGATATGTTACAACACAGTTATAAAGAAATATAAGTACAAAGGCGAACTTATCCCTATACCATTATCATTTATACTAGTTATATTTTTTAGAGGTGTTATTTATAGTTCGTACTTTAAGATAGATATATTACATTTAAATAAGCCTACCGACAAATCAGAATATTAGGAAAAATGTCCACTCGTCATTCCTTGAGCAATAAGTAAGAAACACAAAAACGCTTGACTTAAAAAACTAACCTGTTTTCAGGTTATTACTAATTTTAGCCTCATTCGAGGCTATAATAAAACAATGCACCGTTTCTAGAAATAAATCGCCATAGAACGAGACACGTGTCTGAAGTTCAGCACGAGGGTTAAAAATAAAGTATCATTTTCACCTCCTGTTAAGCGCCGTTACCGTACTAAGGAAATGCGAATGGCCACTTGGCAATTTTGATAACAAGGGGAAAATTGTTTTGCAACGGAGTCCCCCCCATCATAAAGATGTATACAATAGCAGGGTGCTCATAAATTATATCAGATGTATATGAAAATTAACTTTATTATTTGTTTAATCACATTAATAGTGTTCTTCGTGGAAATGGCAGTTACTTGTAAATTTTACTAATGGTCAGAGCATTTGCCAAAGAATTGTTATGTGATGATGATGAAGTACTACCAGGTACAATCGCCATCTTATAATGAGCGAACAATGTGGCAAAAAATATCAAAATATGACTATCAATGCGTTCCGATAGTTATACACCTGCTGTCGTGTACAAGTTTATGATAACTTGACATCTAATATACGGGTCAGTAGAACCCGCATCACACACGCGCACATTCCACTGCCATCCTAATGCATATTTAGCACCCTACGACGTAAAAACGAATAATTTATCTAAAACAATACACTAACATGCGCGTAAATAAAATTTTGTCATCGGAATGTCGCTTTACCATATGCGTCTTTGCGAGTTTAACGGTGACGTCACACTGGCATTCACGCGCAGATTCGCAAATTTAACCTTTAATGACATGGCATTACGAATCAAAGCAAGTGTCTAAGTAGCGTCTATAGTGTAATTAATATCGCTTGGCTACTTCGGATAGCCAGTACTAAGAGCGCTGAGATTACCTATATCTGTTTAAGAACACAAGGTCACCTCAGCCTCGCCCAATCTCGCGCAATCATTGTTGATTTCCGTACACAATAGACGATAAACCAATGTCCTGTGTCGGGGCTATGGCCTCGATTCTCAACCATAACCCAAGTACTAATTATTTTTATTTGCGTAGGGGTCCCATATCCGCCATATAAGTTACGATTATAAAATTACGCTTCACACTATAAAACTAAGCCGTAACTACAGCGTGTAATTTGGAGCAGTAAAAGATAAAAATAAACTTAAAACAGCTTTAGAAACAGATCTTGATCTTTGCTATTAACGAAACTGAAAAGTATTGTCTGTATGTTATTTTAAGATTGTTTGCTTCCAAATATCTTAGTTCACTCATCCTGAATCCGAAAATAAAGTTCGCAAGTAAATGAATACTGTTTACGAGACGTTAAAGCTTCAACCCATTTCTAGGGTACTCTCGAACAAACAGATTTCTATATAAATTCTCCTTGGAACGCTTGAAAGTACAAACTGATAACGATTATACAGCCAAATATGGCGGAAACTTATTTATGGACCCAGTTGAGAGTAAATTATCTGTTAGGAGTCTCTGAGAAATTAATTCATGTTAGATAAAAGCTTTTATTAATAATAAGCTTTCATTAACAGTGTTTGTTTTTACCGTCACCAAAATTGTTACTAGGTATACAAGTATTAGAAGAAAGGATCCAATCTTATTTACGAATATTACTTAAAAGGGTATTTCTTATTTAGTTTGACACATGTGTCACGACCATGTTGGAAAGTTAAGTGTTTCCAGAAAGTTTAAAGTGCATTTTAAAGGATGACATAGGAGGCAATGGCACGCATAAAAAAAACATCAGTACCATAAATATGACCTGCAATTAACTATGGGAATAGTAAGCGAAATTATAGAGACAGGGTTGTGTTGTTTTGATTCCTACTAATGGCCTATTTCTGTGTTCGTCCCGTCTTCATTTATTAGACGTATTCGCGATAAAAAGTCTAGCCGATGTTAGGGTAATATTATATAGCTATGCCATCCATGCCACGAGAACACTGGAAGGGGTTGGAGGAGGCCTACGCCCGAAAATGGGCTACTCACATACCAAAGCAATAATAATTTATTTAATTTTTTATTTATTTAATTTAGTTGTAGTTTGTTATTTAGTTGTTGATGTAACTAAAGACCGAAGAGCTGGCGACTTCCTCGCACAACGCATCAGTATTGCGATACAGCGAGGAAATGCCGCCAGCATCCTCGGTACAATGCCACAAGGGCCAATCTTAGATATAGGTTAGGTTAAGTAGATTAGTTAGATTTAATCTATGTACATAAATTGTAGTTTTGAAAATAAATATATTAAAAGAAATTTAGTTGTTAAAATATTTTAATTAATTTTTTAATAATAATTTATTTAATTTTTAATAATAATTTATTTCATTTTTAATAATAATTTATTAAATTTTAAAGGACCCCGGGCCTAAAGTATGGAAAATGTGGTTTCAGTCAAATCTTCTGAAATTTTAATATGTTATAGATTTCAGCGCCCTGAACAAAAAACTCTATGGGTGCTACCACGATTTCCGGGTCCCTTTCCATGTTCTGCTCGATTTTGTACCAGATAACAAAGTAGTACTTAGTTCTACTTCGGGTCTATTTATTTAAACAATTGACATTAGTTTGAACCTTTTTTGTGATAATGCTGGTTAGTTAAAGATATAAAACGTCTACATACAATGCCGGCTGAGTTCAGCAATCGGCCACAATTAATACACACACGGGACTCATTGTTGAACTCAGCCGACATGTTGTTCATAGATTCTCTGAACGAAATAGCAGATTGAATTTTTTCTTCGTTGTTTTCTGGTAGTTATCCGCCGCAGTGCACGAAAAACAACAGCATTAATTTATTACATACGAAGCAATGTCCTCTATTTAAAAGTAGCGCCATATTTTCTAATGTTTGAATGAGTTCATATTTTATTATAGAACCACACATTTACCTATAAACGATTAGTCAATCACGTGCGTATGAAGTTGACATTGTAGACGTTTTATGTCTTTAACTAACCAGCATTATCACGAAAAAGTTTCAAACTAATGTCAATTGTTAAAATAAATAGACCCGAAGTAGAACTATAGGTAAGTACTACTTTGTTATCTGGTACAAAATCGAGCAGAACATGGAAAAGGACCCGGAAACCGTGGTAGCACCCATAGAGTTTTTTGTTCAGGGCACTGAAATCTATAACATATCAAAAATTCAGAAGATTTGACTGAAACCACATTTTCCATACTTTAGGCCCGGGGTCCTTTATATCGATTTAATAATTTAAATTACCAGTAAAGAAAAAAAAAATTAATTATAAAAACAAATAATACACAATCTAAACTAAACTTGTAATATTTAAGTTATTTAAAATTATGTATAGCATGAACTAGTGTAATTGATTATGTGTTGTGTGAGAAATAAAGGCTTAATTATTATTATTATTAATTATTATGCCATATAACGTTATATTGCGAAATTTAGGTCTTAGGTCGGACACCAGGAATTTATAACTTGCAGTGCTTGGGCATTATTCTAGTCTCAGTCTAAACAAAACAAACAAAATCGCATAGGTATACACATACATAACATAAATAGTTATTTATTATACAAGGGGGCAAAGTTGTTGTTTAACTGTCGTGCCAATATTGAGACCTGAGCTAGCGAAAGATTCCAAAATTGAGCCACGAGCGTAGCGAGTGGTTCAAAAACTGGAATCTTGAGCATTGCGAAGGTCTCAAGGCACGAGAGTTGAACAAACTTTGCCGCCAAGTGTAATACAACTTTTTTCCCCTCACTATCGCGAGGAAATATGATTACAAATCTCATTCAAATGTAAATTAACTTAAAGAAATCATTAAAACTCAATGTCGAAACGTATCGTAGAATAGAGTTACTTCTGGAATTTAAATATAGCCAATGGCTTACAAAGTCACCCATGAGAACGACCAATTTAACATGTGAGCTCCGATTGCGTATGTTTACTACGGTCATACAGATCCACTTATACTAGGCAGTAGGGGGCTATAGGAATTAGAGCAATGTCAAATTACTTTATTCACAAGTGTGTAAAAAGCGTTTTTACCCGCTCGTATTAAACGATAAACGAGCGCTTTACGAGCTAGTGAGGGGAAAAATATTTGAAAACCTACAGAAATGAAAATCTAAGCAGGGAACCTCCGCCTTAACTTGCATATGTCAAGTTCAATGTTAAGGGCGGGCGTGCGTGACAAACAACCATACGCAATTGATCTTATAAGGGTTCGTTATCAGGACTAGTATAAATAGCTTAGAACGCGGAGATTGATTCGAGTTACCCAAGTACCGCACACAGGTATTTTTAGACTTGCGGTATGACTGATACTGGCATTTGAAAGGCTTCGTGCGAGTGTGCGAATAAGGGGAAAAATGCCATAAAAATAACAGCTAAAATTGGCTAATTATGCCGGTTTGAAAAAGAAGCCGAAAGTTGGCGTGCCCCGGAGCAATTTCTTATAGTCGCTAATGTCGCTATCATATATATTGGAACAGCCAGGGTGCTTATAAACACCAGAGCAGGCCTCTATTTTCATGGCGTTAGAGTTTATATTCAAATATATTTCAGCACCGTTGCCGCTCTAACATATCTGATGGCGACTGAAAACAAAAAGTTTGGAAAGTTTTGAGAACACGTGTTTGTTTCAACAAGCTAGCTATTTTGCTGCGGCTATTTTGTCTTACGGTATCTATAGTTGCAAAAAACAACCGGCATCATTATGGTAAGTAGCTACGGTAAGCAGCTACGGTAGATTTGGACGCCCAAAAGTCTAGGGATGTCACATGCTCTTTAACGGTTTTTAAAAACAGCAGAATTTACTGCGTGGACGGCAAAAGGTGATCCCCTGTTCACGACAGGTACACTGCACACTTTGAGCTTCATATTGCGTTATGCCTTTGCTACCTACGTTAAATGTTTATAATCCTTTTTCTATTATCTAGATATAACGATAATTAGGTATGCACAAGCTAATAGCTTGATCACGAGTCACGAGCGAGTATCGAATAGGTCTTAGGTATTTGAATAGTACAGATGCAATGGAATAAAATGCAAAGATTCCAAATTCGCGATTACACGCTAATATCGATCTCTAATTTTCAGCACGCGATTGCCAAATCTAAATCAACATGAAAGTTACGCTACAAATTGCCGGTTATTTTTAAAAATAGTAATGTATGTTCCGCTATATTTGTAGGACTAAGGTCTGCAAATAGATTAATCGCAACTGAATGGGCGTGTTCATGGACAGATTGAGATTGGTACGCGAATTAAACGTCCTACACACGCTGACTACAATGTTATAGCTTTGAGTAATCAAGATGATTAAATTTAAGAGTTATGGATAAATAACGAGATGGGGAAAGTATGGAGTCGAATATGACCAGCGGCATTAAAAGCGACGGTCAATCAATGTCTCAGGCCACTACACTAAAGGGTTGTCCCTGTTGGTTTAACAATAAGGGTAGTCGAACGACGTCACATCACAACAGATCATAATGAGTTATACATCCATAGGTTCCCCATGAACTTCATCGCTATTCCTTACATAGCAAGGTTCACAATAAGATTTAAAGAAAATAGTATGGTGGGCTTTACGAAGTTAGAAAAAGGTGATTAATTATTACATGGTTCTACAGTATCCTACAGTGGCCAAAGCATCAAATTGTTTGGCTGTATACAGTGTCTACTAGAGAATATCAACTAAAGCCCTTAGATTTGACAATTCAATCGTCTAAAGGTGACATCTCTTTTACATAAGTTTAAAAATGTTAATCCTGAAAATTTTAGAGCTCCTAATCTTCAGCAGACTTTACAAAACCAATTTTAGAGAAGAGTGTCTATTAATATAGCCGCATAATTCAAACATAGGCGCCCTACATAAACTCTAAAAAGCTAAGTCAGCGACATCGAGGTAGCCCTCAAACCGATACAATCACCCTCAAATATAGCACTTGATCGGCTTCGAACTTTCACTCGAAGGGCCACGTGGACTACGCTCTACTTACCGAAACAGACAGGAATAGCGTGCGCACGAGTCTTAAAAGGGCATATGTCACTAGGTTTTGAAAGCTCTTTAGTGCTTTGCAAATATCGTAATAGCTTTGTTGGCCTAAGGATATGAGACGAAACTAGTTTAGAAATTGGATACTGAAATTTTTTACGCGAAAAATCTTTATGCTTGAGAGACAGAGCGAGAAACTGCGTCTTTAGTTTGGGACATTCACGCTGGATTTATTGTGGAATTTAGTCGGAGGTGGTTTATGGAGCTCAGAGGTCACTAGGATATAGGGCACATATATGTGACGGAGATAATTGCTACGAATACGTACACGATTTTTGATAGGTGCTTTATGAGTTATATGATATGAGAGTGGGACATACAGCGTTCGCGAATACTGGCGTCTTTACAGTGGACATTGAGAAAGTTAACTGTTTTGGAACATATGAATTTGGTTTTGTTTGACCACATAATTCTTAAAAAAACAGAACCCTTAACTTTCATTAGTCCACAGGAAAGATTTGTAACCTAACTCATATAAAAAAATATATGACCCATATTCGCGTACAGACAGTCGTTTTAATAACATCTTAATAGTTAATACCGTGGCATGACTTAAAACACTCCGTGAAGATGGCATTTTGCAACAGCTCCGAAATATCAGGTCAATCCGGTGCTGAATAATTTCAATTTACATGGTTTAATATCCTCTTAAGTAGGGCTCCCGATATACGTACTATTCGCCGAACCGTAGCTCCGTGTTCTTAACCCCGGCGGTACTAAGATCACGAATTTCACAGTCACGCCGAGATACGTACCCGAATCTTTGTTTGTATACGTATCTACGAATCTTGGCTTCGTTCTGACAACGACTGCTCGTGGCATGGATCCGGCCGGACCAATTACTATGCAAACAAATAAGGCCTATTATTGAATAACAGCTTGTTTTTAAAGTACGTATTGAGTATTATACTCTGACTGAATCGAGACGAACGGTATTTTATTGATTAGACTTGCATTTTTCGTATCGATTTAAGTTATAGAATAACGTGGTAGGTACTGTGTTCTATATAACAAGCGACTGTGTTATTTATGGATTAGAATTTATATTGTGATTTTGAATCACCAGATAGAAAAATTAAAAAAGAATGTTAAAAATATTTGGCCAAATTGCTATACATAAAAGATAATACAGTCGTGCATTTAAGTTTTTACCTGACGGGGCGGCCCTTTTGTAGATAAGACCTATACTAAGAATTTGCACGCGCAAAGTAGCTAACAATAGTTTGTCTGCGATGTAATTGACCACACGTGGTAATTTTACTGATAAATATGTTAACTTGGGCTTTTCCTGGTACACCTTTTGTTTGTGAAGTTGAATGAAATAGCCGCATCTTTGTTTTGATATAAATAAGCGGGGATGTTCTAGTAAATTTGAAAAGGGCAATTTCGGGTTTTGGTTTTATACGTGTTTAGTCACTAATAAGATTGCAGGCCGGGCAGACTTAGCGAGAGTTTAGTCGAATTTAAATTGTTTTTTTATTATTTTGTTACGTTTTTGTATTGTTACTGTTGGTGAGAAGATAGCGTTTTTAAAGTGTATTAATAATGAAGATCAGTTGGGTGTGGAGTTATGCCACCCAGGGTCGGTGACCCGGCTTTACGCACTTTGTGCAATGATCGTACGAACAATGAGTTTTCGTGTCGTGGTGGTACAACAGGATCGATAGGAAAGCGTTTGAAAGCGGTGCACCTAAAATCTCCCGTCATCGTCACGACATCCAATGAGTTAGTATATTGTATTTTTTAATTATATTGCTTTTTAATTCTTTTTTTTTATTTTTTTATATTTTAAAAGTTCCTTATTTTGTAGGAAATAACGCTGTAAATTTGAATATTTATGACGCATTTATTTTGTTCCTGAGTAATGGGTTCCCAGTATAGATTAATCGTTGTCTGGTACCCTCAATATTGATTTATGTATTTATTTATATCAACTTTATTGCACGAAAGAAAAACTTAAATTATGATATTTAGAAAAATATTTACTTCGCACTGTGTTATGTATTTTTTAACTTCCGTTCACATCTCATTATTAAATTAGGTAATTAATACATGACAATGTGTCAGTTTTTATTAATATTGAACTCAGAAACAATCTATATTTTATAATTCTGCCCTCCTTACCTTAAAAAGTAAAATATTAATATGTAAAATTTAATCTCAGTACGTATAGGTATACGTTATCATACTGAAATTAAGTACAACACTAAGTATCGCACTTTACGTTAGAACGGCAATTAGGTAACCACTAAATTAGATGCACAAATATCACGGAACATTCTCATCCGTTTTCCTTAGTCCTTAAAGACAACGCATCGAATCGTCACTCAACAACGCGAGCGGAACGGATCTGCGTGTAATTAAGATACGTATCCCCGTGTACACGTGTATACGTAACTTTATTGATACGTAGCCGTGTAACACGCAGGAAACGGGCCTTAAAACCGTTGCCGTGTAACACGGCAACGGGGATCCGGCTACGGTTACACGAAACACGGTCACGACCACGAGCCCTAGTTTTAAGTCATGCTAATAATGTAAATGACCATGTTAGCTTAAAAACGTATACAGTAGTGTCCAGAATTTTGTGGGTACCGATATATCTCGTGTCGACTGTACCCTCACCGGATCTACAGAGGCTTGAACATGTCACAAGTGTCACAACCTTACTCGCATACCTGATTCAATTTACGCTAAACATAATGATAGCAAACGAGGCGCGATATTTCTGAGGTCACGTGGAGCAAACATTGTCTGTCGCATCCGATACATGCATTTGAGGCCATGAAATAAGGTTCAGTTTAGTTTGAAAAGGGTTTCGGTATCGAATGTCCTCCTCAATTACAGTATCCGATATTGATATAAATTTTTATTGGACACTTTAAGTTTAACGACATATTAATTGTATAGGCTATTGATTTGAGGATGCGTAAGATCAGATTTACGATGACTTTCATTGGCAATCAAGTGATAAAATCTTGGTACAGTTAACTTCTGAACGCGATAAGCGGTCGGCAAGATTTAGCCATTGGAAAACACTTGTTTAACTTATTCTACGCCACATCCAAAAGGTAATAGCGTGCCACCATCGCCAAGCAAGTAACACGTAAACAACAGTCAACTTTATCCTGTTAACTGAAGGTGCATTATGTTTTTAATTTTCTGACTTGATATCAAGTCGTGGCGTGGGGGTATTGTGTACATCTAATCGTAAATTGCAACCACCGTTTGCAAATATTGTGAGGAATAATATAAGTGAAAAAAATTCAACGGTGATTTTTATTTAATGTAGGACCCTAAAACGGAAATAGATAACAGCATAGCAGTCAAATCATAACAAAGCAACAAATCAGCAATCAAGTGCACAACACAAGGTCAACTAGATAACGAGATATTGTGACAGTGGCATTTGATAATGATAACGATTTATTTTAAAGTCAGTTGAGATGTATAGGCCAGACTCACTGAATAACTAAGGTACCTGCGTTATTAGAATAAGAGATTTTAACTGTATGCATTAACTTTGTTATTATTATAGAATTCGTAAGGCTGATTATTATTATAATTATCATCATCATTTCAGCCGCAAAACGTCCACTCCTGGACAAAGATTCTCCGCCAACCAACGGTTTAATGCGACATGCAACCTTAATCAGATTGGATCATTCTGGGACCTACCCATGCTACAATTATGTAATATTAGGGATAATTTTACTTGGGACCAATTGGGAAACAATAGTATGCTCTAGTATTTTAGAAGATCTACATGAATTACCATCCTAAATCAACCCAATGATGCCAGCAACACACAAAGCAGTATTAGGTATTTACCTAAATTGTAGAGTCGGACATCTTTGCTTAGTCTTAAGAAAATAATAACACAAAAGAAAGTGACGTTCACAATGCCGTGTTGCAGACTTACAGACAATATCATAAATATGTGTACATTTTTACGTAGCTACTGTATTGGAATTAGGTGCACGATTGTATACAAATTTAAGAATTCTGCCGTAGAAAAACGACGAAGTTAATTTGGACATGGGAACTTCAAGTTATTGCTGTCATTTTTTAGTTCCCATGAAAACTTTTAAAGCAACGCACGCCCTAGAAGCTAAAGAGTGAGAGGCAGTGACGTCACAATGTCTATTTTATAAAAAGAAAGTGAAATCGACAATAAACGCCTACTCAGCGATACTACAGCTACCGACAACCGAATTGAACCCATCTAACTATGGTATGCTATGCAATACAGGCACAGCTGTCCATATCTAATCCGCTAAAACGGATAAAATTATGCATTTGGGTGACGTAAGTTGAGTAATTATAATTACGCTATCTAGACGATTAGCGTTTATGATATGAGGGAATGAGAAATATAAAAGCATTATAATCGTAACGAAACGGATTCGATAAGAATTCCGTTGGAAAAAGGGCAAAGGTTTATAGGACTTGTTGTGTAGATGTAGGTATTGTAGAGGGTTAAACGCCTGAATAAAAAGAAAATGGTGGATAATTCTTTGGTATGCCCTTAACTTCCAGTTTGGAAAACGAACGAAATACACGCTTTGGTTTAAAGGTTTGGTAAATAGATATATCTATTGAAATAATTACGCATTTATGCAACTGTGAGACAATTAAATATAATACCTATCTTATTGTCTCTATTGACCGCTATAATAATAAAATGGTTTAATCGCTGTAGACACGACTTGGATTATAAACTTGGCTGCAATCAGTTGCACCGTGATTTGTATAATTACTTGAAGACTTGCGCTGGGCAAAAGAACTGTGAGTCAGGAAATATCGATAAAAGATAAGAAAAAATATCGGAAAAAGGAACAGGCCTACTACCGCGAAAATAGAAACTCGTAAATTTTGAGGAATTTTCTCTGTTACTCAAATGAAGGCGTCATTAGAGTGAGAGAGACAAATCCTCGAAATTTACGAATTTCTATTTTTCGGTAGGGCCGCAGACTTAGGCATCCGACGCGCCCCATGCATGCATTACCATATAGGTAATTAGCCCGTGGTTAACTTCGTTTGTCAATCAAGACCTAGGAAAGGCTAACACAGAGAGATGGACCAGTACATTATTTGCGCGACAGTATTTCGCGGCGAATCTTTTATTTACATAGTAAAAGACATTAAACGCTGAGCCATCTAATATGACATTTACATACGCTACAACGCGCACGCCACGCACACCCGCACGTGCACACGTATTCGGTGTCTTCGTGCGACATTATTATGTCGCACCAATCATGTGCTAAGCCTACAACAAGAGACTGCAAACGGCAAGTGCAGAATAGTACATTACGACACAAGTGCGAAAAACATGAAATCCGAAACGAGAAATCGACACGAGTTACGAATTTCCTTTTTGCACGTGACTCGTACGACGTTTTTTAGTACAGATGGCCCTCCGAAGTTTTGGACCTGAGCACTTCTCGCACTGAGCCTAAAAAGGCACCATCTATACTGAAAAGTATATTAAAAAATATAGCTTACACACACGCTTCTTTTGTACACAGTTTACAATAAATAAATACTTTACTTTACTTTACTTTGCTTTCTGCTGCGTAGAGAATAAAATTTGTCCGAGTATTTAAATTAGAAATAGAATAGGTTTATTTTTGCTTGGCGAGACCTTTTAATATGCCTCTGGGCGGATAGAGGATAGCAATAGCAATTAATAAAATTTCATCAATCCACACGAAGAACAATACCACACGTTTAAACAAATGCAACCACGATAAGGATACGAAAAGATAACACAACATACGTAATTATAAGTAAACGCGAGGAATTTTTGCTTCAGTATACAGGAATTGTTTAGCAAAAATAGATTTTATTATCATTGTAATAAGAGCGTTGACAACAGGAAGACAATATAGTTATGTAGTTCGAGTTATTATTAAATTTCTCTATCTAGACGTGATGAGGAACTGCCTTGATTATCAATAAAATGTTAGTTAAATATATGGCTGGCCTCAAATGACATGACTAATAATTATTATTCAATGAACATTGCTATGACAGGACAAGTGACCATTACAACACCAAAACCTTTTTGGAGAAGACTGTAATAAATATCAGGGCCCTTGTTGGTTTACGAAGCTGTTAAATAACTATAAAGATTTGAATCTAAGTATAAAAAAAAACGGCCAAGAGCATGTCGGGCCATGCTCAGTGTAGGATTCTGTAGTTATTCAAACAGTATTCTATAAGCCATGTTTTTTTTTCATATTTTTTAGACCTACGGATCAAAAGTTAGAGGGGGGGGGACAATTTTTTTTCTTCTGGAGCGATATCTCCGAAAATATTGACTTTAGAATAAAAGTTTCTTTTAAGACTCTTATTCTTCTAAGAGACCTATTCAATGATACCCCACACCCACACTATAGGTTTACATCAAATAAAAAAAAATCATCCCCACTTCACCAGTTGGGGAGGTACCCGAAAAAAAATTGTTTTCTAGTTTTTATTGTACCACTCTGTTGGCATGATTAATATGTATACCAGTACCAAATTGCAGATTTCTAGTATTAACGGCACTGAGCTATGCTGCGGACAGACGGACATGGCGAAACTATAAGGGTTCCGTTTTTGCCATTTTGGCAGGGGCAGAAGGTTACATTCATTTGTTCATTATTGGCATCAGTTATTAAGAGAAATTAGCCTTAGAAAAAACCTAATATGGTTTAAAATCAATGATCAGTGATTTTGCGATTTTACGCGCATTGTTCTAATTGCCTGTTAAGTTGAGGTTTGCATTTTTAATAGCAAAAAATTGACAACGATAACTTACTCATATTTGAGTATTATTCAAGTAAGGTAGTGTTTATCTAACTCACACTGGCACAGTGCTTGTTATTGTAAATAGTCACCTGTGTTAGAGTATGTCGGCTATGTTGAATCACTAATGTTATCTACTATACATAATTGCCATGCATATCCCCTGTGGAGATGGCACTATACATGACTACATGGATTATCTATAAGGTTGCATTTATGTTGAATGAAATAGTTGAGTACAAATTATGGTAGCTTTTTCGTAAATCATGATTATTATTTAATTACAAAGTCTATTACTATTATCATAAATGTTATAATACTTTGTTATAAAAATTCTTATAACAGCCATTGCAAGTAGGTAACCTTATTTATAGTCCCTAGATTAATATTGATTACTTATTCATATCCATAATACTTTAAGTTTAATTTGATTTTAATTTTATTCCACTGATGTAAAACGTAACCACAGTTTGCATTAGGTATTTAATATCTGTAGCGTATCTTACCACAAGTTATCTTATGTGGTGTAGGTAGTGATTACAACAGATAGCGGCTATTACAACATCCCATATTATTACAATAAAGGTACCTATTTAATGTCCATCTTAATAAAAAAATCTGACATTCATTTGTTTTCTTTTTTTTGTTAATCAGTACTCGCATGCAGAGGCACTCATAATTAAACACAGCATAACTAAACTAAGTTTAGATAACATTAGGTAAATAAGAGAATATTGCTTTCAACAATGTTAAATCATTCTTCATCAAGTCGCCACTACACTTTTTGTCATTAAAGAATCTTATGAGATTGGACAAAAAAGAATGGCTCATCTCAGCTCAAGATAATTGGCCATGATTGTTTTAATGACATTGTATGAGTCACAGGTACAAGTGGAAAAGAGACAAACAAATAATAGAATCATATAACATACATTTAGACCTTTTGGAAAATTATAAATATCATGGAAACATTAGGCGAATGGTTTACTTCATACTTAGAGAGATTTGCACTTTCATCAGAACTTGCTCAAAGGAAGAAATTGTTTGTATCTATAGGCTATAAATCTTTTGAGTTTATAACATAAACAGTTTTCAACTTAAACTTATTAATAAATGACTCAACTTTATATGATAAAAAACACATTTAGACATCATTAGGCGACAAAATAATGATTTTCTTATCCGGTACAAAGTGTAAACATCTGATTACCAAATATGACATAATATTAATAGCAGTGACAAAAACACCTATTAAAAGCTAGTACTATTTCTAGTGTTAAGTTGTTTAGAGTCTTTAGTGTAACTTAAGTTAGAGTAAGCTGCAGATTATTTTGTTGATTTACCAAAAACTACATGGAACCTAATAGAGTCCTCTTCAATGGTCATTTGGTAGATAGATAAAAGTAAATCCATTGAATATTCTATCAAGATTCTAATAAATAAACAGAATGTAAACATACCTTGAAAGAGCTGTGCACTAATGTTTCATCCAGGTCTATCACCATACACTTTTTATGCATATCCTGGTGTCTAATTGGTGGTAACAGTGGTCGTGGTGCATGATCTGCCATGATGAGCAGGGGCGGTGAAGCCCTGCCATCCACACTGTTCGTGCCATTGCCCGGGGGGCCCTTCCCGCGGCCGCCGCGCCAACAACACAGCAGCGACCGCAGGAATCCGCCACCCCCGGACTTCTTACTGCCCAGGGGTGTCGACGAGACTGGCGTGCCATCACCTTCACTGTGTTGGCCGCCAGGGGATGACCCTGAAACAACCATCGAGATAGAATTCACTCTAAACATCCTTAGCACACGCGGAAGCACCAACTAAACTTTACATGTGGGGCTGTTGTAAGGAAAGACAAGCTCTCAAGGTTGCTCCATAGAATGTTATTGCGTCCACCCATCCTAATTGTTTACCTCTACTCCCATATGCACGACACGCTTTCAGCAATGTAACACACAATAAACCACTGCTTTAATAACGCTCACGACTCACAAATATTTATAAACCACCATAGGTAACACTATACGCTCTAATTTGATGCCAGTAACAGGTGTAATTCGGTTTAGATTTACCTCTGTCGGATCCATAATTGTTTAATTGCTCGTCATCCCGAGACACCTGAGTTATAATGGACGATGCGTCCATTTAAACATTTGTTTTGGGCCTTAATATAAATGGCAACGAAGTTTTTGTAAAATTTTAACACCATAAAACTATTTTTTATCTCCCTTCTATCTTACAAAATGGCAGGCTCTTGGCAAATACCAACTTCAAGTGCATCCAACATAAGAATGGCTTTTAATATTTGTCTCTTTCTAATGTTCTCATCTTACCTTGATTAGAATGAAACGACAATGTTTATCTTTTATCTCTATGTTGCCACCCTTGATCAACTGCTAAAAATAGTGAATAGACGTTCAAAACATAGGTATTGTAAAACATATCAAGCATACAAAAGCTGATAATATAAATGAAAATATTTTTTTAGAAGCACATTTTTATATGAGTTTAAATAATTTAAATGGACTATTAACAAAATGCCTAAATTACACGAAAAAAAGAATTATGAAGTAGCTTTTTGAACGAACCTTATAACCTGAAACTATTTAAAAACTATAAAATATATAATTATTTAAAAACTATACAGTTAATAAAATTATTAAATCTTATTTTAATTACATTTCACAATGTATCTTATTGTTTTCGTTCAAAGCTCTTATTTGTCTGCTGAAAAGTGCTTGCATTCAGATCAATAATTAAACCCGTGAAAAAAAAACTTTATGTTGCCAACAACAATTATTCCTGAAATTTGGGTAAAACAAAAAGATTAGCACAAATGGCATTCAGCTTGTCGCTTGTCAAAACTTGTATAGTATTTTGTAGAATTTTTTCGTTCCTCAGAGAAAGATTTCAGTTTTGAGTATTTTAATAGGCACCTTTTGAACAATGTAATTGAAAAAAAAGAAAACTCCTGTAATAAAATGGAAAAAATGGACTTTATTATACTTTTACTGGCAGCCCGTGGTAGCACCTGTCACTCGAAATTGACAGCTCATTGACGGTTCTCCTACGATGCCAATCGTGTGGCGCACTCAAGGAAAATCACAGTAAAATAAAAATACCTTAAAACAATAACACATCCTATCATAAATGTGTACCAAACTAACTTTGAACTAATTCACTTGTGTGATAAACTATTGGTAAACACAAAATGTCCCGGGACCCTGGACCTTTACCGAATAGGTGGCTGAAGTGCCCTCGGAAAGCATCAGGCCTTGTTGCTGGCAAGTTTCTGGCCTTCAAGACGCCTCTAGGACAACAGTTTAATGACAAAGTTCCAGAGGAGAACCGCTTCACGCCTAACATGCTGTTTGTCTGCATGAAAAGCTTAAAAGTGAGTCACAAAATGAAAAATAGAATGGACGCGTCAGCTGGTCAAGTTTGTGTTTGTGTAAAAGCTCAGCATTTTCTGTATCTATCGTCGTTATTCGGTTTTTTATTATATCCATGGTAACATGTGATAGCATTTTGTTGCTGTAGGTACACATATTATAATATTATTATTTGATTTTCATTAAAAATATATTTGTTACAACAACCATTCAGCACATCCATTTGTTGCAATAAGAATATTCCTTATTATCCGTCATGATCAACACGAAAAACACTTCCAAAATAGCTCTGGTAAATGGCTGCTGTCCAAATAGCTGTAATAATAATAATTCCCACAGAATAATGACAATTATTATGTTGTCATTAAAATAGGTACTTTTATAATCAATTTATTACATTCTATTTATGCACAGTATTTAGAAAACTATTGTTAAAGTTAAAAGGTTTCCAGGTTTTGGTAACAATATAACTTCAAAATTTACCATAAATTGGAGAGAATAATAGGGTAGATCACCAATGGTTTTACTTGCTAGCTATGAAGAAGCCATTTGTTTTAAAATACAGGGTGTTTTTTTTTCGACCATTCAAATTCTACGTAGTGAATGTGTAGGTCATACTCACCAACTTTTACTATGGGGACAACGTCGAAATCGCGAAAAAAAAATCAGCTGTTTCATACAAATTGGCGGCATTACGCCGGCCGAAATGTATGAAACAGCTGATTTTTTTTTCGCGATTTCGACTTTGTCCCCATAGTAAAAGTTGGTCAGTATGACCTACACATTCACTACGTAGAATTTGAACGGTCGAAAAAAAAACACCCTGTATATGCATTAACCTTTTAACTGCCATAGTCTAATTTAATCAGACAATCAATATCCAGCTACCATCACCAGAGTCAGATAAATAAGACAAAGGTCTGATTTGGGTTTTACAATTAAAACATAAGGCCCATTGAAATACAATCTCTGGTCTGCGCAATGCAATTTTGTGTTGGTGACACTGACATGCACTATGAAAAATTTTTTTAGAAGCACATTTTTATATGAGTTTAAATAATTTAAATGGACTATTAACAAAATGCCTAAATTACACGAAAAAAAGAATTATGAAGTAGCTTTTTGAACGAACCTTATAACCTGAAACTATTTAAAAACTATAAAATATATAATTATTTAAAAACTATACAGTTAATAAAATTATTAAATCTTATTTTAATTACATTTCACAATGTATCTTATTGTTTTCGTTCAAAGCTCTTATTTGTCTGCTGAAAAGTGCTTGCATTCAGATCAATAATTAAACCCGTGAAAAAAAAACTTTATGTTGCCAACAACAATTATTCCTGAAATTTGGGTAAAACAAAAAGATTAGCACAAATGGCATTCAGCTTGTCGCTTGTCAAAACTTGTATAGTATTTTGTAGAATTTTTTCGTTCCTCAGAGAAAGATTTCAGTTTTGAGTATTTTAATAGGCACCTTTTGAACAATGTAATTGAAAAAAAAGAAAACTCCTGTAATAAAATGGAAAAAATGGACTTTATTATACTTTTACTGGCAGCCCGTGGTAGCACCTGTCACTCGAAATTGACAGCTCATTGACGGTTCTCCTACGATGCCAATCGTGTGGCGCACTCAAGGAAAATCACAGTAAAATAAAAATACCTTAAAACAATAACACATCCTATCATAAATGTGTACCAAACTAACTTTGAACTAATTCACTTGTGTGATAAACTATTGGTAAACACAAAATGTCCCGGGACCCTGGACCTTTACCGAATAGGTGGCTGAAGTGCCCTCGGAAAGCATCAGGCCTTGTTGCTGGCAAGTTTCTGGCCTTCAAGACGCCTCTAGGACAACAGTTTAATGACAAAGTTCCAGAGGAGAACCGCTTCACGCCTAACATGCTGTTTGTCTGCATGAAAAGCTTAAAAGTGAGTCACAAAATGAAAAATAGAATGGACGCGTCAGCTGGTCAAGTTTGTGTTTGTGTAAAAGCTCAGCATTTTCTGTATCTATCGTCGTTATTCGGTTTTTTATTATATCCATGGTAACATGTGATAGCATTTTGTTGCTGTAGGTACACATATTATAATATTATTATTTGATTTTCATTAAAAATATATTTGTTACAACAACCATTCAGCACATCCATTTGTTGCAATAAGAATATTCCTTATTATCCGTCATGATCAACACGAAAAACACTTCCAAAATAGCTCTGGTAAATGGCTGCTGTCCAAATAGCTGTAATAATAATAATTCCCACAGAATAATGACAATTATTATGTTGTCATTAAAATAGGTACTTTTATAATCAATTTATTACATTCTATTTATGCACAGTATTTAGAAAACTATTGTTAAAGTTAAAAGGTTTCCAGGTTTTGGTAACAATATAACTTCAAAATTTACCATAAATTGGAGAGAATAATAGGGTAGATCACCAATGGTTTTACTTGCTAGCTATGAAGAAGCCATTTGTTTTAAAATACAGGGTGTTTTTTTTTCGACCATTCAAATTCTACGTAGTGAATGTGTAGGTCATACTCACCAACTTTTACTATGGGGACAACGTCGAAATCGCGAAAAAAAAATCAGCTGTTTCATACAAATTGGCGGCATTACGCCGGCCGAAATGTATGAAACAGCTGATTTTTTTTTCGCGATTTCGACTTTGTCCCCATAGTAAAAGTTGGTCAGTATGACCTACACATTCACTACGTAGAATTTGAACGGTCGAAAAAAAAACACCCTGTATATGCATTAACCTTTTAACTGCCATAGTCTAATTTAATCAGACAATCAATATCCAGCTACCATCACCAGAGTCAGATAAATAAGACAAAGGTCTGATTTGGGTTTTACAATTAAAACATAAGGCCCATTGAAATACAATCTCTGGTCTGCGCAATGCAATTTTGTGTTGGTGACACTGACATGCACTATGAAAAATTCATGAAGTTATTGAGAAACAAAACTATGAAAAACTCGCATATCAATCAAATTTAACTTCATCCCGACTTTTCAAACACTTTACATGGTCTATGGATGGGATGAAGTTAAATTTTATTAATATACACAAGTTTCTCTGTTTTTTGTGGATTTGTTTCATGAGTAATCCTTGCAGTAACTATTGAATATAGAAATTTGATAATGGCTGAATACAAGTGCTATCTTTTCTATGCAATGACAGCGATTTGAATTATTTAGTATCTAGTTCTACAAGTGCCAATATGGAGCTAGTTGTTCGGTTGTCGCACTTGAGAGCACACACGTTTACACCGGTGTTTTCACCAAAGTATACATTTGTTTGTGAGAATTGTGTTTTTCTTATTCGTATCATTGTAGCTCCAAGTGTAACTAAAGAAAATATTTTGAAGTTATTGAGTTTAATAATATATCTACAGGTAAAGCTGGGCATGTGGGTGGACCTGACCAATACGACACGGTTCTATGACAAGACAGAGATAGAGAATATGGACTGTAGATATGTGAAAATGTCATGCCGCGGACATGGAGAGACCCCTTCACTAGATCAAACTAGGTGTGTGTGTATATCGGCTTTTTGTACTAGTTCTTTTCTTTCTACAAGTTCCTTTGCCATTATTCTGTTAATCTAAAACAATACAATTAAAAAAAAACATGAAAATATTCTTGTTGTATCATCTAATATGACATTTCCTATGATACAATGCGCACGTCACGTCCACGCATCCGGTTTGTCTCGGTCTTTAAAGTCATCTTAATATTACAGACTGTTTATCCAACTGGTGAGCAAGTTCCTCAGCCAGAACCCGCTGGAGGTGATCGGTGTGCACTGCACGCACGGTTTCAACCGGACCGGGTTCCTACTGGTGTCTTATATGGTGGAGCAACTGGATTGCAGTGTTGAAGCAGCCGTTATTGAGTTTGCTAAGATGAGGTTTGTGTCTAATGGGATTTAATAGAATGTCTTTTTTTTATTCTTAACATATCCATATTAGTGTGTTGTTTTTAGATAAAACTCAGTTCAGTGTGCCTATATTGGCTTTCAAAAACGGCTCAGAGGGAGAAACGCCGGAGTGGAGTTCTAGTGGGTAGGGCTAGGCTCTCCCCCTCTCGCAGGAGAGGGACCCGAGAGCGGCGAGTCCCACATACCCCCCCATTGCACGGTCTACCCGCGACCAGGGGGGGATGCGTAAATGCATTCTCCACTCCGTCAACAAAAAAAAAAAAAGGTCTCCTCCAGCTTATTCTAGTATTTTGTGTCTTTTGTCAGTCTTGTCCAAAGTGTTTAAAACTACAATAAAAGTGATGGTATAAAAAATTGAGGCCAAAATTTAGAGACAATTGCTTTGATGGATGGAAGGTGTCTACAGTCATGTACCACATAGTATTACTAATAGTCTCTGTAGCCACTCTAGAGCGTCAATTTTTTTATACAAAACGACATAGGTACTTAGTATATGTCACAATCTGGTTGGCGACATATTAAAATTTGTTCAATAACATCACAAACCAGTTACATCTCAAATGATGATGGCGATCTCGTGTTAAAAAGAGCGTAAAAAACTTTGAAGACGCTCGGCTCATGAATCTCGATGCGAAACGTCAAATACGTAAGTCCCGGCCGAAACCCTCCTATAACTATACTTACAATAATTTTGGCCAACTCTACTGCCCCACTTGTGACAGAGTCTTTAAAAGTAAGTTCGGCTTTGCAAGCCACAGCAGAGCCCACGCTCGTAATTAGCCAGGGTCGCCGTTGCCGAGTACGGCATGGATGGCTATACATCTCAAATCAGTTTGGATCAGGGTTAAAACAGTCTAAGCCTGTATACTATAGCTAAAACATTTGACTCACTATTATACACGAATCTCCAATGAATTGTACCTATCGTATAGGCCCCAATTGCTATGATATTATGTGTCGGGCGACACATAATATCATAGCAATAAAGTTGACAGCAAGCGTCGAAAATTAGGCCTTAGATGTAAATTTTTGGGGTGCTTACTATAGATTTCACAGCTTCGACATTAAATCAAAATACTAACTAGAAATGTTTATTTATTTAGGCCTCCAGGCATTTACAAGCAGGATTACTTACAAGAGCTGTACCGGCGTTACGATGACGTAGAATACACGCCGGCCGCTCCGCTGAGGCCTGATTGGTGCGATGGTATGTATACAATTTTTTTCTGTGCCTTCTTAGGGTTCCATAGCGGCAAAAACGGCACATTTTTCATATTTTGAATATGTTTTATTTCCACTATTACAGAGGAAGAAGAGGACTACGACGATAGTACACCGAGTAACTCGCAATCAAGCTCTTCGCAAAATGCACCAGGGTAAGTGCCCCGTTTCTATTTTGTCCTATATAATATAATTAATTAGCATCGTCCCTATGATTTATGTTCGTTACCTACTGTAATTTGGGCTGCTTTACATTGAAAGGGTAGTTGAAACATTAAAATCACATTATTAGGATGACTTAAAATGGGATATTTATCATGTAAATTGAAATTATTGTGCTCCCGTTATTTCGGCACTGTTGCAAATGCCATCTTCACGGAGTAACATGGTAAATATTCCATTTTAAGTTCATATAATGTTAATGACCATGATAGTTTAAAACTTATATTAAATTCACAATCTTAGATTCCAATATCACACCGGTTTAATAGAAGAATATATACCGCAGCTTAATTTAAAATGAAAGAATTAAGATCTTATCCTAAGATGCATTCAGACCAAACGAACATTCGCTATTCTAACCCCCCAATCTACGAAATTCGATCGTTACACAAAACGTGATTGGTTGATTTCGTAGAGCGGGGGATAGAACAGCGAATGCTCTTTTGGTCTGAATGCACCTTAATAAAAAACCTAGTGGCCGGGTCCACACTGAATAAGCAGCTTGCGAAGAAATTGCCGCGCGACGGCATTCTTTGACTTTGACGCCACATGCCTCGAGCAAGACACGTCTACACTAACCGAACTCCCTAGCGCGGCAATATCCTCGCAAGGCGGCTAGATGCTCGAATGCAAACGTATGCTCGTGGCCTGAGTGCACACTGTCGAAATCGCTTAGAAGCTCGACGCGCCGCGCGATGCTCGCCACTCCGGCCTTAGGTTGCGGCTCCACTGAGGCGGAGAGGAGCGGAGAGAGATGTGCAAAATAGGCTACTTGACCCATTTTTAAAGTTTGTCGTATATTATTAATCAATATCAGATTCACGGAAAAAAAATATAAATATATTTTTTCACGACCTAGAAAACCGCAAAATTATAACTTAAAATTTAAACTTTCGTTACCGCGCGAAAACGATACTAGCCATGTTAATGCTTAGATTATCTGTGGTGTGACGTCACTCAAACCGAAAACAAACATTTGACATGTCGCTTACGTTATGTCAATGTCACAGCAAAGCTACATGCCTATATGTCCATGGCGAATTTCACTCGTATAAGGTTTGACATGAAGTTAGTTTAAGATCCTATGACGTCATATCATGGCCGACACCGTTTTCAGAGAACGAAATTAAAAAAAAATAAAACAAATTTTTCAATAAAAAATATGTACCCATCAAACACTTTTAATACACCGTAATCGAAAAATATTGATCTTTTCAATAAATACTACAGAAAATAATATTTTTTTGCACTAAATTTGATATGAGTCAAGTAGCCTATTGGCCAATGAGACCGCATCACAGTGTTTCGGATTTTGAATTTGAAGAATGTAATTGGTCAATTTTGCACATCTCCGCTCCTCTCTGCCTCAGTGGTGCCGCACCACACTTACTCAGTCCTGGATATTTACATCAGTTAAATTCGCATTTACAGTCCCAAACCCAAGAAAGGTCGCAAAGAGACAACCATGAAGAAAACCACGTTCATGCCAGGCGTCCGCGGCGTAGAACCTTTCAACACTCAGCCACGATTGCTGGAAATCCAGCAGAAAGCCCAGGAGTTCTGCGAATGGGGCTCAACCGGGTTTCCGGGGTCTCAGCCTGTGTCTATGGACGTGATGAATTTGAGGAAGCTGCATGAGAAACCTTATAGGGTGTCGTGGAAGGCTGACGGGGTTAGGTAGGTATCTAAGTCATGTTTCATAGAGACATTTACTGCTTAAGACCGAATCGGAGAATCGGTATTTAATTAGAAATAGTGTAAGTTTGTTTATTAACAACCGGGTTCGATTCCCTGACCGGGGTACCTACAGTTTTTTCTCAAATGTATGAATTCAGTTTTTCTTTTTATCAAAATATGTAACATGGTTCCTAAGGACATCTTTATATGTCTTATAGTTTCAGACTTTTCCATACTGACCGATTTGAATAAGCCTACCCTACCTAATGCTGCTTTGGATACTCGTAAGATTATTACTTATTACCAAAAAAATACTTGCTGTTTCAATTTGTACCAGGATTTGATATTTCATCAATCAAGGATACCAAAGAACAAGGATACCATTTCATTTTAATAAGTATAGAAAAAAACACTTTAATGAAAATATGTTGTCATCTGCTGTTATTTAGTAGGAGACCATGATTATTGATATTGAGTGAGACAAAACTACAACAATTTAGCTTCCTATCTGTTACTTGACATTTTCGTTTGCTTGTCAAAGTCAAACTATTCTTTATTCAAGTAAGTTTATTATTTATTAATAAGCATTTTCAAATCGTCTGACATTATCAAGAGAGAAAAAAAACTATTACTGGTTCTAACCCTACACCGTTCCTGAGAAGAACCAGTAAGAAACTCAGGTGGTCTTTTTTTTTTGAAACGGACAACACATGAATAAACGAATCAAAATCTATGCTTCGTTTCCCTGTTCTAATAATATTTCTATTTTTACAGATACATGATGTTAATCGACGGAGAAGGCGAGGTGTACATGATAGACAGAGATAATTGCGTATTCAAAGTGTTTGGACTACGATTTGTACATAGGAAAGATCTGAGACAGCATCTAAGAGATACTCTATTAGATGGTGTAAGTATAACATATATTGTATCATGTTTTTATTGGTCGTGTGGTGACGGCAGAAAGAATACACTTGTCACCACCCCAACTCTTCCCGAGGGTGTCGTAAGAGTCGAGTAAGGGATTTAAGTGTCACTGACTATTCTTTTATACAAGATTGATTATGGGTAGCAGCTTCATCGTAGTAAACACATTACTGGGATCGCCAATCCGCTTGCTCAGCGTGGCGATTATGGACATTTACCTCTATACGCTAAGTTAATAGGAGAGGCCTAAGTCCAGCAGTGGACTGAGATAGGCTGATGATGATACTTATTGGTGGAAATATTATAAACATTAACGTTGTGGATGCCATTGACTGATATATTCGCACCGCAGGTCCAATGCCAAAGACTGATTTAAAATTGACAGTCTGCAGAGCAATATAGACTTATATGCACGTGCGTAAAGTTCAAAATCAGTTTTAATAATTCGGTGAGGTGGCGTCTAAGTGACAGCTTTATTTGACATGCCATAGGTTAAAGATGATATATTTCCTCAAATGGATACCTTCACCCGGTTTAAACAGTTTCCATATCGATTTTAACCACCTTTTGGCCGCCAAAGACGATATCATAAAATTTTGCCCCTCATTTTTCAAATAAAAAGATCATCTTTAGTTGGCATTGTTTTTTTACAAACAATTACTTATTTACCGCCCTTAATACACAATAAACTATAAATGCATAGTCATTGTTCATGCCAGTTGGCACCGAATATTTTTTTATCTTTACCATCATGTGTTGTTTTAGGAAATGGTGATAGACAAAGTTGATGGCAGAGAAATACCGCGTTACCTGTGTTATGACATTATTCGGTTCGAGAACCAGGACATATCAAAAAAGGCGTTCTTCCCGTCCAGAATGGATTATATAGAACATGAAATTATCAATCCTAGGTAGGTGGGAGTTTAATAATCATACATTTTCTTTATTTACGACAGTGCACACTAGTTCACTTTTTATAAGGTGAACGATATGAAGTGTTACCAAGTAGATTTTATTAAGTCTGGTGTCAAAGTAATAGCGGCTTATTATCGGAAATATATTTTGCACACCGCATTGAAGTTTTAGACACGCAGACATTTGGGTTGTAGACCGCAAACATAAGAACGAAACTGAACTTCGGCTTATAAAGATCGTAAGAACTAAAAATAGCTGAAACCCGAATTTCACGTGTCACTTCTTCAGTGCATTGAGTTTCGGCCAAATCTGGTCTAGTTTGAAGAAAAAGATGAGAGCAATTAAACATGCTAGTATAAATGCAATGAAGAAAGCGATCGTATTTCACTGGCACATACCACTACCCAGTGGTTCGTGCCAGATCGCAAATCGTGCTGAGAGCAAATATTCTTTTACCATTTGAAGACCATAGTCAAGGAAAACGGTAGTATATTGACTAAAAGTAAATTTAATCACAAAATGTACTAGTTTTCCTCTTATTTTTTCTTAATTATAGTAATAAATTGTTGAAACTAAAAAATCGCAGTCCTTTCAAATTGGTAACACTTCACATCGTTCACCCTGTACTATAGTGAAAGATGTAGGCAGAGATGCAGAGATTATGTGCATCAGCATTATCTTAGTAGACACTAATGCGATCGACAACCCGCTTGCCCAGCGTGGTGATTCACCTCCTAATGCATTCATATAGGTAATTTCACCAGAGTTGAGGTGAATGATTACACATATCCAAATAAAGTACTAATTGCAAAAAATGTAGTGAATGAACGACTTGCGTCACAATATTGAAGCAAATCCCTTGAACAAACTTTTTGGGCAATCTTACAGTTGCAATTGGGTTTGCTGTCAGTACGAAAAAAGAACACTAATTTCAAATTCCCCGTGTGTTTACATGACATGTTGATATGCGTGACCTCAACTCTCGTGGAACTATCTATACGCAAAGTTAATAGGAAAGGCCTACGTCGAGTAGTGGACTGAAAGGCTGACGTATAATAGAACTACCAATCATGTTACTTCAGGTTGTTTGTATCGAATTTTATTCTGGCCATTTTTCCGCAACTCGACATCAAACGTGCCTATTTTGCGTGGTCCCATCGCCCAGTACTTGTTGGGGACTTTACATACATCCTTGAATTTCTTCGCAGCATGCAGGTTTCACGATGTTTTCCTTCACCATAAAGCACTTTTGAATGTCACACGATATAATTTAATGTTAATCAGGTTAAAAGCAATGGAAAAGAAGATGATACACCGTGAACGGGAGCCGTTCAGTGTGCGTTTACTAGACCTAATTCGTGATGTTTTCCTTCACCATAAAGCACTTTTGAATGTCACACGATATAATTTAATGTTAATCAGGTTAAAAGCAATGGAAAAGAAGATGATACACCGTGAACGGGAGCCGTTCAGCGTGCGTTTAAAGCAATTCTACGAGATTCGGATGGCTCATCAGTTGTTAGGAGAGAAGTTCGCTAAAACACTGTCTCACGAACCTGATGGGCTTATATTCCAACCTTCTAAAGAGGTAAGCTACATTCTTCCAAGAGATTAAAGCCCTTATTGATAAACGTGTCCTAACTTAACTATTGTCCCTTTCGGGATTATCGATAAGAGCGAAATAGACAAACACTTCTTAGCGGTTCGAAAGATGTGAAGCAATTGGGATGATGACTGTAGTTAAAATAAATTGTTTAACATTATGCACGACATAATACACGAAGAAATTATTACTATGATGTAGATTGCAGTAATTTTTGTACAGAACTTCTATTTAATAAATTGAAAAGAACTTAAAAGAGTCGGTATTTTGGCAGTACTCAAACGTGACGTCACTTTTGAGTATTTCATATAAAATTTCATAGTGGTCATCGTTTTGTCAGTTCGAAAAAAGATGCTGATTTGACTTGCCAGTCATCATGCCTATTGTCGACGTAAATTACGTGAGTAACCCGTTTGCTAATATTTAAATATGTTTGAATCTCACGTTAGTTATAATTCTAAAGAAAAGCTAACATTTATCTGACAAAGACTGCTAACTGGGTATTGAAAAAATAGTCCAAGGGTATTTAACTAAAATTGTTATAATTACATTATGTACATAGCTACACCACTAATTTCTTGTTGACAGCCGTATGTGCCCGGACCATGCGAAGATGTACTGAAGTGGAAGCCGAGCCACATGAACAGCGTAGATTTTAGGTTAAAGATTGTCACGGAAGGTGGTCAAGGGTACGTTCACTTTCA
The DNA here is from genome assembly GCA_025490895.1 of Thaumatotibia leucotreta. Lineage (NCBI taxonomy): Eukaryota > Metazoa > Arthropoda > Insecta > Lepidoptera > Tortricidae > Thaumatotibia > Thaumatotibia leucotreta. The sequence continues at coordinate 806,130 of JALPQI010000077.1, read as the reverse complement.
ACATTCCAGAGATAGGAACAGTTTTCCTACATGGCATCGAAAAGATTAATTGAAAAACGGTGCAAGTGCTAGTCGGACTCGCGCAAAAAGGGTTCCGTACCAATATCAATTTATCATAAAAAAACACGTTTTTGGTATGGGAGCTACCTTAACACTTTGCCTTTTTAATTGAAAGGATGTCCATCAACGAGTTAAATATAGCATCTGTGAAAATTTAAACTATCTATCACGTTCACGACATACAGCCTGGTAACAGATTGACAGACAGACTGTGGAGCCTTAGTAATAGGGTGCCGTTTTACCTAGCGTTGAAAATGTCGGAAAAAATCAAACTTTTTTTCGGGATTGTATGAAAATTTCGTTTTTTTCGGGTTTTTACAGAAATAATCAATGTCACTGTCACTCCTTTTCATCTGTTTCAATTGATTTTTCCTCGGTGACATCGCGTTCTCCTGGTATAAGTGAAAATTAGACCTAATTCTCCTTGGTTTAGAGTTGAAAATTAAAGTGGAAAATTTCATTAATTTTTTCGAAAAAATCTGAAAAAACAACAAGCTGTTTGGAAAGAAACGGGATTTAATTCGGAAATTTTCAACGCTAGTTTTACCCTTCGGGTACAACCCTAACAATTAACTAAACTAAAGCATCTTATTTCAGCATCCTACCAAAAAAGGTCGGCCAACTGTTCGTCGGCAAACTAGAGCCGCCTTTCGCAACGATGAAGGTCACGAAGGACATCAAACACCTCAACAACAAGATCATAGAGTGCACGTACGAGAACAACCGATGGGTGTTCATGCGCGAGCGGACTGATAAATCGTACCCTAACAGCTATAATACTGCCAAATGTAAGTATTACGATATTCCGGGCAGGGTTATTCCCACCTGTTACCACCAACTTGACACCAGCCAGTGGTAACAACTGGGAATTTTTTCCCACCTGTTACCACCAACTTGACACCAGCCAGTGGTAACAACTGGGAATTTTTTCCCATCTGTTACCACCAGAGTACTTGGTGGTAACTACTGGGATTTTTTTCCCACTAGTTACCACTAAAATATTTGGTTAGTTACTAAAATAATTAGTTTGGTGGTAACAGTTGGGAATTTTAATTCCCAGTTGTTCCCAGTGGTAACAGGTGGGAAAAAAATCCCAGTTGTTACCACTGGTGTCAAGTTGGTGGTAACAGGTGGGAATAACCCTCCGGGCATTTCTCCCTGTCACACCAATGACGCTTTTGTTGAAGTGACAAAGACAGATGCCGGGACTGTTTTCAAACTTCCCGTTAGGCCTATAATGGTGTTCTTTTTTTTTTTTTTTTTTATGTTGGCACAACAAAGTGGCTCCACTCCACCTGATCGTAAGTGAAAAGTAGAGCCCAAATCGCGGCGGCAACGAACAGGAGACAAACAGTAACCTGTTAGTTGCCACCGCCTTGCTGGCCCGCTAGATGCTTCTTCACGCTTCGTTTAAAGGGTCCCAACGTATAGGTATGCGGAAACACATGTGCCGGTAAAGAATTCCACTTTTTAATAGTCCGGCATATGAAGGAATTGCCGAATTTCTTAGTACGTGTGGGAATATTTTCCACGGTGAAGGAGTGACACCGCAAACCGGCACGTGTGGTTTTATAACGGAAAGGGGAGGGCGGGATGAGGGAAAATAACTCTTCAGAACACTCACCATGGTACAGGCGATAAAAAACACTCAGAGAACCAATGTCCCTACGTAGTTGAAGGGGTTCAAGGTGCCTGGTAACCTTAGAGTCGCCTATAATACGAACTGCCCGCCGCTGCATCCTATCGAGAGCATCGAGTAGGTATTGGGCGGACCCATCCCAAAGATGAGAGCAGTACTCCACGCAAGACCGAACTTGTGTCTTATAAAGAAGACAAAGCTGGTCGGGCGTAAAGAACCGACGCACCCTATTCAGGATGCCCAGCTTTTTTGATGCCGTGGTAATTAATGACTCGATGTATTTATTTTGATTTAGATTGCAGCGTATATCCATGCCAAGCATATTCAGGCTATCTCGTAAACCAAGAGGAGTGTTCAGAAGAGTTGGAACTGGGTGGAAGGAAGACGTGTGTTGTGTTCAAACTTATGGTGCATAATTTTTTTTCGTATTTTCACGAATACGTGCGAATTTATCTTTCTGTCTCAATTAGCTTGCAATGGATATTGAGACCTAAATGAGGTTGTGACAGCAATATATGTTATCCGTAAAACGATTATGCACTACTAGGACCCAACACTACTATGGATGGACTAAGAGTCATTCGTTTGTTTTGCACAGTAGTTTTACAATTATGGCAACAAATATGTATTCAGAGGTCCGTGAAAAGCCGAAGATAAATGCACTAATGTGTTGTCTGTATAGATCTAAACATTCTTCTATTCATGTTTCGATATATTTACTTCGATTTACCTATTCTACGTTTTTTCAAATCTAGAACTATAATTAACCTTTTCAATGCATTGAATATCAGCATCGCAGGTCCAACGAAAAGACCGATTAATAAGCCACAGCCCACAGAGCCATATAGACTTAAACGCAGGCACGTAAAGTTCAAATTCAGTTTTTCACACTTCGGTAACATGGGTCGCGTTTTATAGTTACATTTTACAATTTCGCTGTTTGCCTCTCTAACGCACGCACATATTGGCTAGAAAGAGGCAAACAGCAAAATTATAAATGTGTTAGTTTTTAGTAAAACGTCTCACTTTGTCGCTTACCATAAAGACGAGATTTCCTTGTATCTTCATATGAATAAACTGACAAAGCGGCTTTATGGCAAACGACAAAGCGGGACGTTCCACTAAACTCACTCACAAATTGTAACTTTATAAAACGCGAGAATAGTGTCCGAGTGACTGCTCTTGTTTTGACACGGCGGCGAAATGGTTAAGGCTAGCTGAACAATAAATCTTCGCTTGCTAATAATTTAGTTATTTTAAACTAGCGACCCGCCCCGGCTTTGCACGGGTACTATACCTACATAAAAACCTTCCTCTTGAATTACTCTACCTATTAAAAAAATCTCATCAAATCCGTTGCGTAGTTTTAAAGATTTAAGCGTACAAAGGGACAGGGTTATTCCCACCTGTTACCACCAACTTGACACCAATGGTAACAACTGGGATTTTTTTCCCACCTGTTACCACCAGAGTACTTGGTGGTAACTACTGGGATTTTTTTCCCACTAGTTACCACTAAAATATTTGGTTAGTTACTAAAATAATTAGTTTGGTGGTAACAGGTGCGGAAAAAATCCCAGTTGTTACCACTGGTGTCAAGTTGGTGGTAACAGGTGGGAATAACCCAAGCGACATAGGGACAGAAAAAAATACTTTATTTTATACTATGTAGTAATTAACCCTAATATTTCAGCCGTATGCGAAAGTATACGAGATCCCGTAACCAAGGAGCGACTGCTAGACTTCATAGACAATCACCGCTTCATAGACGATTCGGACCTCATGCCTATGCCCAAGATGGTGCGGCGATAGTACCTACTTGTTGCGACTTAGTACATTTTTGCATAACGGACCGGACATTTAGGTAATTAAATATTGAACTGCTATATCAAGGTGATTTGGGATGAGAGCTAAATAGTGTACAAAAATTATCATACTTTTCGTTCGCTATAAATATCTTCTTTTCGATTTGTCTATGTTTAAAGATTGTCATCAATCATCATTCAATGCTAATTATATTTATGTTTCGCACTCGTTAAACATGACTTTGACTCTTTTTCTTTTATATATTCATGGAAACGTCCGAATTTATTTTTCGGTTATGTTTTTATAGCAATATAAAATCGGAAGTTTCCGTGGTCGAATGGTATTTATTACACCTGTAATGAATTGATTACTACTAACATGTATTTGCATGTGAAATTTTGTATCTTAATTAAAATTTTCACAAACTAATGTAATCGAAAGGTTAGATCTCAAAGAATCATCCCCAGACACTTGACCCAAAATTAAATGGCCTGATGATGATAGCCTCCTTACATTTGTAAGTAAATATGGAACAGTCTTCATATGCCGTCAAAACAAGGAATCTTATTCCTATTGTTGAAAATTAGCACAATTTCAATACCGGTAGCTAAATTTATTTTTTAAATGTCAAAAGGCTCAGATTGCGTTTTCATCTCCTTAGATTTAAGTCTCATGACGTCACTATTTCTTAAGGCGTAGGGTGTAAGGAAAACCTGCATAGGTCTACTTATATGTAGACATCTACCACAAAATATATGTGAATACCACAAAAAATACAAGTGTAATAAAATAACATATACACGTACTATATCCGTTGTGTGATATAAAATACTCATTAGGGCAGGAATTCCCAACCAACATGTCGCGTTTAGATATGAACCCAATGCTTTAACAAATAATGAACATTAAGTTATTTTTTAAGTAAATCTGTTTTGTTTCTAAGAATGTATTCATTTACCTTAATAAAATTGTTTTTAATATCAATTCGTTTTTAATATCAATTTACAAACAATATAACTAATTAACAAATTATAAACATGATCTCTTACACAAACCCCAACTATTTTTATAGATTGCATGTACAGTCTCGGTCACCACTGTATTGCCATCTACTCTCTCCGTCAACCTCTATGCATTTAGTCTTATTCTCTTTGGTAAGTTTAGTTAAATGATGGTTAACATTGTATGCAGCGGCAGGCCACAAGTGTTCAGGGGTCTCAGTGTATATAATTTTGACAAGGTCCATTTCGGTGAGCTGTTTCTCTGAGTTTGCCTTCAATGCTTCTAGAATTTGCTTCTCTCTCTGATTTCTGTGTGATATGTAGTATTCAATTTTTTCAATAGGGTCCTGCAACATAATTGTAGAAATACTTGATAAAGTAGTAAGCATAAAGGTTTACTTTTTACAGCGAAACTTAGAAAATTTCAACAACCAACATAATTTACATAATAATAATGGAGGAAAGGATGAAACGTGGCGACCTAATTGAAACCTACAAGATAGTAACCGGACACTATAACCTCGAAAATGTCCATCTCATATTCAAACGTAACAGCAAAAACCGTCTGAGAGGTCACCACTTAAAACTTGTTGCTAGCCTGTCTCATAACAAGCCTCACAAGCACTTCCTGAGCAACAGAGTAGTCAGAGAGTGGAATCAGTTGCCTGAGGAAGTGGTCTCAGCACTGAATGTCTACCAGTTTAAAAACCGACTTGACAAACACAACAGTAATAAAAGAAACACTTGAAAGCAGAGCAATTGAATACAGGCAATAACAGTTGTACAACTGCCTGCGTGCTTAGGAAATAATAAATAAATAATGATAGTTATAGAAATACACACCTCAACAACATTTCCATGACCCGGATAAATAACAGCCGGCTTCAAATCCAGTATCTTATTCAAACTCTGCATGTAAGTATACAAATCCTCGAATACCGCAGTTCCCTCACCAAGTATACAATCTCCAGAAAACAGCACATTTTCCTCCAGTAATGTGGCTATAACATGATCAGTTGTGTGGCCCGGCGTGTGGTGAATCCTGATTGTAGCCCCTTCTACAGATATTTCTTGGCCATCTGAGAGCCACTGGAGTGGTATTGAGGGTGGTAGTTCCTTATCAGGTGCATCGTCTGGAGACCTTTTGTGCTTCCATATTTTTGCATGATCTGTAAATTGATTAGAGAACATGAAGTTTCTTATAGTGGCCCTATCAAAGAAAAAATTACAAATGCATAAATAAATAGAGAAAAGCGAGCCCATTATGGGTTAACATGGTTTACTCCATGATGGGCAATGGATATAGGTATATCAAAGACATGCATATCAAGCGAAATTCAACCTAAAAATCTCAACATTAAGGTTCAAACTTGATTTTAATTTAGGGATATGATATGTAATTATATCAAGATTAAATTAAGAGGACAATTTGAATAAATCGGATTATTCAGGAAAAGCTTGTAGTGGGGACTAAAAACAGTTAAAACAATAATACATTCCATTTAATAGCAGGAGTGGATGAGGTTAAAAATTAATATGATTCCTAGGAACAAATAAAACATTGCCTTTCAAAAACGGTCCTGAATTTTAGTTGACAAGTGTCACCCCCCTGTTCAATGCATCACGGCAATGAATTTGAATATTAACCTATAAAAACTTAAAACGCAATTTATAAATAGTTGTGATTGGTCCATGAAAGTTTTGATTGGCAATATTCAATAAACATTTGTCAAAGATGTTGCGCCGAAATATGCGTGGTGTTAAGAAAAGTGCTATGTCCTGCCCATCTTGACACAATTGAACAATTGGTTTTGGGGGCATTTTTGAGCTGGTGTTAGACGTCCATGTTATATATGGTCGCAGATTTTTTCTCACTTAAAGCAGTTGACTGTCAAAATAATACTAAATGTAAAAATAAGAGATTAATATTTACTTGCAACAGTCCCATACAAATTTTCAACTCCCCCAATATGGTCATGGTGCCAGTGGGTGACGACTATGTGCTCTATGTTCACCTTATTAGACTTCAGGACATTGGCTAGATTGCTTTGGTAATCTTCTACATCTTTATCCCCTGTGTCTAGTAAGATCCGGCTAAAACAAAACAGACAATGAGGACTGTGGTAAACACTTTCAGTATGAATTTCACCAATCCTTTCAACATACTGTATGTTGAAAGGATTGGTGTTTTTATGCTTAACAATGCTTAAGTCTTTCACTGTCAGCAAAAGTATTAATTATGTTACAGAAACATTTGGTAACCTGTACTGGTTGTTGATTATGATCAAAGACTAAGCAATTTAAGGACATTGTATGTATGTAAACTTTAATGCAAAAGTTTACAGAAAAAAAACTAAATAACTGTAAAGATACAAAAATATGTACAAAGGTGAACTTATCCCTAATAGGAATCTCTTCCAGCTAACCCTTGAGAATAAACAAAAGGATAAACAAAAAAAATAAGAGTAAGTTGATCATTGACTTTCAATAGTTAATGTGTGAACCCAATTTATACTTTTATTTATTTTGAAGTACCCAAATAGATACCACATTACACCCCCAATGACACAAACCTATTGTGACATACATATATCAAATGTGTCAAGTTGCTCTGTTTTTGCACCACACCTAGACTTGAATAGACTTAGATCAAAGGTCAATTTAAAAACACAATAACATCTTACTTGCTCCCAGTACCAATAAGATAAGTGTTTGTGCCTTGAAGAGTCATAGGCCCTGGATTACAGCCAAGAATTCTAATCACTCTATTTGAAAGAGTAGAAACCGGCGGTATTGAAGCCATTGCTGCCACAACTTTACCTAAAATAAAATAAAAAAATGATGCCTACTGCACAGAACACAGACTTAGGCAGAGATAATGATACTAATAAAGATAACAGGAACCTAAATCAGCATGATACTGATAATATTTTGTTAAATAACTATATATAAGTATTGAAAAATATATACATTGATGATATTTTGCTACAGATAGCATATTATTCAAGAAACGTACTAATGAACACCATTTTAACCTTAAATTTATATTGCACTTGCCCACTCCGCGGAAAGTGTCACAACCTATCGAAATATAGGCATAAAAATACAAGCGACAAGGCTTATACAATTATTATTATAAATCAAAGTAAATTCTATTTGTTTTGGTATTTTTTTAGTCTCACTCAAATGTCAATATTCGACATACGTCACTGCCGAGTGTCATACATCTGTCATGTCATGTCGGATGAAAACGTTTAAGCCAATTTTTAAAACTCACAAATTTGAATGACCTGGCCAAATTACTAGTATCCATACTTAAATAAAAAATGTATTTTGACTTTACACATATATTCAATTTTCACTGATATTAATGTTGTGTAGCATGGTTCAAACACTAGCAAGAATAATTAAGATCACAAACACAACTTTGGGTAAGACTAATTCTCAATCAGCCAATAAACATAGGCTTTAATGAGTATAATAACATGAGTGTTGAAAGTGGGCTTTTTCTGCAAGAGAGTCGGTGAGCTTAAAATGAATAAAAGAAAAAGCTCACTTTTAACACTTGTATCATAAATATAAACTATCAGAATGTATATACACAGAAAATCATACTTTTCTGCACGGTCTGGTCTGGTTCGAACTGCTATGAATGTCTTTTTCCTCGCATAATACCATACCAACGTTCAAAATGCATATATTATTCTCGAGCTTCAATTCAATGTACTATTAGTTGCATATATTATGTGTATGGGCAAAACTTGAATTAATGTCATTCATGGTTTATCCACATGGTCATACCCATTTTAGGAGCCGGGTCAACTATGCATAGTCCATCATCCCAACATTACAGGCCATGCTGGATGTATCGAGCGTGGTCTATAATGTTCTTGATCGACTACAATATTTATCGGGTCCGTACTCGGTACGACACGTCCGTGCTTAAAATGTTCATGCAGGATTGTGGATATGTTTACCTTCTTCCATTCCGTTTTTACTCTCTTCATGAACATAATATTATCCTCGTAAATGTAGCAAGTATTGGAACCAGCTAGTTATAGGCGATTGGTTTCAGGCGTTAGAAGCCCACTGCTTTATTACTTGTCCGTACGATGTCAGTCAGAAAAATCGTCATATGGGTGTCTATCCGACTGCGACAGAGTTTACACAAACTTGTATGGAAGACATGACTGGCGATTGTCAGCAGCTAAATGTCGTGGCGATTGGTACAAGACTAAAGAGATCATCTGTAAAGGATCGGATTGGATTATTAGTTAGTAATTTCTTACACTTTCAATTTGTGGATTTTTTTATAAAAATAGCTGTGTTAAGATTTTTCATTTTTAAGTAAATATCATTTCTTTGCTTAGATGAAATGAAGACATCAGGCATGCGAGGCCGTGGTGGCGCAGGTTTCCCCACTGGCTTGAAGTGGTCTTTCATGAAAAAGCCATCCGATGGGCGTCCCAAATACCTTGTAATAAATGCCGACGAAGGTGAACCGGGCACATGTAAAGATAGGGAAATTATTCGCCATGATCCCCATAAGCTTATTGAAGGAGCGTTACTCGCTGGCGCTGCTATCGGTGCACGAGCTGCGTATATTTATATTAGGGGAGAATTTTATAATGAAGCCAACGTTTTGCAGGTGGCGATTGCTGAGGTAATATTCAAAACCATAATACCGTTAGCCTAGACTAGTATTTAAATTGCTTCCTTTTCTGCACACGACTCTTTGGCTTACCTTACGGACTCATTCTTGAATATGAACAAAGAAATTTTGTTTTTATACTACATTTGACTTTTGCAACCACAGGCCTATGACGCAGGTCTCATCGGCAAAAACGCGTGCTGCTCCGGTTTCGATTTTGACGTGCATGTACACCGGGGCGCTGGTGCATACGTCTGTGGCGAAGAGACCGCCCTCATCGAATCCATTGAAGGCAAGCAGGGAAAGCCACGTCTAAAGCCACCATTCCCAGCCGATATTGGACTTTTCGGATGCCCTACCACAGTAAATAACGTGGAGACTATTTCTTCTGCTCCGGTAAGAGAATATCGTAGTATTATTGGTACACATGTGTTCCTGTTCAGTATGCATTTGTCCAGTCTAACTCATCATGGATCGATCGTTAATATAAAGCATAGGCTTTTACTTCAGACGATCCTCCGTCGCGGTGGGGCCTGGTTTGCTTCCTTCGGCCGAAAGCGTAACTCTGGCACCAAGCTGTTCAACATCTCGGGACACGTTTGCACCCCGTGCACCGTAGAGGAGGAAATGAGTATCGCACTCAAAGATTTGATCGAAATGCACGCCGGCGGCGTTGTGGGGGGATGGGACAACCTGTTGGCTGTCATCCCAGGAGGATCATCCACCCCGCTTATACCTAGATAGTAAGCCGTTTTGTATATCGCATATCTCTCTGAGTCGCCTGTTAATAATTCATATTTTTGTGTCAGTGCAAACGGAAAGGTACCTAGTAACGGCTCTTAAAATAGACGTTATGTGTTTTGTAATAAAGTCCAACGTGCTTTACAATAACACCGTGACAAGTTATCTTTCCCTTTTCACTGACACATTTAGTCGCTCACCCCGCAACATAATGTATGGACTGACGGAGATGGAGGCTAGCTTCACTGAGGATCAGTAAACCTGCAACGGATGTACCATGTTTCTTGTCTACAGTAAAGTAAACTTACATTATGTCACTATTACTGCACTTAACAGAACTGTTCTAAAGAAAAGGAGGTAATGCGTTGGCTCATTTTGCATCAGGAATTTCTAATGGTGCTCCCAAATTGGGTGTTAAATCTGTTGTATAACTTGTATAATGTTATAAAACATGGTGTAACAAGGACAATAATCTACAATAAAAATAATAATTACTAAGATATGAAAAAAGACGTAGGTTATTTATTAACGACAGCACCATTATGAAACCTTCACAGTACGGAGTCTGATTACTTCCTTCCTAGTTCCTAACTATTATCTAGGGTGAACTTTTTACCCTCCAGCATATGCGACACGGTGCTAATGGATTTTGATAGCCTGACTGCAGTAAAATCATCATTTGGCACGGCGGCAATCATCGTTATGAACCGGCAGACCGATATCGTGAAAGCTATTGATCGCCTACTTACATTCTATGCGCACGAGTCTTGTGGCCAGTGCACGCCTTGCCGTGAGGGTGTGAGCTGGATGAAGAAAATTATTCAAAGGTACTTAATCAATCATCAAGGAACAGGGTTGCGTTTTATAAAGTAACAATTTGCAATTTTGCTGTTTGCCTCTCTTTCTAGCCAATATGTGTGTGCGACTGTGCGTTAGAGAGGCAAACAGCGAAATCGTAACTTTATAAAACGCAACCCAGGAAGGGGGAAATACATCATTTGCTTCACATTAATAACTTTATTAGATGAATGAACAAGTTACATGGAAGGGAAGCGGGAAGGGGGACATATGCTAAATGGTTTCCCTTTCTGATACGAATTTATGGCTTATTTTTATTGATCCAGTTCTCGGTCTTGATAGTTTTTAATGGTTCTAAATTCTGCCATTTGGTGATACTCGCCACATATGCGCATATAATATACATGCAAGAATTTCTTTTCCATGTTTCTATCTTAGTACATTTAGTTATGCCGAGCACTATTATACCATTATTTAGTTGCCTACGATTACAATAAACATCAACGCTTTTCTCAGACTTGTCTACGGAAATGCTTCTGTGAAAGAAATTGACATGCTGTGGGAAATGTCTAAACAGATTGAAGGTAAGCTACTAGATGGTGCAGTAGAATTTGGGTAGGCCCCAATGCTCCCTGATCCGATTCTTTTCTTAATACAGGGCACACGATCTGCGCTCTGGCCGACGGGGCTGCTTGGCCAATCCAAGGTCTCATCCGCCATTTCAGGCCAGAACTCGAGCGCCGAATTTGCTCCTATACATGTGCCCACGGTCCAAGTAAGGCCGAGCGCTGCTTTTAGAGTGTCAAGGTGAATTACAATCATGTTAAAAGTGATATTGTAAAACTAAATAAACGCCTTATAATATTGGAAGGACTATTTTTTAATAGTTAAATTATTCAGAGATATATATTATTTTTCAACTTGATATAAAGTGAGACTTTCGTTAGGAATAGTAACTTCATTTTATACTTGATTTATACCGCACGCGATGGTCAAAATAAATGATACACCTCTTTCGTTGACGTGGAGTTTAATTATAGAGAAAAAGAAAAAAGTATGCATGCTCAACAGATTACAGATTCTCCACCGCGGTCACCCAGTTTAACGTATACTCAAGAGTTGTGTAAGATAATTCTTATAGAATGTCCTGTGCCTTTGTCCTTAACTACGAGTAAAATTATGAATCTATCTTTTCATATGTATAAGGAATTAAAGGTATGTTTAACCATTTTGACGCAACGTCAAATACAAAAGCTGCCACTAGACAACTCGTCAACTTGAATTTTCCGAACATGCGTGTATACCATTCGTCAGTTGAAAGTAAAAAAAAGTAAACAAACCTGCAAACTTGCATAATTTCATAATCACGCAATATCAGGAACACAATCTTGGGTTTATCACCAATTTAAATTTTGAACCTGAAATACTACTAGACCGAGAAGTCTGAAAAGTAGACTGAAAAATATATCTGCGAACATGTTTCACGATTTGTGTCAAAAACGTCAAATTCAATGGAAAGTCAGCCATATCTGTTTACCTTTTTTTTACTTTCAACTTAAGAATGGTATTGTTCTGTGGACCAAGACTCTTCTTGGGCATGGAACCTGCGGCGCCAATAAACAAATATAAGTCGTTAGCGTCCAATAAGTTAAAAAAAACGCGTGCTCAGCTCTCAGTTGTATGTTGTTGTACCTAGGCTAAGCTGCGTACCATATAAACCGTATTTTATATGAATACAGAAAGATCGAATAAACTTTGGATACGACTGATCGAAGAAATTTTGGAGAGGTTGCACATACGACGTAGTATGAACATGAAGTTTCTGTCCTTAGTACCTACTCTGCGGCCCTACCGTGAACACCGGATTTCATAAATTTCGGGAATTTGTCTCTGTCACCCTAATGTCGCCTTCGTTGGAGGGATAGACCCTGAAATTTATGAACGTCGATGTTCGCGGTAGCATAGCTCTCCTAGCCTCTTAGGTAGCACTTTTTTAAGGAGTACCAATCCTGGCTGATATGATAAATCTTTGACGTTGACGTTTTATGATTTTAAGATTTCGAGCAACATTAAGAAGAAACGGCAAAATAAAGAACGGTACAATTATTTAGATACAATTAACCTAAAACAAATCAAGTGATATCACGGATACGATAACCCATAAAAGAGATATTGCAAATATGGTAAGTTTTACCTGTACTGTAAGCTGTAAGTAAACATTTATGCTAAAATTCTTCAGAGTTCGTGAACTGTGATTTGTAATGATGGCTGTAATGTAAGTATAATCCCGAGAGCCACTCACCTCTCCTCGAGTATTTCGGCCGTCTTGGCGGATACTGGATTTGACCAGTGGTTACCAACGATGGACCTATAAACTTCTGCTGCTCTGCGTCTGTGTACAATCCTTTGCACTTTCTAGACTCTTGGTTGGTTGGAGTGTGAGCACATTTTCAATTCTTCATAAAATTATCGAGTGTGTGGATATTCGGTCATGATTGCCTCGAGAGAGCGAACGAGCCCCTGTAACTGGGGAGGGGAGTAAAACCTATATATGACGGTCACATACCCGACAGGCAATGACTAGGGCGAGAACACCATTTTCGTGCAAATGTACGAACTTTTTGAGGAATGCTCTTTCACACTCGTTCTCAGTATGGATCTAGATGCTTAACCATAAGAATGACAAGAAGATTATCCATCATGTAGTCAAATAAACCTACAGTAGAAAAGGTGTAGAAACGTTTCTGACAGAACATTTTAAATAACGAAGCCAACTTTTATAGTGCTTACGGGGTGCTTACTGCAATATCGTCTCGAGAGACCAGGGTCGCGTTTTATAAAGTTACAATTTACAATTTCGCTGTTTGCCTCTCTAACGCACTCACGTATTGGCTAGAAAGAGAGGCAAACAGCGAAATTGTAAATTGTAACTTTATAAAACGCGACCCTGCGGTCCTACCGTGAAAAACTAAATTTGTAAATTTTGAGGATTTGTCTCTTTCACTCTAATGACGCCTTCGTTTGAATGACAGAAAAATCCTCGAAATTTCCGAATTTCCATTTTTGCGGTTGTAGGCCTGACTTGAACATTTGAATATCGGAAGAGGACGATGTAGATAAACGAAGTAGAAACCAACAGTGGACTATATCATGAAGACGGAACAAAACACAAGACCGGCGATAGATGTTTATATTTCTGTGGTGCTTGTTTAATTATTGGGTATGTTCGAACTACAGTTATAAACGCTTATTTGGAAGGCAAAAATACTTGTATCTGAACGAAATTACGAGTAACTTGTAAAAAAAATTTTTGCATATGTTTGGAATGACAGTTCCCTCCCTGATTTTTGGTCAGTTTTGTAAAAATGGCTGGTGCATTAGCGCGAGTTATTCAGGGAACGAAGGCTCACTTGGGTAAATGGACACTAAATAAGATTGCAAAGCTTTCGTTTCCTTGATAGATCTTTCCTCGATACTCACAACCCCTGCGATCGCTTTGTGAACCTGTAGCAGTTTAGTGCGTAGTGCTGAATCTTACATAATGTTGACGTCTTGTGGTGTTTTCCAGGTGTAGTTGGCCCGTTGGTGAGCGTCAACAATGTGCCCGTGCGGTTCCAACAGACGCAGGCTCCGCCACAGAAGGCGAAGTATGGCCCTCTGGCAGATGCTGACAGGGTCTTTACAAACTTGTACGGCAGACACGACTGGCGATTGAAGGGTGCTCTGAGCCGAGGGGATTGGTACTTGACCAAAGAGATCATCCTGAAAGGAACTGACTGGATTGTCAGTAAGTATTTTAATTTACCCTGCCATCATTTTGTTCTACTGTGAAAGACTTGTGATAGACCAGTTTAACCTAGTATCTGGTTATAAATTTTGCGTTTTTACAAATTCATTCTTAATTTCCCAGATGAAATGAAGACCTCAGGTCTCCGCGGTCGCGGTGGCGCCGGCTTCCCCACTGGCATGAAATGGTCCTTCATGAACAAGCCTTCCGATGGCCGTCCCAAATACCTGGTAGTCAATGCTGACGAGGGAGAGCCAGGAACTTGCAAGGACAGGGAGATCATGCGACATGATCCCCACAAGCTGGTGGAGGGCTGCCTCATTGCTGGAGCTTGTATGGGAGCTCAGGCTGCCTATATTTACATTAGAGGAGAGTTTTATAATGAGGCTAGCAACTTACAGGTGGCAATTGCTGAGGTAAGATCATTTTATGAAAAATGTTTGAGTAACCTGCTCTTAAACAAACACAATCATAGAAACTAAGAAACTGAGGCCACATGCTGATTTAGACAAATATTTGTTTGCTTGGGATAACATTGAGAGACATTAACAAAACTTCAAAAGCTGGTTTTCTAATTACCAATTAAACTTGGCGACATAAAATCAGGTACCCAATCAGTGGCGTAACTACCATCTGGGGCCTGTAGCAAATTATTTTGTTGGGGCTCTATCAGTAAAAATCGTCACATTGTACTCAGTTTAATTTTAAATTTAAATTCTTGGCCTCTTGGGCCAGGGCCCTCTTGGGTCTGGGGCCCGTGGCATTTTGTCAGCCCTGCCACCCTATACGCCACTGTACCCAATATTTTTCTGTGTCACCTACCAGTCAAAAAAAGACTTGCTTTAATGCACTTACTGATTGATTCCTCTGTATACTTGCAAGAAATGATTGCTCAATGTAGGTAGTTGCAATCAGTAACAAAATTAGTTGTGTGTTGTGAAAGAGTCTATATACCCAAGATACCAATTAGGAGCAAGTAATTAGTAATATTCAATTACCAAAACTTGGTTGCTTAACACTTTAGGACATTGTGATTGTATACATTTGAGTTTACTTAATGAGTTTTATACAGTTGAGTATGCTCATAAAATCAAGTAATGAGATATTGCCATCATAATATGTATGCATTTGGTATTGCATACATACATGTTTAATATATCCAAAAGTGTAAACATAATTATTATTATTATTATTTCTTGTAATTCAGGCAGACAGTTGAGACAACTGATGGTGCCTGTATCCAATGCCTCTTGGTCACATTTTCAATATATATTTTTGGACATGTGTTTATCTAATCTGTTTTTGAATTGGTTGATGCTGAGAGCTGAAACTACATCCTCCGGGAGTTTGTTCCAAGTATTGACCACTCTGTTACTCAAGAAGTGTCTGTGGGGGTTGCTGTATGACCTGCGAGCGAGCAATTTTAGGTTATTTTAATTAGCATTAAAAGCATAATCCAACACCATGGCGCTATCAAGGGGCCAATTGCAAACAAACATCCTCATTCCTCATATTGAGCAAATGTGATACTGGGCATTCCAAATTTTGTTTAGATGTATATGATATGAGATATCCTTGCATATTCTCATGGAATTCTTTACATTGATGGGCATTTGTAACTTGATTCTGGCCTAAAGTGCAGGTTGTATGAGTTGCTTAGTTTCAGGTGCAAATCTTTTTAATAGGGTTACCTATTAAACCTTTAACCGCCAATGATTTGATACAAAGTCAGAACATTTAGTGCCCCACACATCAACAACTTGATATCAAGATTATCAAGTCACAAAATTCAAAATAAAATGAACCTTAATTTGAAAAAACAAAGGTGACATTTTACATGCAATTTTTTGACGTGGCTGCGAAAAGTTTAATTAGAGAAGGACTTCTATGTCTAGAAGTTATAAGGTTTTGCGGAATAGGTCCCTGTATCAAGGACTATAGTAGTATAGTAGGTGCTAGTCTGGTACATTTGTAATTCATGCCTGCATAAGCCATAGCCCATAAAAAAATAACAAGAACTTGTTGACAATAGAATTATGTTCCAGCTTAAACTACCTCATTTCATCATCATCATCATCATCATCATCATCAGCCAATTGACGTCCACTGCTGGACATAGGCCTCCCCCAGAGAGTTCCACAAAGATCGGTTGTGAGCTGTCCGCATCCATTGGACACCCGTACTACCTACCTCATTTATTCTACACTAATCCAAAACTAAATAAAAACAATTATGTTTCAGGCGTACCAAGCAGGTCTCATCGGCAAGAACGCCTGTGGCTCCGGCTACGATTTCGACGTGTTTGTGCAGCGAGGTGCTGGCGCGTATATCTGTGGCGAAGAGACCGCCCTGATTGAGTCGATTGAGGGCAAGCAGGGCAAGCCGAGGCTGAAGCCCCCGTTCCCTGCTGACGTTGGCCTGTTCGGCTGCCCGACTACTGTCAACAATGTGGAGACTATTGCTGTGGCACCGGTTAGTTAAGATGCAAATAAATCGAGCAACTCTAGGACTTAGTTTGTTTTTATAGTTGTTCCGCAAATCGTCATCCATCGAGCCGGCTACGCGTCAACTGTAGAGCTTATCAAAGCTAATAATAAAAATATTTTTATTTAAGATTTGTATTTGTTTTTTATACATTTGACGATCTTTTTGTGAATTTTTGCTATTTTGTAAAAAATAACATTTAATTTTCATGAAGAAATAAATGAATCTAATCTAATCTATCCAAAATCTTAATGTAGAATAAATAAATAATAAAAAAACAGCTTAGAATCGAACAAAGTAGAAAGTACATACATAGAGTAGTATTATAATATTTAGAATAAGTGATAGTCTTCAAAGATCAGACAGAGGCAAGCAAGCATTTCTCAAATTAGCAATAGAATGTGAATACAGTTGATGGTTTACTGAACATTTGGGCATTCCTTATATAGTTTCACAGAAAACGAATTAAATTGATTTGTAGACAATCCAATAATTTGTGCTTATTATTTTATGCAACAAAGTTAATAAGCATTGATCAAACTTTCCTATCTTACAGACCATTCTCCGCCGAGGTGGTTCCTGGTTCGCTTCCTTCGGCCGCCAGCGTAACTCTGGCACCAAGCTCTTCAACATCTCAGGGCATGTCAACACTCCCTGCACAGTCGAGGAAGAGATGAGCATCCCTCTGAAGGAACTGCTTGAGCGCCACGCAGGAGGCATCATCGGAGGCTGGGATAACTTGTTAGCGGTCATCCCTGGAGGATCTTCTACGCCACTGATCCCTAAAGAGTAAGTCACCATTGCTTTTTTCTAGAGTCTTAGTATCAGTTATAATCATCATACTGTCTATTAGCTCGGGCACCAAGCTGTAACATCTCTGGGCATGTCAACACTCTGCACAGTCGAGGAACAGATGAGCATCCCAGGAAGGAACTGCTTGAGCGCCACGCAGGAGGCATCATCGGAGGCTGGGATAACTTGTTAGCTGTTATTCCTGGAGGATCTTCGACACCACTAATCCCTAAAGAGTAAGTCATCATTGCTTTTCTCTAGGGTCTGAGTATCAGCTCATAATCATCATACTGTCTATTAGCTCGGGCACCAAGATGTAACATCACCGGGCATGTCAACGCACCCTGCACAGTTGAAGAAGAGATGAGCATCCATCTGAAGGAACTGCTTTAGCGATATTCAGGTGGCATAAACGGAGGCTGGGATAACTTGTTAGCAGTCATCCCTGGAGGATCTTCTACACCACTGATCCCTAAAGAGTAAGTCACCATTGCTTTTTTCTAGGGTCTTAGTCATAATCATCATACTGTCTATTAGCTCGGGCACCAAGCTGTAACATCACCGAGCATGTCAACACTCCCTGCACAGTTGAGGAAGAGATGAGCATCCCTCTCAAGGAACTGCTTGAGTGCCACGCAGGAGGCATCATCGGAGGCTGGGATAACTTGTTAGCTGTTATTCCTGGAGGATCTTCTACACCACTGATCCCTAAAGAGTAAGTCACCATTGCTTTTCTCTATGGTCTTAGTATCAGCTCATAATCATGATATTGTCTATTAGCTCGGGCACCAAGCTGTAACATCACCGGGCATGTCAACACTCCCTGCACAGTCGAGGAAGAGATGAGCATCCCTCTGAAGGAACTGCTTGAACGCCACGCAGGAGGCATCATCGGAGGCTGGGATAACTTGTTAGCGGTCATCCCTGGAGGATCTTCTACGCCACTGATCCCTAAAGAGTAAGTCACCATTGCTTTTTTCTAGGGTCTTAGTATCAGCTCATAATCATCATATTGTCTATTAGCTCGGGCACCAAGCTGTAACATCTCCGGGCATGTCAACACTCCCTGCACAGTCGAGGAAGAGATGAGCATCCCTCTAAAGGAACTGCTTGAGCGCCACGCAGGAGGCATCATCGGAGGCTGGGATAACTTGTTAGCAGTCATCCCTGGAGGATCTTCTACGCCACTGATCCCTAAAGAGTAAGTCACCATTGCTTTTCTCTAGGGTCTGAGTATCAGCTGAAGATAATCATGCTGTCTATTAACTTGAGCACTAAGCTGTAACATCTCTGGGCATGTCAACACTCCCTGCACGGTTGAGGAAGAGATGAGCATCCCTCTGAAGGAACTGCTTGAGCGCCACGCAGGAGGCATTATCGGAGGCTGGGATAACTTGTTAGCGGTCATCCCTGGAGGATCTTCTACACCACTGATCCCTAAAGAGTAAGTCACTATTGCTTTTCTCTATGGTCTTAGTATCAGCTGATGATTATCATGCTGTCTATTAGCTATGGGACCAAGCTGTAACCCTGTATAGTCGAGGAACAGATGAGCATCCCTCTGAAGGAACTGCTTGAGCGAAATGCTGGTGGCATTATTGTAGACTGGGATAACTTGTTCGCTGTTATTCCTGGAGGACCTTCAACACCACTAATCCCTAAAAGAGTAAGTGTTAGTAGCAAATAGTTTTGAGTTTACTGTTATATCTACATGGTGATGACACTGACGACAAATCACTATTCTACAAAATTTGGTATTACATTATTTCAATAGGTTTACAATTTTATCAGCTTTTTCTTTTGTAAAATTGGAAAATTGAGATCGATATTAAGTAAAATATTATACAGGTATATCTAGGTATTCGTAATAATAACAGTCTTCATACTCATGAGAAAGCTGTCTAATGTAATGTATCTTGAATCTGTCGCTTTTGAGTTATTATCTGTAACTCAAAAACGAATGTTCACTTCAGTTGCAAATATCAGCGTCGAAAATTAAAAAAACGGCTTAAAAGATTACTAATTTGTCATTCCAGCGTATGCGAGACAGGCCTAATGGACTTCGACGGTCTGGTCGACTGTGTCAGCGTTAAATTTTTTCGCTAAGTATTATTGTATGGGTAGTTTCTAAGCAGTCTGCTGGGTACTGTCAATTGTGATTTTTCCAACCCGCCCTTATTATCTGTAACTAGTGTAACTTAGGGCTTGTCCATTAATCACGTCATACTGTATAGGGTAAGGGGGGGTCAAGAAAAATTCACCAATTATCACCTTAGAGGAGGGGGGGGTCATCAGACAAATCACGTGTAATTTTTTGTCACTCTGCTGAACAGCATACTTTTTCTCATTCAGTTCAGGGATGTCAAATTCTGCAAATCTTGAACTAAGTTTTAAAACAAGGCGGATATTTACCTCGTAGTTGGCAAAGAATTTTTTTCCCATCACATGTGCTAAATAAACTACGTAAATTGAAGTGTTATGAAAAGGACTACTTAGGTTGCAAAAAATTACACGTCATATTGGCTAGTCCTCAAAATCTCACCAAGTATCACTATGGGGGATGGGGGGGTCTAAAATAGGCTAAAATCGTATGACGTGATTAATGAACAACAATCACTTAAAAGCGAATGTTTACTTCAGTAACAAATGTAATCTAAAATGGATACATTAGAAAAACAGATTAAATAATTATTAATTTGTCATTCCAGCGTATGCGAAACAGTTCTAATGGACTTCGACGGCCTAGTAGCTGCCCAGACGTCACTGGGCACGGCGGCCATCATCGTGATGAACAAGCAGACGGACATCGTGCAAGCCATCGCGCGGCTGCTCATGTTCTACGCGCACGAGTCCTGCGGCCAGTGCACGCCGTGCCGCGAGGGCGTCGGCTGGATGAAGAAGATCATATACAGGTGCGAGGGCCACAGGGGGGCTTGTTCTACATAAGGAGCATTCCATGGGCTGTCCCGTACAAACGCGTGTATATTTCGATAATTTGAGTTTTCTTCCGAGTTATTATATAGATTTTTGAGCAATTTTGACTCTTCTAGTCACGAAAGAGAACTTGTCTTCGATAAACCCACAATTTTGAGAAAAATCGTGTTCGTACGGGACATCGGTGAACTTTGTGGAATGCTCCATAAACACATTGTCTGTACCAGGGATCGGATACCGGTTTTTTCTCTATATAAAAGAACAGTTCGAAATCGTTCTTTTTCGTTCATCGGTTTATAGTCTTTTTAGTACAGATGATGCCTTTTTTAGGCGCTAGTGCGAGAAGTGTGTCATTTTACGTCAGGTCCAAAACTTCAAAGGGCCATCTGCACTAAAAAACGTACAGTCAAGAGCAAAAGTAAGTGATCACCTTGTGCCTTATCACAATGGAATAAGGTCTATACTCGAACAGGTTAAAACAGGGTGTGTTTTAAATCGTCACGAGATACGATTTTCGTATTTGCACGTGTCTCGTCTGGTAGCCCAAACGTCACTCGGCACGGCGGCCATCATCGTGATGAACAAGCAGACGGACATCGTGCAAGCCATCGCGCGGCTGCTCATGTTCTACGCGCACGAGTCCTGCGGCCAGTGCACGCCGTGCCGCGAGGGCGTCGGCTGGATGAAGAAGATCGTATACAGGTGCGAGGCCACAGGGGGGCTTGTTCAACATAAACACGTTGTACCCAATGATATAATGAGTAAAGATATGTTACACCAGCTCAAAAATTGAAGCGCTCAGATTGCGATAATTCTAACAATTGCTCCTAGTCCTACCCAGACCACCGAGAGGTGTGTACCACTGCCGAGTTCTCGCAAATCACATGAACTGCGCCCTAAAATGTCATTTCATGTTATACAATAGTGAACCACAAAATAAAATGCAAAAATGCCCTTAGCATCACACATCATGCGCAATTAAACTGAATTATATATTTTTTCTATTTTATTATTTATTGAAAATAAATAGGACGCCATTTTGACGTTTTTGACTGACTTAGAGAAAAAGACAAGCTTATGCTGTTTAAGATCGAGAGTAACAAAGACAAAACAATGTTTATCAATACAAGAATGCACGCGCGATTGTCAAATGCTAGTTGTCTCTTTATTTATTAAATACGAGTGTATGTATTTTGCCATCTGTTTTACGCATTTTGAATGTCAACTGTCAATAAATTATAGGTGTGTGATGTGAAGTATATTTCGCTCATTTTGTTAGAGTATAACGTATCTTTACTTATATATCATTGGTTGTACCGACGGTCTGGTAGCCCAAACGTCGCTCGGTACGGCGGCCATCATCGTGATGAACAAGCAGACGGACATCGTGCAAGCCATCGCGCGGCTGCTCATGTTCTACGCGCACGAGTCCTGCGGCCAGTGCACGCCGTGCCGCGAGGGCGTCGGCTGGATGAAGAAGATCATATACAGGTGCGAGGCCACAGGGGGGCTTGTTCAACATAAACACGTTGTACCCAATGATATAAGTAAAGATATGTTACACCAGCTCAAAAATTGAAGCGCTCAGATTGCGATAATTCTAACAATCGCTCTTAGTCCTACCCAGACCACCGAGAGGTGTGTACAGTCAAGGGCATTAATATATATACACTTCTCCATACTGATCCCTTACAAATGTGTCTATATATTAATGCACTCGACTGTACCACTGCCGAGTTCTCGCAAAACACATGAACTGCGCCCTAAAATGTCATTTCATGTTATACAATAATGAAAACCACAAAATAAAATGCAAAAATGCCCTTAGCATCACACATCATTCGCAATTAAACTGAATTATATATTTTTTTCTATTTTATTATTTATTGAAAATAAATAGGACGCCATTTTGACGTTTTTGACTGACTTAGAGAAAAAGACAAGCTTATGCTGTTTAAGATCGAGAGTAACAAAGACAAAACAATGTTTATCAATACAAGAATGCACGCGCTAGTTGTCTCTTTTTTATTTATTAAATACGAGTATGTATTTTGCCATCTCTTTTACGCATTTTGAAGTATGAAGATGTATGTCAACTGTCAATAAATTGTAGGTGTGTGATGTGAAGTTATTTCGCTCATTTTGTTAGAGTATAACGTATCTTTACTTATATATCATTGGTTGTACCGACGGTCTGGTAGCCCAAACGTCGCTCGGCACGGCGGCCATCATCGTGATGAACAAGCAGACGGACATCGTGCAAGCCATCGCGCGGCTGCTCATGTTCTACGCGCACGAGTCCTGCGGCCAGTGCACGCCGTGCCGCGAGGGCGTCGGCTGGATGAAGAAGATCATATACAGGTGCGAGGCCACAGGGGGGCTTGTTCAACATGAACACGTTGTACCGACGGTCTAGTAGCGGCACAGACGTCGGCTGGATGAAGAAGATCATATACAGGTGCGAGGCCACAGGGGGGCTTGTTCAACATGAACACGTTGTACCGACGGTCTAGTAGCGGCACAGACGTCGCTCGGCACGGCGGCTGGATGAAGAAGATCATATACAGGTGCGAGGCCACAGGGGGGCTTGTTCTACATGAACACGTTGTCCGTACCGACGACTTAAAGATCAAGAGAATACAGCGCTGTGTTGTAATAGTACATTTCCTATACAAAATTACTAGTGCGGGAAAACTTTTTTTCGGCGAGGGTGAAAATTGGAGCCCGAGTGAAACGAGGGCGACAATCACCCGAGTTAAAAAAAAGTTTTTGCACGTGTAAGGGACGATTTTTTTCATAAAAAGTGCGTCAAAAAGAGAAATTAGCGCGCGCGAAGCGTGCGCAAAGTTCGTTTTTGCACACTAGTTAGGAAAATTATTTTTTCAGTACAGATGGTGCCTTTTCAGGCTCTAGTACGAGAAATGGCTCATTTTACGTCATGTCCTAAACTTTGGAGAGGCATCTGTACTAAAAAACGCCGTACAAGACACGTACAAAAACAAGATTCGTAACTAGTGTCAATTTAAAACATCGCCACTCGTTTCGGATTTCCTATTTTCGCACTTGTGTCGTAATGTACTATTATATATTCGAATTCTTTTTTTAGGTGGTTGGTTTGACATTTGTTTTTGCGTATTAGGCTCCGTTCGGCCATCGAACGGAGCCTAATACGCAAAAATTCGGTATCTTATTCGGATTAGGAAAAATAGGGGAAAAAAATCTGACATTATAGACTTGGCAAAATTCCTACTTCCTACTAGTTTTTAGGAATTCCAGTTAATTTAAGGAACCCTAAAAACTGTGACAAGCTTCAGTACTGCTTAAAAAATATTTCTTTTATAAAGTTATTTCACATAAAAAAATAAACACTGCATGAAAATTTTTCTTAAAAATCACTTTTCGGCTGTGAATCGATAAAACTAAAATGAAAAAAAAGCCCTTTGATTTTCAAAAATCGACCCGACATCTAACATTTGACCCGTAGTTTGCTTTTGAGTGTATTCGTAATACTTAATTATTTTGTTGTTTCAGATTCGTGGACGGTAACGCGTCTCCAAAAGAAATCGACATGTTATGGGAGCTTTCCAAACAGATTGAAGGTGAGTTTATTCTTCAAACTTTTTAAAACCTTATGAATGAATGGAATAGTTTATCAGCTAAGAGAGCAGAAAGTGCGAATGATGCTAACGCGCATCACTACGTTAAACTTATTTTGTGTTGGCTGTAGGCTGGGATTATACCTGTAAGTTCTTACGTAAGTTGTAGGGACGGAGCTATACTAAGGAACGAGATAGCGATATTCACCTCTCATGCCTTGGTATAGCTCTGTCCCTACAACATACGTAAGAACTCGCAGGTGTAATTCAGGCCTTAATCAAACGCCCAGTAAATTTATAAGTAGAACTTACGTTTAGTTAGTTAGATTAAGTAAGTTAGATTTTTTGTATGAGAAAGATTCACAAATTAAATGTGAAAAAATACCACTCAATTTTACAGTAACACTAAGAACACAACAGTAATAATAAGTAATCCAATATGCGGATAGATGGCGTTGTTACTACATGAAATGGAAGTGATAGCAGCATGGTATACGTTTTCTACGCCTTCATGATGCTGATGCGTTTTTATTCTCGACAAACGGATATAATCTCCTATAAGTAACAAATTAAAAAAAAAAAACGACTAACCGATTTCTACAAGATCCCATCATCACGGATTGTTTTGAAGTCGATTAAAAAAATAATTATTGAAATCGGTTGGTGTGATATGGAGTTATTTGTCCATTTGTTGTGCACATGCGTAATGCAGTTGAGGTTTAAGACTGTTAAGAAACTGGTCTAAGCGTTGGTTCACATCACCAGCCCATGATAGTCCACTGCTGGACATAGGCCTCTCCTATTAACAATGCATATAGACGCATTAGGAGGTAAATGCCCATAATCGCCACGCTGGGCAAGCGGATTGGCGATCTCAGTGATGTGTCCATTATGATGACGCTGCTGCCCATCATCTTTTATCAAATAATGGTCAGTGACACTTAAATCCCTTAGTCGACTCTTACGACACCCGCAGGAGGAGTTGGGGTGGTGACAAATGTATTCTTACTGCCGTCACCACACGACATGGCGGGAGATGTCTCGGATAACGTGTAATTGTAGGCCGAGGATTTCCCTTTTAACGGCCGAGGCGTGTATACTATTTTTCTGCTCAACGGAGCCGGCAGGCGGCAACTTAGTTTACCGCAGCGGCCGGCAATGTGCCGTTTGCCGGCCGGAGGGCAGAAAAGACAATATTTCGTTGCATATTTGAGAAAAAACCATTGATGTGTGAAATCTGTTCCAGGGCACACGATTTGCGCGTTAGCCGACGGCGCGGCCTGGCCCATCCAGGGACTCATCCGACACTTCCGCCCGGAACTCGAGCGCCGCATGCAGGAACACGCCGCTAAACATGGCCCCAGCAAGGCCGAACGATGCTACTAGCTCCACCATGATAGCTCATAGTCTTATCTCATACAACTTAGGCCAAAAGTATCCAGCGTGGCCCTAGCAAGGCCGAACTCTGGTATATAAAGCTATATAGCTTCACCGTGTTAGTGAAGTGGGCCTTTAAACAAGTCACCAACTCGTTGAATACTTAGGGCTAATAGTGTGAAAATTGTGGAAAATACACAAAAATATAATATTCAACTTTTTGGAAATTTTCCGCAATTTTCATAATTGTACTTACGCCAGTTTGTTTAAACGGTAAATCAAATACTGTAAATAATAAAAATTACGCTGATAGCTGTCAAAATAGTGAAAATAACATTTGAAGATAAATTCGCCTTGACAGCTATTGTAGAATAGGCATAATAGACTTCAATAACTTTTTTTATTAAATCAGATTGTGTATATAATTTATTATTTATAACAGCTTTAAACAACCTGCCGTAAATAGTTCGAATCAAGCACATCTCATATGTAAAGTATTGCCAAAAATTAATAACAACTTTATTATTGCTCAACGAAGTCAAGTGTATTACAAGAATTAATATTATATGAAACAAATCATTCAATAAATAAAAAATCTAAATTCATACTACGAAACTGTTTCTATATTTTTTCGTTTATTATGCATAAGGTTTGTAAGCAAAATTGCTTCCATTTAAATAAATCGCCGAGTCATTGCATTTTATTTATAAAGCAATATTTTATCTCGTTTGCGTCAATACGATAAGATTGAAATTAGCTTGTTGTGGCGTGCAAAAATCTATATAGTTCCATCGATTTTTAATCCTTATTGTAACCGATAATGGAATTTACATGTATCTAATCTCATTTCCGTTGCGCTTTTACCTTTCATTCTTTATGATTGATGATTGATCTAAGTGTGTCGATGTACCACTCGAAAATATATAATTTGGCGAAAAAATATTTATCCCAAAAATTGTGAATTTGAAAATGTTGACTCATCGAGTTGACCGTAATATTATATAGTATGAATTTCTATAATCATAAAAAACGATATATCGGAGTACATAAAACCTTTGGTAGATATATCTTTGTAGATGTTTACCATTATGTTACTCAAATGACTAAATCTTCAAACTTGAAGTATGCTGCAGTCTTGAATGTGGCGACATCTTTTTTGCTAATAATTATAAACCTGTTTTGTTGACATTTTGTCTACTTTATCTTTCAAAGGTCATACATTTTTCAATATAATTTTCCTTAATAATTTGTAACTAAGTGACCGTTGAAAGAGTTAGTCGTTGTCTATGCTATACAGCGAGTTGGTGACATTATTTACGTGATAAGGTAGTTTAGCGTAATTTTTATTATTGTAAATTAAATGGAAATACATGTTACTGTGATGACGACATATTTTTTTATTGAACCCTTTTACTGTAGTTTACTAACACGTAATATTAAATTATAACAGTGCAATCACCATTCTAAATTTACGGTCAGGTTGCTCATAAATATCTGACCACGATATATCTGATGACTGTATTAACAATATATGTAGACTGAATACAGTCGAGTCCATAAATAAGTACTCATTTATTCACCTTAAGGCGTTGCATTAGAGTGCAAAATTGTGTATATATTTATGGACTCGATTGTACAATGTGTACAGACTATAGTTCATAAATGTCTGTATTTACTTACTAAATGCATTGGAATAAGGTTCACAATTGTATGAACTCCTTTGTAACTAAATTTATCAAACTGGCTTCTCATCTAAATAGGCCTGTTTTGCAGATCATACGAAATTCGACCATGTCTTTGTGACAATAGAGTTTAATATCCGCCGACACTGCTGGAACATCAGCTGACAATAATTGCAAAATATTGTGAAATAGTTAATATATTTTGAGTTCATCACAAATAAGCCGATAAAATATTATTGTAGATGGCGCCAATAAGACGCCAGGCTTTGCCGGTCATACTGGCTGTGATAAGAACATCAAGAACGAGTGTTATAGCGCAAAATGTGCCTATACGTATACATCGTACTGCGTCATAGTGCGGGAGGCAGCTGCCAAACTGACACTGAGAGCAAATAAAAGTTATATTGTATTTCAATCAATTATCAAGCTCTACATACTTAAAAAAAATATCACCTTTACCCACAATATAAAACTTCACCTTGATACAGGTGTAGTGAGAAATTACTTGCCTTCGGAAACGTTCGTAAACACATGCTGTTTCAGGCAGTGTCACCGAGTCTGACTGAAGTAGCATGACAGCTATTACTGTCAGTCTCAGTGAGATAGACTGAAACAGCATGACGTTGACGAACGTTTCCGAAGGCAAGTCATTTCTCACTACATCTGTAACTTTTAACTAAAAAAAAAAAAACAGTCGAATTGAGAACCTCCTCCTTTTTTTGAAGTCGTTTACAAAGAAGAAAATAATAAAGGTTACGTGTGGTCCGCCAATGTGTTACGTGGGTTACAAAATTATAGATTATAATGTAATTTAAAAACGGGTAGGTCTGTCAACATTTCAAAACAAACTAAAGTAAAATAGGGGGTAGGTCTAAAATCAACGTGCGTTCCGTTTGATGCATCAAACTACGAATATAATTTTAAGATTCTGCGAAACGAATATTCGTATTCGAATTCATTGTAGCACTAGTGTTTATATACTTGTAATATCTATAAAATCATACTGAACACACTTGCTAAATTAAAGGTGGTTAAATTCGTGTGGTGATGGCAATAAGAATACATTAATTGTCACCACTCCCAACTCCTCCTGCGGGTGTCGTAAGAGTCGACTAAGGGATTGAAGTGTCACTGACCATTATTTGATAAAAGATTGATGATGGGCAGCAGCGTCATCATAGTGGACACATTACTGCGATCGCCAATCCGCTTGCCCAGCGTGGCGATTATGGGCATTTACCTCCTAATGCGTCTATACGCATAGTTAATAGGAGAGGCCTAAGTCCAGCAGTGGACTATCATAGGCTGATGATGTGATGTGATGTGTAAATTCATTACCACAATTGATAATTAAATTATAAATCATCTCGCCTACTCGCGCTCTTTAAGTCGCGTATTTTAGTAACTAAATTTGCCGCTAGATGGCATAGAACTAGCTGTGCGTGGGTTGTCGCTTTCATGATGCTTATGTGTTGTACAATTATGTTAATTTTAGGTAAGTAATTAAAGTTTATACAGAACCCTTGGTGCGTGACTTAAATAGAACACATTTGAACGTTTAGTATGTGGTTACCAGTAATAGACCATTTACCCTATTTGGTTTTACTACATGGATACCCTATACATATAGTTTTCTTCTGCCTATAGGTCTTATCTTCTGCCCTATTATTCAATATACTCTATGCTTCTGCCTTTGTAGTCGTATATTCCTTACATTTTGCAATTATATTACTAACAATACACTTACTATTGGTATATTACCTGTATTCGTTATTAGACCTACACTGGATTATACTATTCTATGAGTACTATGATAAAGATTGCACAATATTTTGTATACGATCAGATTTGCTTCGTCACTGCCGACGTGACTTCCTGACTGCAGAGTACATACAATAGTAGAACGTAGTATGTAATAAAAAGGTAGGAATTTCCCGGCGACAATTTAGTTTTCCTTAGCTGTGGTTGGAATTTAGTGACATTGTTCCAGTTCAAAGGTCCCGGATTGTATTAATATGACAGCGTAATTAATTATAGCTTAAAACCGAGGTATTTCCCTGTTAGTACGGTCAAATCGTACATAATTTTACCCTAAACTCGCAAATCAAGTAGTATCGCTGCATTTTTGGTATGTTGTTTAGACACCATAGGACAGTATAAAACCATATTTTGCAAGCAAAAAAAAGTTGTGCTAGCTGGGTAGTACGTGAAAAACTGCGAAATTTACGGCCATTTTTTAGTTTCTGATTTTTATTTAAAAAACCTCTCGTTTTTGATATCATATGTAAATAAACGTTTAAAGACTAATAAATTTCCAACAAGTTGAGCTAACATGCATTACCGTAGCGTAGGTCTTATAGTTTCAGAGATTCGAGACTTTAAAAAGTACCCCTTTTTGTAAACTAGATACATTTTTGTGTTTTGCTAACGTTTTTGACTTAATATCGCCTCACCTAATTATGTTACGAAAATCATGCAATAATGACCTTATAGCGCACTTAATATTCTTTAATTTAAGGGTAAAATTAGGTCTGTGAACTTTGTAGTTGAAAGTATAAGCCCGTAATTCCAAAGGCAGGAGGCCCGCTATCTAAGTTTTTCATACAAATCGCAAGTCGAGTTGCAAAGCTGCAATGTTGGTATATTATAAAGGCCTTATATAGATATATACGAAAATGCATATTAAAAGAAAAACAAAAAAATAATTTGGGCATAGGACGTAAAAAACGGAAAAAAAATCGCACTTTTTTTAGTTTTTGACGTTTAACTAAAAATCTATTATCTTTTTGATACTGATTGCTATAAAACTATTAAAGAACATTAAATTTGAAAGGATTTGAACTACGTCGCATCACCGTAAGTTATATATATTTTGAGATACGACATTTCATAAAGTGCCCTTTTATCAAAACATAAACAAATTTTAGGTTACGTTAAAGTTATTCACTAAATATTGGCAAAACGTTCGCGCTAAGAAAAAAAAGTAATTGTAGATAATAACTACATTAAAATTGGAACAAATTGAGCCGATAACAATTACTGTAAGTCTTATAGTTGGGGGTATACGAGGCTTCAAAACATGCATTTATTTTCTTAACTTAATGAAGGGCACATTTTGAAATGTCCTATCTCTAAATCTATATGATTTAGGGTAATGCAAGGTAGCTCAAATCCTTTAAAATTTAATATTCTTTCATAGTTTTATAGCAATTAGTATCAAAAGTTATAGTTTTTTAGTTAAACGTCAAAAACTAAAAAAAGTCAGATTTTTTTTCAGTTTTTTACGTCCTATACCTAAATCCTTTTTTTTTTCTTCTTGTAATATGCATTTTCGTGCATCCCTATAGAGCCTTTATAATATACAAAAATTGCAGCTTTGCAACACGACTTGCCATTTGTATGAAAAACTTAGATAGCGGACCTCCTGCTTTTTGAATTTCGCGTTTTTAGTTTCAATTACAAAGTTTACTGACCTGATTTTACCCTTAAATGAAAGAATATTAATTGCGCTATAAGATAATTATTTCATGTTTTTCGTAGCATAATTAGGTAAGGCAATATTAAACCAAGAACGTTAGCAAAACTCAACATTTTATCTAGTTTACAAAACAGGGTACTATTTGAAGTCTCGAATCTCTGAAACTATAAGACCTACGGTAATGCATGTTACCTCATCTTGTTACAAATTTGTTCATCTTTAAACGTTACCTGATGAATATTGTCAAAAAACGTAAGGCTTTTTTTATAAAAATCAGAAACTAAAAATAGACAGTAAATTTCACAGTTTTTCACGTATAACGCAGCTAGCATAACTTTTTTTTGCTTGCAAAATGTGGTTTTATACTGCCCTATGGTGTCTAAATAACATACCAAAAATGCAGCTTTACTACATGTTTTGCGAGTTTAATATACGATTTGACCGTACTATGTAGTTGAAGAGTGCAGATGAGTAATTCAAATATACTGTTCATATATGTAGGTATATTATACTCTCAAAGAAATTTCTGTTCTAGACCTTACGGCATCCCTTTCTTCTCGTCTGAGACTCATCCAGCAGGCTTAGCACATGATTGGTGCGACAGTATGTCGCCGCGAGATAGATCTCCCGTCCTTCACTAGCTATATTAACGAAAGAGGGACGGATAGACTATCTCGCGGCGAGATACTGTCGCGCCAATCATGTGCTAAGCATACAGAATGATGATTGCTTAAAAGTTTAAAGAGTCTACATAGTTCCTTACCAAATAGGTACCTACTTGCGAATACCTGTAGGGCTAGCATATCTCGTGTTTGACAGCAACTCGCAAGACACGTCTCTTTTTGATAAAGACAATCGAAAAGAGACTGGTAGCTGTGAGTTTCCGTCAAACACAATAGGTATCTAAATGGTATCTAACCAGCGATGTGGATGTTACGTCACCTATTGAACGCCATCTAGTGACTTTACTCAGAATTATAAACAACTCTAGTACGCAAGTACTCACTGTAGATAAAGTTTAAAAATAATACCTAGATGGAGGTGTAATAAATTTAAATGTCAACAAACAAACGTAATTAAAAAAACGAAACGATAAACACTGGTAAGATTATGTTAGGTTAGAGAGGTTATGTTGTCTGTGGGTTAGAGCAACATGAAGCTTAACCAGTCTTTATTGTTTAATTATCTCTGCTAAATGTATAGGGGTTCTACAAAGTGGCTCTAGTGAAAAAGGGTAAAAATATATACATATATGTGTATACATCAGAGTTGGGCAAAAAGTAATACGATTACTCCTTCCGATTACATTTGTATGTGTACTTTATAAATTATAATGTACAAATAAATACAAATACAAATAATTTAAGATACAAATGTAATTGACAAAAGTAATCAGCGGCCCTACCGCGAACTCCGAAGTTCGCAAAGTGACTTTGGCATAATAGAAAATTCCGCAGAAGGCACAATTAAAATAATTCTTTGATTTTTTGAATACGTCATCTCGCTATGGAAATAAGCAATATCAAAATGCATTTCGTGGGGAAGAACACCAGATTGCGTAGATATATTAATAGCATGTTAAATTCCCCTGAAAATAAGTCACCCAAAAGACGGCCGAAATTTTACATCTAAAGTAAAGTTCATTGAAGGTTTTCAAATAACGTTAAAATCGTTATAAATGTTGTTTGAGGATTTAAAAAATGAAGGATTCTTTCATGTTCACACTTCACACTATACGATTAAATCACGACTGCTTGCAAAATTTGTTCGGTCAGATAAGGACAAAGAACGGAAAATCCACAAAACCAACATCATGGCAGCTGGTTTCAGCATTCAGGAAAGTATTTTTCATAAATATTTTAAAGTCATCTAAAAGCGGAAATTACAAAGAAGATTTAACGAAATGTTTACAAGAAGGTGAGAAATTATATGCTCTCGTAGCCAATGAGGCGGGTAATCCAAAGACCACTTCGACAAACAACAAAGAAAAAATGTAACTTGTGCCAAAAGTAATTTAATATCAACTGTGGATTACGCCACACTTGACTTACCGAAGAAAAACTCGTTAGTTTACGTCAGTGGATATTTGTTGTGGAAATGCTTGGATAACCACAAGGAGTGTAATGAGCTTATGACTTATGCAAAAGGAGAAGAAAATGCAAAAAACTGTTTACAGGGCGCTATATACATTAACCCGTTATAAAGATTATTGCAAAGATTGAACCAAAACTTTATTAACAATACCACCAGACAGTTTTGTGGAATTTGTTAGATCGATGGAGGAACGTTTCTCCAAATTTTTCAAAGGCGACTACTTGAACTGTGAAATTCTAAAAAGTCTCTTAAACGAGGTGCAGACTCTAAGTTTCTCAATGCCTTGCAAGTGTTTTCCACTAACTTATTGTAAACAATTGTACATGAGAATGCGAATTTATTGCTCATTAAAATATATTAATCGTGGATTTCGCAAATGTTGAAATTGTCACAAGGTATTTTCAGTGACAAACGTGTAATAATAAAATAATTGTACTTATTATCAATTTATATTTCCATCCTTCCCTTTTCATTCTCCACAATAAATCATACAAGGGTGGATTGCAAAAAAATTGTAGTAGTAGCAAGTAATGAAAACAAAATTTAACGTCATAATTTTTGTGTTACGAAGTTAAATTTTCTGTAATTTTTTTCAGTGAAAAACGGCGTTAAATTCATATTTACACGACTGCCAAAAGGAGAGTATATGTGTTCAGCCCCTATGTATGTTTCTTATTTTCTTTAAACGCACAGATCTTCGCGACCACTTAACCGTTTTTAATAGTATAAGGTATCATTTGAATCCTCGTGACGTCGCGGGTAACATAGGATATGTGACGTCACGTTAAAAACAATATGGCGGCCTAAAAATTAAATAATGTCTAACCAAAAAAAATAAATATGAAAGAAACCTATCGAGTTTGGTATCAAAATGAAGAGCTTCAAACAACGATTACTAACATGTATATAACTTATAGGTTTGTTACTTATTCTAGAACAGCCAGATTCATTAAAATACAATTAAAGCGCAAAGAATAATATGTCATCTAAATGCTATGATTTGGGTATCAAATTAAAGCATTTTATATGCAGATTGTAAATATATATACAAGTTATATGTTTAAGTATATATTTGAAGAGAAAACTCGAATTGTTCTACATCGCACTATTGAAGTTTTTCTTCAATGCCTAAGCCGTGACAGGACTGTCACCGTTGACACATCTTCTTGAACGCTAAGTGTGTATGAAACAGATACATTGAATGTACGCGCATGTGGTCAAGGGGTAAAATGCACGGCTGCTACGCAGCGGTCGTGGGTTCAATCCCCGGCTCGTAATCGATGATTTTTTTAAATAAAACTTGTAGGTATACGATATATCGTTTGATAAAACAGTACCAGTGAAAAGTTTAAGTTCTATCCATGATTTCGATACAAAATAGATTATCGAGCGATGTCTTTTTTTCAGTGTTAACAGTAAAATTTCAAAAGCTAGTTAATATTAATTTCCCATAGAATCTGAACAATTTTAAACATTGGAACCGATAATAATTCATAGGGTAGTGAAGTTGTCATATTTTGATGATGACATGACTACCAAAAGCTGCCACAGCTGCCGCAGTTGTCCGAACTGTTCGAAAGTAACGGTTAATTAATAAGAAATAGCTAAATAATCTGTCATAATTATATTAGTTGGAAACAAGTGTCGACTTAAATGCTGGAAAAATGATAGGCCACACAGCCGAATTCGTATCAAATCCGTGGTGCGAACTTAACATTTTGTTCTGTATTGTATACACAGTGCTTTACGGTGAAGAAAATCATCGTGAGGGAAATTGCACACATCTGCGAAGAAATTCAAGGATGTATGAGAAGTTAACTGCAAGTATTGGGCCAGCGTTGCGGAGAATTGCCAGAATATAATAGGTATTAATAAAGGAACATACATAAAAAAAAGATTTCGATGAATTGTAAACCTCCTCCTTTTTGAAGTCGGTTAAAAAAGAACGCACAATTTGATTCGCATATCAGAGGTATGTCCCTAAAATACAATCACAACAGCAATTGTGGCCAAAAAAAAATGCTATACGTGTTGTAACATGCGCATAAAATTTAAAACTTGAAATATCTTAACATTAAATGTCTCGTATCATGTACGAGACATTTAATGTGGGCCGGTTTTTTTCATCCAAAATATGAGCCTGCAATTTTTGTTAAATGTCAAATTAGTAATTAGGCACATGATAGGGTACAACAACGTCACTAGAAAACGAGCTTAGTCAGACATATTGTGCTGGAGAGGAACACTAAAGGGGTGGCAAGGTTTTGACCGTTCTGCCGTTGGCTTTTCAGATCAGGGTCGGGTTTGGCCTTTACATTTGCGCAGGGGAGTTGGTATGAATGAAGGTTGGTTTGCCTGGAAACTTGAGTCTCACGCCGCTCGCAGGCAAGCGCGCTGGGTGGCCGCGCTCCAGGCCTTCGGTTCGGCCCTACGCGGATCACGGCTTTCAGCCTCCGCACTTTCTCGAAACGATTTTTCGGGCCCGCCGCCCTGAGATTCGTTTTAATGCTACACTTTTCCATTGAATAGCGAAGGAGCGCTGGGCTCTGGTAGCTTGGCCTTCGGCCTTGCAAGCTGGTACCCCTTTAGAGGACACTTCGGGCCTTCGGCCCTACGCGGAGCTCGGTTTACAGCTTTCGCAGGTTGTGGAAATAGATTGTCGGATCAACGGCTCTCCGATTCCGGTTACACTATTCCATCACGTAGTGTGGTAGCGCTGGGCTCTGGTTTCGATTGTTAAGGCAGTTAAGAAGGACGGTTGTACCACTTGGGCTCGCTCGTCGGGCCTCCGACCATTGGGCTCGCGCTTGAAGCACCCCGACAGTTATGCTCCAGGCCTTCGGTCCTTCTTCGGCCTTACTTTAAATTTATTCCAAGTGACATTTGGGCCATCTAAATTAAAGTCTGTGCCTCTGGCTCCGGTGGTCCGGGCCAGGGGCTCGGCTTTTGGCCTCACAAACCAGCGCCTCTCTGAGGAACGATTCGTTGTCGAAACGATCGTCGTATCCATTTTAACATTACACTATTCCGTCGGCTGACATGGTAGTGCTAGGCTTTGGCGGCTCGACCTTCCGCCTCGCGAACTTTAAGTCTTCGCTGGAGTTCGAAGCGAACCGTTGCATGTTGGGCCCTCCGGTTCGATTATTAAATCAGTTAAGAGGGACGGTTGTACCGTGTGTGCTCGCTCGTCGTGCCTTGGGCCCTACGCGGATGTCGGTTTTTTAGATGCTGGGGTATTCGAAGAAGCATGGTAGTTCAATTTTCTCGCAGCTCGGCCTTCGGCCTCGCCTTAAATTTGCGAGCGACATGCTTGAGCCCTCGAAGTGATGGTTCGGGCCTCTGCGAGCTCAGTTTTCGGCCTCCCACCCTGAAACTCACCCTGCGGACTCGATCAACATATAGATTTACACTGGTTCCAGTTATGTTCCGGCCCCCAAAATTAGCGGGATGGGAACTCCTCGGGCCCCCGGAGCGAAGCTTCAGCCCTCTGCGAAGTCGGTTTTTGAAATTCTATACAACTTCAAGGAATCTTCAGATTCACTAAAAGGTTTCAAATAAATAAAATAATTAAAAAATTAAAAAACACGACTGCCGTTTTAAGCGAACTGAAAAGTAACAAATAATTCTTTTTCAGGTTCATTATTGTGAGCGTATCTACATAAGTATAGGCGCTTGTCTTATTACTTCCAATATTTTGTTTCGATTGCAGTCGGGGAACCTTTCATTACGGAAAATATAAATATATGGAGGTTCCCCGACTGCAATCGAAACAAAATATTGGAAGTAATAAGACAAGCGCCTATACTTATGTAGATACGCTCACAATAATGAACCTGAAAAAGAATTATTTGTTACTTTTCAGTTCGCTTAAAACGGCAGTCGTGTTTTTTAATTTTTTAATTATTTTATTTCTAATGTGAGATCAACAACACGCGCCTACATTTTTAAAGTTGACACGTTTTTCTACTGAAAATGTTTGTTGGGCTGAGTATACCTACACAATAATTAGTGGGATGTCTAACTTTCGTAACACAATTGACGCGACCCCGTGATTTTTGTTTTGATGGGCCTAGGCCTTAGCCTAGGAATTCTTGTTGCTGAATATCTTAAATAACAAGATTAACAAGTACTAGTGTTCTATTACGAAATAGCAACATAACATTATAGAGAATAATTCTAATTTATCGCTTTTTACCTACGAGCGTCATAGATACGAGTATGTAACTCATGTACACTTGTACAGTCAAAGGCATAAACATGTAGGTATACAATTTTGGACCTCATGCTCTAGACATCATTATCACTACATAGTATAAAATAAAGTCACTTTTTCTGTCCCTATGTCCCTTTGTACGCTTAAGGACTGATTTTTCAATCCCCAGTTAACAGTAACTGTCAAATAAATGTTAGCCCTGTCCTTTTTTGACTAATGATTTTAAAAAAGGATAGTGATAATTTTAACTAACGGATAGGTTTATTGAGGGATTAAAAAATCAGCCCTAAATCTGTAAAACTACGCAACGGATTTAGATGAGATTTTTTTAATTAATAGGTAGAGTACAGATGTAGTGAGAAATGACTTGCCTTCGGAAACGTTCGTCAACGTCATGCTGTTTCAGTCTATCTCGCTGAGACTGACAGTAATAGCTGTCATGCTACTTCAGTCAGACTCGGTGACACTGCCTGAAACAGCATGTGTTTACGAACGTTTCCGAAGGCAAGTAATTTCTCACTACACCTGTAATTCAAGAGGAAGGTTTTTATGTAGGTATAGTAGTTACCAGTGCGAAGCCGGGGCGGGTCGCTAGTATGTAATAAAGTATACCTACACATATTTGGCTGTACTTCAAAATCTTCAAATATTTGTATCATTCTTATGCTTTTAATAAGCAACAATACGGTTTTAAAGGAGAAATACACAAGTTTTTAGGCCCGAGTTTGTGGACAAATATTTTGCGCTAATTTACGATTTAATATACATAATATAATCCTGGCCGATTGCCTCTTACTCGCTTAGAAATAAAGTCTAAATTTAAACAGCTACGGTTTCGTCCTTGTTTCTTCGTTATTAAGGTCAAGGTGAGTACGTACGACACCCAATAAGCAAAAGAACTTTATTCCCTTATCTATAAAGTCTACATTCAACCACTTTGTTCGATTGTGTCCTTGTCTCGATAAGGTCAAGGGTAATTCTGTGTTATTCCAGTGTTCCAGACTTTGTTTTTAGTGTCTCTAGGGATTAGGGAGATATTGACTACTACTGAATTACCCACGTTAATAGATTAGGTTATATCTGACGTGACAATTCTATTCCTTTCCAACCGCAATTGTTAACCAGTAATGTTAGATCTCCGTTTATACGTGGACGTTATGGATGATCAGTTCAAGCTTATGATGGTTTTCCTTAGGTGAGGGTATGAATCGCCTGATTGTTGTCTGGTAAAAGAGTGCCTGTGACAACTGTAGGTAAGTACGCTTATGCGTACCTACTTATAGAGTACACTCAACCAATTGGAACCATGTCAAAGTAACGTTATCATTTATCAATCAGGGGCCTATTTCTAGCAAGCTTGTAACTTCACTACATAGTATACAATAAAGTCACTTTTTCTGTCCTTATGTCCCTTTGTACGCTTAAATCTTTAAAACTACGCAACGGATTTTGATGAGATTTTATTTAATAGGTACCTAGAGTAATTCAAGAGGAAGGTTTTTATGTAGGTATAGTACCCGTGCGAAGCCGGGGCGGGTCGCTAGTGTAATACAAGCGGAAGTCCTTATCTTATTAATGATGTTAAAAAGAGACTTCGATTTGTACTACAAGTTATTATACAAGCTTTTGAAAAACGGGCCTCAGATTGTAAGGGTGCGGCTTCACTGACGCGGAGCTGTGCAAATTTGACCAATTACATTACATTCTTCAAATTCGAAACACTGTAATGCGGTCTCATTTGCCGAGCTCCCACAGCTCATCTTCAGTGGTACCGCACCCTAAGAAATTTTCAAACTACTTGTCATTTTGACATATTTCTAGAATGGCCTAGGGTTCGTCGCATCAACTGAACAAAGTAGCCAACTTTACGGTACAGACAGCATTAAATACTTTGTAGCAGTCAAAGTTGCCAAATAATTCGGTACACCATAATAAACATAATTATGGTCTACCGAAATAGTTCGCAGCTTTAACTTTGGCATTTGGTTGGTACAAAGTATTTGACGCTGCTGACTGTACACTGATATTAACGGTATGGCGTGGCCACATTTACCGTAGCAAGCTCAATAAATATGTGCAGACAGTCGGCGCCAAATATTTCATACTAGTATGTACTGTCAAAGTGGCCAAATAGTTCGCTAGATCATAATATATCTCATATCGTCGGCTGACAAGCAAAACTCACTATAAAAACTGTTAAGACTAGTAACAGACTAGCAACCTCTTAGGTCAGTATTAAATCAGAACTGAGATAAGAGCTTTATTTCAAGTAGGTATTTGTTACTTAGTAAGTTTTGCTTGTCAACTGATATTATATGATTATTTTGGGTGCTACAGAGGTTTGACGCTGACTGTAGGTACTTGTACGTAGTCGGTGTTCAAGTCATCCATGACTAAAAATGTACTTTTGAAGCGATTTGTAAGGTAATTCATCATCATCATCATCAGTCTATGTTAGTCCACTGCTGGACGTAGGCCTCTCCTATTAACTATGCGTATAGACGCATTAGGAGGTAAATGCCCATAATCGCCACGCTGGGCAAGCGGATTGGCGATCGCAGTAATGTGTCCACTATGATGACGCTGCTGCCCATCATCAATCTTGTAGAATGATCAGTGACACTTCAATCCCTTAGTCGACTCTTACGACACCCGCAGGATGAGTTGGGGTGGTGACAAATGTTACTTACTGCCGTCACCACACGGCGGTAAGGTAATTATAATTATATTATTAGGTAGGTAAGGTACCGTACAATTATGTTTTAATAATAACTAATAAGTTGTATTGTCGTGTATGACTTGAACACTATTTGATTCATTATTTTTCTGTGGCTGTACCAGTCACACTGAACAAGTGAACACGCCTTTATTGCAATAACGATACAGGCGTGTTCAGATATATCTACGATATATCTGATAGCGACTGTACAATGTACATACTGTATATGTATAGATAGTTTCATTCACAAATATGCGTGCCTTGATTCGTATTTGTCATGTCACTGGAGATCGATCGTCATCGTGAGTGGAACCATCTATATGTTAGTTTGAATCGTAAATGTGGAGTGGGTGGAAAGAAAATTCAGGTGTTATGTTTCTTAATTATTTTATTCCCTCTATCATTCGTTCTTTTTTGATAATCCTCATGATATCTTAGGTCTATTTACAGTTTGTATAAATTAAGAAGTAATAGTAATATTTTATTTTACAGAGTAACGCTACT
Organism: Thaumatotibia leucotreta; assembly: GCA_025490895.1. Classification (NCBI taxonomy): domain Eukaryota; kingdom Metazoa; phylum Arthropoda; class Insecta; order Lepidoptera; family Tortricidae; genus Thaumatotibia; species Thaumatotibia leucotreta. The sequence goes on along the minus strand of JALPQI010000077.1, from coordinate 765,774 downwards.
ATTGTACAAAACTTTCAAATGAAAGACAAAACAGTTACGCTTTCGACAATGAAAGATAACAACTCAGAAGTGAAAAGAAAATGACGATTTAACAAAAATACAAAAGGTAACAATTTAAAGAATGGTAACACTGATTTTTGATTTGGAACTTTCGATTTGGAACAAATTAATAACTAAAATTGATCTCAAAATTTACAATCAAATAAAAAACTCAACACCAAGTACCAAATAGGAAATAATTTAGTTTAGGAAGAGAGTGCCCGACGGTCGTCGTGTTAAATAATATGTTCACTATTTATTTATTAAATACATGGCACAGACCAAATACAACGCCTTCGGTACTAGGTGGTGTGAATATACTTTAACAATTTCACTCGATATAATAAAATAATTTTCCGCATGTCGATTTTGCCGAATAATCACGATTTAATAACCAAATAATATAATCAAAATAACTCTATGATGGAAGCATCTGATTGTTGTGCAACAAAAGAAATCACTTCTGAATAACAACGTAATGGCAATCAATATATCGCTAAACAACATCGGTGGAGATCACAATACACGAAACTTTATATAAATACAAAATATACATAATTTACCTTTAGCGCAACAACTTCAATGCAATATACAATCTATATTGAAGTGAAATCGTTTTGAATGCATCACGCTTAGAGGAATTAACGTAATAGTTAACATTTAACAGAATGCTTTTTATAAATTATGCGGCAGCGGCCGCAGTCGGGCCGCCGCCCTGATCGCCGACGACTCCTAGATCACAAGAACGCGATATCAGTCTCACTTATTCTGTCATTACGAACGCTACGACTACAGCTCAAAACTGCGATTACCAATTCAAGACGCATAAACATAACCATAGCCTTATGCGGCTCGTACGGCATTCGCGAGCTTCGGCCAAGTATAAATTAGTACGCGGACGGTCCAGCCGCCCGCGTCTGCTTAACTAACTAAAATCTCCACGGAGACCTATTCGGCTCGGGCTCAACTGAACGAGCGGACTATTTCAGCGAGGCGACAAGCTAGCGACAGTTTAGGCCGGAATAACTTATTTAAATTCATAAATAACTTTGACATTTTCACGGAACATCCGCGGGTATAGTATTTACACGCCCGATGCCAGCACCGGGCTAGGGTGCGGAGTCAAGAAGCGAATCGCTGACGCTCAATCGTCTCAACTAACAACATAGAGTGTCAGGTAGGTCAACTACGAGCGTTAGCGATTGGCGACTTGGCAACGCAGTAAGCTGCTGAGGGGGTTAGAAGTAGTCTTCAGGTTCGAGGTGCAAGTCGGGCACGAGGCGGTCGTGTGAGGCGGCGGCCCGCGGGGGCAGCTCGTTGCGAGGGTCTCGCGCCAGCCACGGGTGCCGCAGCACGTCCGCCGCGCTCAGCCGCTCGCACGCCTCCCGCCGCAGCAGCGAGCGGATCAAACACTTGCCTCGCGACGACAAACACTCCGGCACCACGAAGTACCCGCGGGATATCTTCGCGAACAGAGACGCGTGCTCTGAATCGTTGAACGGATACCTGCAACAAAAGATGTCACGTTTAAAATGGGCACAGGAAGTCAACATGATTAATTTCCTATTAGCCGATAAAGATTCGAGATAATATATCGGCTTTAATGCGAATCGATTTTAAAATCGGAGCGGAAATAAAAAACTTATCGCGTTTCGAAAACTTAAAATCGTTAACATCGACATTAGGCAGTCTCCACAAATTGTTTCGTTTTTACTGCACCCCGCTCCAATTAATTGTGGCGATCCGATTGTCATTTGGAGGCAGATGCGAAACAAAAACCCAGGTAGAACCCTTCCGGCGACAGGTGAGGCCGATTGCGGCGAAATCCCGAGTCTCAAAATTTAAATTACGGGTGCGTTGTGGGGAAAAAAGTAGAAGACAAAGGTTGGCGAACGGCAGGTGCGTGTAAAAAGGCTTTCGGAGGTACAACGTCTTGGCCATGTGGCGGCAGGTGCCGAAGATTTCACCGCGTATATGTGGGTGATATAATTGTAACCGTTGGCGCGTAACGGCTGGCAGGTGCCGGGGCCCAACGGACACTATGTGCCCGACAGGTGATCTCTGTTTACTAATATTCTTGAGAATATGCGTTGATTGGCTCTATTTTAATAAGTCTAGACGTTCGCGATTATCTCGCTACAAAGTTGTCGGCTGTGAGTCTTAGTTATTCTGAAAAACCTCCACATGTCAACGAAAAAAGACAAAAATCTTTAAGTGGTAGAGCGTAGGTACGTGTACAGTCGAAGACAAAATAAGGGGTATACAAAAACGTTCAAAAATATGTCCCAGTGCACTCTAATTCTGTGTAATAAGAACGTCGTAACATATTTATGAACGGATTCTTTCGATACTTATTTTTGCACTTGACTGTACATCCAAAGATGTGTTAAGGCGCGCCAACATAATATTAACTTGAAAAGTAATTTTAATTGGAGTTAATAGCCGTCATTCAAGCAAGTATTTATCTAGAGCTAAGAGTCTGCGCGATCGATTATCCCAATTATCTTGCTCTTTATCATTTTGCATTCCACAATTAGTCGAGAAAAGTTGCATTCGAGCGTCATATTTCCTTGCTGACATGTGCTTTAGCTCTAGTATGTGCAGTTTCGAAAAATGACTATCGGACAAACCAGATGCTGGGTCAATAGATGATAAAGATGCGTACCTTCCAACGAGCATGGTGTAGAGTATGACTCCCAGGGACCACATGTCCGCGGCGCGGCCGGAGTATGTCCGGTGCGCGCGCAGGATCTCGGGAGACACGTACGCCGGGCAGCCTCGCTTGTCCTGAAGAAGGTCCTCTTCAGGGTCGTCGAGCACCACCGCGTCTTCTAGCGATTCTAGCTTTAACGTCGTCCTGAAACAAAGGAAAATCTAATTTAGTCAGGCTTTTGGTGTCAGTTTTTAGCGAACCTTTTTTAAAATCTGCATTTGATGTGCAAGCGTTGACCCATTAAACGATAACTCAATACAGGCTATAGGTTCGAGCGCGATCCACCGAGCTATAATGGCTCCCTTTGAACTCAAAGCGTTTTCCGCGCGCATTAACCAATCCACGGCAAATTAGCTTCGAATAAAGCCACACTGATAAGCAAAAACTGATTGCTAAATTCGCACTTTGAGTGTCATAAAGCTCATCGGTTCGTACGTCACACAATCGCAATGTTACTTCATTTGTCGTCTATATTATTTTATTAATTTATGTGGTTTCGTCACGTTACGGGATTCGGCGCGGTACGCGACCTCGTATTTCACAGCGGCATTTCGAAATGCATTAAATGCACAGTTATTCGAAACCGTACGCAGCGTCGATCGAATGTAAAGTAACTCATCGCACAATCCACTAAACGTGGGAGACTGTTTCCACATCAATTGAATCTTTAGTTGCTAATGGTACCAATTTCCTGCGGTGCTGTTTAAGATGAAGTCTCCAGCGCGTTCATAGTCCGCGTTGATTTAAGCCCCGATTATTTTTATCGATATTGCAGTTGCATTTAATGAAGGTCCGATGCAAAATCGACGCAATTACTAAAAGAAAAACGAAGTGAGCGCTATAGTCAACGGCAGGTGGCGCGGGGAGGCGGTACTTCAAATCGACTTGTATTAATGCATTGGATATTTTTAGCCTGTTTAATAATAAGCTGGATGGGGCGAGCTGAAACTTAAAGGGGTTCTATTTTTAACGACAACTACCTAGAATATAAATGCCTTCGTATAAATAGAAACGCGTTTCCCGAACCTTGTAGTATCAGTTTGCTCCAAAGTTACAAAACGCGGTTTCATGTACAAACGCAATATCCAAGTTAGATCTTTATGTTTAAGGATTTTGTCGTAACCCTGAATCGCCATATTAGACATTGATTAACTAACGTTAACGCAATGCAGTTGCAGCTATAATTCGCCTTGAGATAAACGAAACTATTTATTAACGAGTGATCGGTCGTGACAATATGGAGCGTAAGCAAAGGTTACTCTCGTTAGGTGGCGCAAGCGCTTCATGACGTGCGTACTGGCCGCTGCGATCGCTAATTTGGTACAGACAAATTGAGTTTTAAGAGCATAACCCTAGTAATTAGGGTTGCTAACTAACGACATTATTTTTCCCTCATTTTTCTGCACGCTTTAAAATCCCAGTGATTTTTCGAGGAAAACCCATATCAGGGATACATTTCCAGCCATTAAACGCTGTAATTTCCCGTATACACAATGGCTAAGCGGCCGTGCGTGCAGCGGCACGTGTCAGTACATCTGTGGTGCAAGCTGTGGGAACTGGCTGACGAAACGCAACATTACACAGATTAACAACACCGCGCTTTGCTCAACGCGGCAACCCTGAGGGGGTCGATTGTGTGTCCTAGGATTGTCGAAAGAGTTTAGTGCTTCATCTTGGTCTACAATCACTAATGTATCAACAGTCTATAAAGCTCTCTGGCAGAAGAGGATTTCTTTAAACATAAAGAACATTATCAATGTTAAACGATAATAGTTGAAAGACATGAGCTACTTTGGCGTAAAAAATGCAATTTGCTCGGCATTGATCTTCTTCTAGAACAAGTTGATAGAAACAGATGCTTTGCCTTATGATTTGTCTGTGTTGTGACGTCAATTGCACTGCCCTTTTTTGTAATCCATCAGTGAGCGGCTGAAGCCGGAGGGCGTCCTCGTGTCCGTTTTAGGTTCTCCGCGCAACGCAAGCGCAACTGATCCTAATTAAATCCCTACAGCGAGGCTGAAGTTTGCAATCGATACGTTTCGCAACGCTAACGTGTTTACATTTTGTGACTTGTGAGTTAATAGTTTCTTTTTTTTAAATATCATAAGCATAAAAAAATATTTGCGTTTTTTTTTTCTAAATAAAAAATGTTACCATGATTTTTTTATTAGGCCATTAAACTCCATTGCAAAACTCAATATAGTCGACCTCTTTTCGTAATTTAGAGGACCTCAAATTAAAAAAATGTCCTTTCGGCATTGACATGACATTCGGCAGTGTTGCAAGCACTCGGAAGGTTGGCCGGATTTCCGAGCGTGTTCCGATCGGCCATGGCGCGCCGGCCGTCGTGTCTCGGCCGCCTGTCGCAACTGGCAACACTTTACGCAATTCGCATTACGCATGCGTTTATGCGACGAGAATTCGAGCTTCCAAATTTGATTTAGATGAGTTAAGGACGATATTCCTTCTTTTTAAACCGCAAACGTTCGTCATGAAACCCCCTTACCGCTTTATTTCATAGTTAAACATTGCAAGATTGCTTACATAAAAAAAATGGTTAATTTTATTAAATGAAATACATAGTTTACTTCAAGTGCGGTTATAACACAAAACTGATATAGAGAAAATGCATTAACGTTTTCATGAGTCATCAAATCGATATTAGATTAGAAAGGAACTTTACTGTATATTATAAATCGTACGACATTCCGGTACTCTTAAATATCTATGTAAATAACAATCGTGACGCGTAAATTGACTCACGATCAAAATGCCCAAACTGTTAGCAGTTAATAATAAGTTTCCATTGAACCTTAAGAACTGTTCGTACTTGACGTTTGCTGAAACTGACAAAGCTTGCAAAACTAAAACGCACCAAGTCCTAGACAATCGCATGGCAATCTTATCACAAGAGAATAAAGTTCAAATTTGACTCATGTTTTCAGCTAATTGTGAATTGGAGTTGAAGTAGAAATGTTTGGAAATGCGTTAATTGCTGTAACTGTAATGAATGGATCCCCAATTACATGTGTTGTCAAATAACAATGGTTATCGTGAGAATCAAAACAATTAGAAATTAAGTTTTAATTGAACCACCAAACAATTTTTACTATGCCTGTAGCGGCTGTAGCTTGTGTAGATGTTTCTAGTCAAATTCAATCCAGGAAAAAAAAGGATGGAAGGTGCAAAAGACGTATCTCCCATTCATTTAATTACATTCTGCAGCCATAGACTCAGTTCTTGAACGACGTCATATGTCCTTTTCATCGCTGAAGCATGTGAGATGGACAATTAACGGGATGTTTCGCAACTCGTTGCTCAACTCAACCCTGACAGTTTCGCAACAATGGCCGCCCCAGATGCACGCGTGCATTTCCTGCTCTGTATCTACACATGACACATTGCGCAAGTGATGATACATACTGGAAAAGGTTAAATTTAATCACTGCAAATTGCACTCGATTTGCAGTTTATTACGTGCTGTGGCACAATTGTTTTGAAATGAGGTGTCTATTGTAATCGCCAGATATCGGTGCCAAATATCTGAACATAAATATTTTTATATTTATTCTTGTCGAAATAGAAGCGACAGCAATATTGACGCCCTAATTCGAATTATCAAATTGCCACACGACATGAAGCGATTATTTTCCTCACTAGCTTTCTGTAACTATAATTTATGGTAACATTGTTAGCAGATATAATAAACCTTTTCATAAGTGCGCCGAGCCCAGTACTCAGTAGTGTTAGTCATAGTTTTCGTAATTCTTGTAGTTGTAGGGACGCGGTGTCGCAAGCGGTTGCCTCAGCGGCCGGGAGCGTTGGGAAACCTCCCCAGCCTCGACAAGAGCATGCATGGACCAGCTTGCGTAACACCGGATGTGTTCCACAATCCCAATGTTCCAGCCACTCAACTAATGTTAGTATCTTTACTTGTCAGAGCTCCCAAAGTTGCATTGACCCAACTGGACAGATTGTCTGTCCCATTAATGTTTGTAAGCTTATTTAACAATCATGAATGAACATCTTGTGAAATTCTCATGTGACAGAGACATCCTGAATTTAGGTCTCAAAACCGCACAAGCGCACGCTTTATCGGGGCGCGATAACGCAAGTCGAACGCTTTTGAAACCGCGCTGGGCCGCTTGCGAAAACACTAATGTGAACATCGATTGCAAAATTGTTTTAGTTTTAAATCGAATGCACCGAATGGGAACGGCGTGGGATGACACATCGGCGACATTTATTGGGGACCAGCCGAGTGGCCGTGTTCGGGTGCCGTGTCACAATGGCGTGGATTATGAGCGTTGCGATATGGCCGTGTTGCAAGTCCGGGCGGCGGTCCAACGGCGCCCGCTGAAATAATCCCGTGTTGCAACGCGCGGACTGCGGAACGGGCGCCACTCCAGGACGGCCCGTTGCGCAAGCGGCACTAGTCATGCTCACTACCGCACGCAATCGTCCAATTGCGCGCGAGTGCAGCGACGTTTACGAAACAGGGTACCGTTCGATGACCCGGCGTTACGCGACAATTGCGTAAGAAGAAAGCGCCCGGAATCCGTCCGCGAAATGTGCCAGAATCTCATCGATCTCCGTCTCGAATCGTTGCAATCGCACCGTTACGTGTGTTAAATCCGGTGAGCGGTCGACTTTCTAACGGGAGGTCGGTGTACGGCGGCGTGGCGCAACAATTTCTCCGTCGCGAACGAAGAAAGCGCGACCTCAGCGGGGTTTTGCAATCGCGCGGCCGGGAAAGAGCGCCGTAGAAAGCGTACATCGACCCGGCGTTGCCCGCAATCGGCGAACCGCAGCTTGCGACAGCTCCGATGCACCGGGATTGCTGAAGCATCAGAACGCGGGCCGGGTTCTAAGGGATTGAGCAAGCCCTGGTATTATGCAAGCCCGATAAACGCGTGTCACTGCCGCCTGAACATTTCCGTTCATTGACTCTTCCCCGATATAACTAATGTCTTGCGACATACTTTCGCCGCTCGCGGCACACGTGTGCAAAGGCAGAAACGATCTTTACCCTTGATCTTTCAGGGCCATTGGGTGGACACGCTAGATAATGTACGGGTAAAAAGTTGGCGCCGGCCGCCGCGATATGCCACATGGTGGGATACTTGGCGTTGCCGCCGCAATCGCGTAACTTGAAGGAATTCTGCCGTGCTGGATTGCTAGTAACGTTTGCGTATTCACTTTCATAACCCGATGTTACGTTTTCAACCGACTTTTCCACATGTTGGGAAACTGTTTGGTAAAAAGCTTGCGCTCCCAGGTCGGGTAATCATATGATTACATGAACTGGTAGAAAAAAACATCGTGTGACGATCCGCCTCGAAGATTACTTTCACGCTAACGATGACACGCAACGCCAGCATAAGAAGTGAAATGATCTGTGTCTGTGAAACAATGTGTGTCGCTGGTAAGGCTCGGCAGGTGCGCGTGCCCAGTCTGGCCTGTTTGTAGAACAGGACGCCGATAACCGTAGAAGGGCAGCTGGAGTCTCGTCGCCCGACAGATGCGTTCTAGATCGGCCGATAATAAAAAGAGTAAATCCACATCCGCGCGCGGGCGCTGTTTCCGCCGCGGCTGCGCGCCCGGAATCGACGATTGTTTCGCTCTGCAATCGCTTCCTCCTCATTATGCCCGGTCGGAAGTGCGAAACGGCCAGATGAATGTCTTGCTCGCGTGGCCTTCTGTGTTATTATCGGCTCGACTCGATATCTCACGGCATAACGCTCTTGGCGAGATCAGGGGTTGCAATACATAACGAAATTAGAGCAACGATTAATCATTAAAGCTGTTGCTCGTGCGACGCAAGAGCTTGCGATATGTAGGGAGCCGACTCAGAAACATTGCGAACTCGCGGTCCGGTGTGGCACCGCATTGCTAACAGTTAGTTAATAGCATTGGATCATGAGTGACGCAAAGGTTTGGAACAGGCTTCGGTCTTCGATTTTAACAGCGTATTCAAATTTATCCCGATGCGACAAGGTTCTCGAGAACAACGGAAAGGTTTGCCTTAAGAAATCCTTGTGCGTTTTGTAATAGTTTCGTTCAGCAGATTTGCAAAACGTACCGCGTATCGCGTATTAAATCGTCGGGTCCTTACGCTCCATTTCATAATATAGTTTGCACAAGAGCAGAATAAGCGAGCGTTTGTCTCTGACACCAGTAGGTGTGGTGTGGACTAGAGCGTTCATGGCGTAACGGAGCGACGTAACCAATACTCTACGTAATTGCACTGCGTCTGACATGGGTGTGCTTGTGAAACAAAACGCGTTGACACTAACAACAATTACTTACTAAGCGATTCCGCACTTTATACCCCGAATCAAGTATCCGAGGCATCATAACCGAACCGGTCCGTGATTGGTTTGTTTCATAACTCATTAGTTACCAAATCGAACTCGTAAGACAATAACCGCAATGTACTTGTGCTAAGTACTAAAGGCTAAAGGAAAGACTGACGAAGGATGGTTTCGAAAACGAGAAATAAGCGATGTTGCGATTTCGCCTTACGAAACACGCAGTACTCGTGGTTGCAGAAACGCGTGGGACTACAAATAGGATTAATCATGCCTTATTCGCAATAGGTATCTCTTATGTGATTAAATTAGTTCAATCTACCGAAACAGTCAAATTTAAACGGAAGAGAAGCTTATTTTGAACTCCAGAGCAAATGTCGAGGATTTTCCTTAATGTTTCACTGGAATTAAATTATTGTTCTATTTATAATCCTGCCTACGTCACTGGGGCCTTGTCCTTTAAACAAATCCTTGATATTTAGAAAATGTTCCCTTATTACTGGAATTTCTTGTATTAAATAGAAAGCACACGAATGTAGGTGTAAGAGATGGCGTTAGTGTTATCGGCGTGTTTATCGCAATTTTTATCGACATTTCACCATTATCTTATCAGCATTAAAAAATCTTATAATATTTTCACCAGTTGTTTATTTGTTTAGCCGGTGCGATATGATAAGCAAATATTTTGTAATGATGCGATGTGGTGTGGGTAAGGTGATGTTTGTACAAGTTACACAATCTCCATACTTTGCCTCATACTAAGTGTGTATTAAAGGTTCGTGGTTGCGAAAATGTGTTACACATTGAGGAGATGACATTCAGATGTAAATCGGGCCGGCATTTTGCTGCGGCATTCATTATCCCTCGACAACTCGCCACCTCATTTAAATGAAAATTATTAAATAATAAATAGGTACATTCGCAGCGTAAATATGTATTACAATAACACGATCGCGGTCATAAAATGTTAATAAGAGAGTTCCCAAACGGAATAACAATCACGATTCTATAGCTCCGCGAAGCTTTGTTGTTTATAAATAATCTGAAGAGAAAAACCTTGTTTTGTAAACCGAGTACCGCTAAAGTGCTCGGCTGAAGTACATCACAATACATGGGACATTATCGAGAACTCCATCGAATCAGGAACAATAGTTTTATAACACTGGTACGACCTGGGTAGCGTAGTAGTGCAGGCAGGTAGAGCGATCGAGTCGCGGCGATAAGACACGCAAAAACGCGCACCACTCGACAAACGTAGCGACTACACCCACTGTGCGATATGCATTGCTGGCTAAATTCCTGCACGCTTTATCGCTCAGGTGTCGGGGCGGCGTTGGATGACGTAGCGCCTGCGAGTCACGCTGAACTCAATAAGTATTTTAGTGCTGCTTTACTATACGGAGTACATAATGGTTTTACTACAACAAAAGCGGCAAAACGTGTGCCCAACGTAAACAATGGTCAAGAAATTCTACTATGAATCATAATTATATTTACAAAATTTGATTTAAATATATTGCGAGGACATAATATTCTGAAGAGTTGTAAATAAAGATTATCGGCGAATAAGCTTGGAGGAACGGGTTTGTGCCGTTACGTTCCCTGAAGAGGCTATAGCAGACCAGTCTGACCAGTTCGCGAAAATACCTAGTCACCGAACCCGGGGACCGACTCCGTAATTAAACATCGTATAGTTATCAAAGTTTACAGACACTTACGACATTCGGTAACGTGATAAACATGGAGAAGACGCGTATGTATGTATATAGAAGACTGTGTTGCTGTTTTTTTTCGAGTTTATTCTTACGACGCAGTATAGAATAACAAGCTAATCAAAGCTTTATTAAGTGTGTGTGCTGATTTTGAAACTACTACTACGTAGTTCCATGTAGCTTTGATAAAATTAGTTCTTATCCGTAATCCCTAGTTCAAGGAGAGTGCACGTCAGGAATTCCTCGCACTGTTGTGTGAATCGTGGACGTGCATCGAATGATTCCGAGGATCGTGTCGGATAAATAAAGTCGGACAATGCCCCGCCATTTACAAGCACACGGGAGCTCGAGCTTGACAACTCAATTAAAATCCCCATCAACGCTTTATGGTCTTGTAAAACCTCATGGCTCAACATAGAAATGGTGTCTAAGTGCAGTCTACGCCTCTACGGGCACATAGTACAGCTATGCAGCGGTACTCTGCACTTCCTCAACGAGTACCGTTTCCTCAGACCTTTCACCGGAGAATGTCTCATGATGTCATGGGAAATGAGCAATGTGTTAAACGTTCCACTTTTTATTAAACAGTGTACGATGAGATCATAAAAGGATCAACGACTCGAAATACCGAAGCAATGAACAACAAGCCCAACCCGGTCGTTGAACTGACCATTTTTTCTAGAAGCAATGATGTAACTGTGAAAGTGCGGAAACAGTCATTTCTCGCAGTTTCATAAAAGTACTATTGTGATTGTGAGGTCGGTGAACTCGCGAATTCACCTGTCATAGAGGGGAGCGCACAAAGGGTGACGCAACGAAGAAAGCACGGAAACAAGTGAGCTTCCAATTAGAACGCTACGCAACGGATGAGACAAAGAATTTGATTTTGAAATTGGAACTAGCTGCTTAATTTATTCCGTCGGGTTTACTGCGCTTGCACAACCGGCGGAAGGAGGAGAGTGCCGCAAAACGGCGTGATGCAATAAAGAAAGCGCGGAACTGAAGTAGTTTTTGTAATGCGGTGAATGTACTCTGGCCATTAGCGTTGTATCATAGAGGCTTTTGAAGCGGGCGACGACCTCGGTGATGTCAGAGGCTCATGGATTTCGCGAAGTACTCTCGGGATGGAAAACTACGCCAAGCGGGCACGATACGTTACATCAAGCATGCAACTGGAGTTAAGTAACTAGTGTTGTCACACTACTGCAATTACAGTTGATGTAACCCGCGATGCAATGAGGAACTAGTGCAACTGATAGATTAATGCGCAGCCAGCGGTGACCTCAATAAATTGGCAGAAAAATTGCAATATGTCAAGTTCAGTAGGTGCAAGTGGGGCGCCAATGAATGACACAGCTCTGTACTTGACCCACTTTGCCGTCACGCCGCGCAGCCACCAACACCTGACTTCTCGTCTTTTAAACTCCCTCATTAAACGCCGGATCGCGCCAACAACAGCTTTATGGTCGTCATAACATTGGCATGTTGACCTAGTTGGCGTCAGACGTCAATCAAATTTAAATCTGATGTGATAACGCTTTATTAATAAAACATCTTTTAGAGTTAAACGAGCGTAATATGCATTTTGCTGAGGTTTCGACGAACAAAATAAATGTCGAAACGCAAACAAAGTATCTCGCAAGCGGTTTCCGATATATGTCGGTGGGTAAACGAGTACATATATGTGCCATTGCGCAAGGTCGCCGCGCAGGTGCGCGAGCGCCTCCGCCCTGCAGCGACCGTTGCAGCTCCCACGAGTGTCCATAAATTATTCATTAACTTCAGAGGGGTAGCTTAGGAATTTGTCGCACCTGCTAGACCTTTAGCTACCCTTTGAGTTTTAGAGATATTCGTATAAATGAGTAGCGCGTCGGTTGTGTCGGCGCGGGCGCGCGCTGCGTCGGCCGCAGGCGAGTGCGCTCGTAATCATCCAAGTGGGTTAAGGTTCCATCAAGGATTTATTGCGGCAAGCCTCCGCTCCAAAACGCCGATCGGTTACTATGAGCTAACTACAGTTCCGATGCATTTGTAATGCTCTACAACCTTTTCACTAAACGAATAGCGATCTTCATCATTGCCGACGTCCAGTCTGTCAATGTCTGAATGAAAAAGCATTGTCCGTGTGAAACAATTTCAAATTCATTCTGAAGTATTTCGTCCCCCGGACAATTTACAACAGTTATGTATAACAAAGACAGCTGGGACATCTTTTGTTTAATTGGCGTCCGACAAACAAAAGTAACTTGATCGTTAGAGGCGTCCCTTTGTCACGACTGCGTCCGGGAATAATGAAATGAAAATGTCCTCTAAGCTAAGAGGCTTTTGAAACTAAAGTGCGCGCAATATAAACAGGTTAATGAGTTTCAAAACGATCCAGATGTATTACAAAATTACAAAAGCGGCAGCACACTGTTTGGTAATGCGCGGCCGATTTGTTTCACAACGCAGCGTCCGGACCACTCGATTGTTTCTATCGAGTATTCGACGCTTTGTTATATAAATACGTCATCGTGCATTGTGGAGGGCGCAATTAAGGAATGAATGGAATCGACTGAAAGCTCAGAGTGCTATCGACGGTGAACAACATTACCTACGTTTTGGCAATGTCGACCGCTGCAACCTTCGTCCTCGTGTTATGTAACCGCTGACCTCGCGGTTAATAGACCTAAGTCTGTACATTTGATTACTGTTCTAATGGTTGAGTAAACGTTGCAAAAATTGCAAAGTCAGTCGGTTTGAATGAACATGATGGATAGTCGGGTATCGGGAGTACAGGGTAGGTGGAGCGGTCGACATGTCTAACAGTCGGGTGCGGCAGATGCGTGCACGCATTGTGCTCGGGACAAAGGCAGGTAGAGCCAGCGCCATGTGCAACGTGTCACTTTTTCTAAATCATGTTTTACGTAAAAATCCAAAAAAAGGTTTCTAATCTCAATGAAACGACAGCTGGTCGAGCGCAAGCTCCACTGAAAAAATATCACATCAATTTTTTTTTTTACACCATCCCTTGTTCAAATATCACCATTTATTTTTTAACTAGAATAAATTTCATAAACAATCTGCATGTCACGGAAATTTAACTTTGTTATTCTCAATAAAACATTTGTTTACGTATTGAAACTACAGTAAATTAATTACAATGGTTTCCCTTTGTTACAAAAGCGAAACGAATCGAATCCCAGTTATCAAAATTAATAACGGCCGAACCAATTTACTCTGAATCGCGTAATATCCTGCATTTATTCGGATACACAAGAGTTTTCCATTGTTTTCAGAACCGTATGTACACGTAACATTTTAATTAGTATTCGGATTTATATTCAATAAATTACGCAGGTACCTACAACTCTGAAACGTACAATATTTACTGATTAAATTCGGTCGTTATACATATAAAGCATTACTTCAAAACAAAAGACATTCAAGATGCATGGGATATAAAAAAGGAACTGTTTGAAAAACAGCAAATATTGACCTCGTATGTGAGCAGCAGATGTCGAAAGCCAAACTTAGAGACTGGTTATAGGAGCATTTGAATAAACACGGACAACTGATAGTAACGAAACTGTGTTGACCTTTCGATGTCGAATGCCGGGATGTGTGCTTCCCGATAGAGTTCTCAGGTGTCTAAACACAGCGCGATGGCCCATTGTTTCAGGGCTATTTTTCCAACGTTTTGCCGAGATAAACCAAAAACTACGCCAATAGATTACGTTACACGGATACGTTGACCATTTGCTGGACGATAAGGAAATGGGAATAAACCAGGACCCAAATTGACACTGTCTAGACTTTAAAATATAGCTGCACTCGAATGCAACAATGTGTCCGCAAAACCCAATAGGACTATAAATAAACCGGCCCGTAAATTATGTATGCAAGTAACGATGCTCCAATGAGAGGACACTGGACTCACTGGAGCCTTTTATATAAAATAACATATTGAACCCAAAATAGACTCATCGCTATAAACTGGAGAAATTGTTGGTCGTAAAATTCTTTTACGAGATGTTAGATTAGCAGACGTTGCGTTCATTCATAGACGAGGGAAAACAGACCTTGTCCTTATAGATGTTAAGTTTGATTCGGTGTGATTGATTGGACTGAATAGTGATTTAATACTTGTATGGTATGCGAATGCCGAACACGTGCGTGCAGGTAGACAAGACATTGCATGTGCAATTCATTGTGTCTCCAGAAAGGTGTTTTTCTTAGTTTTTGAATAGGAATTTGCACAATAGCTGGATTTCTATGAGGCATCATCGTTTCGGCGCAGAGCGAGCGATAAATCATGCGTAGGAGAATCACAAAAGCCGCTGTATTTGTTTACTAGAACATCTGTGCAAGCTGCCAGTGAAGAGGGTCGCTTAGAATTGGCGAGATATAAAAGATCCAGTCAATTGTTGGCAGATTAACCCGACTCAACTTTACAATGCACAGAACACCTTGAACTTTTTTTATGTAAAACCTTTGAAACATCAAAGATCGTTTTTATTATAAAATTAATTGTAACAGAGCACGTTGCGGCATACGACCTTAGCGTTATCTACACAGATAAGAGATAATTGTGACCTTTAAAGTGTTGACTGAGTCTCGTACCATACAAAGATAAGTCCAATGACCGGGTTTACATCCTAGAGCGGTTATAAACAAATTGAGTCTATCACGAATGTTCCCAGGGTTTTTTTAGAGGGGAGTTCAAGTGCTCTCGAAGACCGGATGTTAACGGGCCGGAAACGGACCTAGAGAAATGTAGCAGATGGCCGAACAGATCGAGACAAAAGAATTAAATATAAAACGGCGAATGCAAGCTTATATATGGCTTAATGGTCTGTAGCAGTCTTTGCTATTTAAATTGCTGTCTGAGTCAGAATAGATGGACTATAATTACTTAAAAGCATTTATAAAAGCTGTGTTCCAATGGAACAAAAGTGACCACATATGGAATTCTGCAAATAGTATGCTCAAGAGCAAGATATGTGAATGCTTTGGTATTTAAGTTCTTTTTATCAATGTTATTGAACCACGTGATTATATAACGATGATGCGATTTAAAGCATTATAATAGCTGGCATGTCTTACATCAGAACGTGATTTTCACGCGGATTGAGTTAAGAATCATCATTCGTCATCCGTTGACACAAGAATAGTCTAAAGTCTAAATAGGTGAGCATGATGAGATTCATAAGCATGAGCGTGTATACTGTCACGTATGTGCTGACGTCAGGGTGATGAAATTTCATAAAAAGGCGCGCAGGTGACATTTGTCATTTCATTTTTATTCTAATTTTCTCTTAACGAAAATAAATCGCACTTTGTAAACAGAAGATTTATCGTTAATGGATTCCTCAAATTAGGAATAACGACAAAAACAATCTCAAAATTACCCAGCAATTACGTACGCTTTTTATTTTTAGGTGTATCTGCGCAGAAAATTCAAAATAACCGTCGAGTAGAATGCCTTTTGTTTTTTAGTGTTTATTTCCCACCGACCAATAAAAACGTTCAATAAATTCAAATTTGGAACGTTTAATTCCTGATACATTAATCCCACATTTAGCGCTCCAGAATAAAAATGATCTCCGATTACGAGTAGTTGTTAAGGATATGAAGCCCACATATCTACTGGTTCAGCTGAGAATAACAGTTTTATAGTGTTTTAATCGCATCGTGTCCAAAATTAACCAAACTAACCGTGGTCCCCGGTCACGACCATCCGACATGGGTGTCTAGGTCATACTGCGCTGGTCGCCGCCCGGCAGCGGCGCGGGCGCAGCGCAAGGCGGAAGCGTTGCGCAACTGACATTGAACCGAGCCGGCGGAGGCCGTGCCGGATTCTTGCCCATGTTAATTCGTATACAACAATATCACCGAAATAGATACCGGTTGCTTTTTCCGCGTACGATTCCGTGATAAAATTTATCAAGAACAAATGAGATAAAGATAAAGCTTATCAATCGATATCCATTTGTATGTTAAAATTTGACATAAACCAGCTTACTTTTATTGCTAAGCGGTTGCCGTAGCCTACCAGCGAGACGACGAAAAAATCTGAACGTCGTTTCTGGAAGTATTAAGTACAATCGACAAAACTGAAACCTGGCCCATCGTAGAACCATGTCAACGCGACGTTACAAGTCAAATTGTCGTTTAGTTTGACTCTCACCTAACGGTTTGACAAGATTGTATGATGGGTTAGGACTTTTTTGTCGACAGTACCTACCTAAAACTGCATAGGTAATTTTGTTCTAGTAATGAGAAATAATCGATTTCCTGGTACAGAACGCTCACGGAAGTTAACCATTCCGATGATGCATATTCCAGAAGCACATGCGTCATAAAATATCAATTAACTTATGGAAAATAATTGAGATAAGACCACGTCAAGGCACTGCATGAGTTACGTCAAGCGTAGGTGTTTTTCAGAGCAATGTCACCCCCGACTCTTGAAGGTTATTGAGGCATTGCTCTCGAATCTCCAACTTTGTAAGTTTGAAGGGGAGACACTGAGCCGGTTTGTATGCATCCGTTTAGATAGCCTTTTAGACTGGCGATATGTATAATCTTTGGCGAAATATAGTGTAATCGATATGTATGGTAATGAGAAACCGGCTGACTAATATCCACAGTTTAGCGAACGGCGCCATACACAATATTCTTCGAGTTTGCGTCAGACTCCGCATTTTATGTTGTTTACTCTCGTAAAACAAGTAACGACTGCCGTGTCCTTCTCATTTTGTTGAATTAAACGCTGCTGAAAACGTTTACACGTAAGCATTTCGCAAGGTCTTACAGAGAGTTACAGTTGACATTTCCGCGTGCCTACGTCAACACAGACTCATTACTTTTGACAATCGATATCAACCCCTGTACCTACGCACGTCACGGGGCTGTGACGTCATAGCTACGCGCTACGCCGTAGCAACCGCTACGGGTCACGTGTTGCGTGGGTGCCATGCCACCTTAATGAAAGGCTGCGTCAAAAGCCGAGCCGAGTGGGCACAAACCCCTGAAACAATTGCTATCGACAAACCTAAACGTTTTGTTCGTTTAAAACAAAAGAATGTAAAGGAAAACCATCAAGTGCGTTGACGTAACATTTTATTAGACACGTGACTCTGATTGTGATTGGAAAGGAAAAGGACCAACTATTGGAATGGATGAACTTTAGTCGGTGTAACTATTACGAACCTATTAATATCGCGTGAGTGCGGCCGTACCGAGTATGTACTAGTTAATAATATGGTCCGATTACATCAGCGTCGCAAATCCCCCAAGCGACAACTGCGCAAATTGCTTCGAATCTGTACAAATACTTCGATTGTGAGGTGGAAAAACAAGAGTGGAATGTTCAAGTTTACTAATGACGCCAGTGTATTGTCGCGATTATATCGATGACTTCATTTGAGGGATCATCAACCAGCTATGTCGACCGACCCCTGTTTAAACAACACATTCAACTTTTATTTTGCTAGTTCTTTAATAACAACCGATTTTGCGGATTAATATTGTAGAAACGTTGAAACAATTTCATCATAATTAAGAACCATTTGTCAAATGTCAATCAAGCACAAAGTTGACGTTACGTCAATGCATGGTATTGTTTGTCGCTCGCTTACGCAACGTGACCGCGAACGGAGGTCGGATACGTTCTCATATTTATTATACGTATTCTTCAATCTCGAACGCGAGGCCAGAACCACGAAAAGAGTACCGTTTCGCAACGCGCATTTCAATGTCGCTTAGCGTTCCCGATCGCTCGCGGTCTTAAATTGTGTTTAAAATACGCGTCAATGTCGATGACGAACCTTGGTGCGCTCACGATCGCGAATCCGTCCGCAGTACCCATGGTAACGCTCCAAGCTGACGTTGCTATCGGAAAACGAAGCCCGAAGGCTTACTTTTAACCGAATGGCCGAATGTTAGGTTTGGCGGTCACGTGAATTGTTTTGGCGACTAGTGTTGTAACGCTGTGTGCAGCGCTTGCGTCATTTCCTCTCCGCGACCGTGAACTGTCTTACGTCACCAGTTTCGGCGAGATTAGGATGCGCCTACGCGGACAAGGGTATTCCCATCGCGCGGGTCTTAAGCGAACCAGTTTAAGTACGCTCTATAGTTGTTAAGGATCTTTTCGACTGTTAAACTGGTTTTGTGAATTGTTTGTCTGCTGCATTTGAAACGAATACACGGTCAGTAGCCCGAGCAGGGATATCATCCGTCAGTGTCACATTACAGACTCCTCCGGCTAAGGCATCTTGCCATAACAAAGCTGATAAAATTAGCGGCGCCGGAATATTTGGAGTTGTGCCACTGTTGCACTCTACAAGCAGTATATTATTCGTCAAATGAAGTCATTATTCATTCAATCAGAACACTTGGTATAATATCTCATATTCAACGCTGGAGTTGTACTATCCTGACATAAACCCATAATGCCCACTAACAGAGTATTAGTATATGGAGCGAGGAAACAGTGACATCAATACTTAATTACATATAACATTAGTCTGCTTATCCAAGCGTTACTGGGACAACACTGACACACACAAGGATAGCAAAATATTTCAAGTGAACAGGAAAATAAATGCATTCTGGCCATTTATCATTGATAGTGTGAAATAATTGTCAGGATGGACCATCAAAGCCGCATATGCGTGTTATGATAAACAGATGCGAAGGTGAAGTGGCAAAAGGCAATGACAGACAGGAAACCGCTGTCCACTCACTAATAAGCATAATCACCATTGTCTATTGAATTACACACACATTAGAATCGCAATACGGGTCAGCTCATTACAATAAGCCTTGGATGTGTGAGAGATTGTGATTTAGGATTAATTGTAATTCTGGACAAGTCCGACCGGTTCCATTTTATTTTGCAGTCGCGCGAGGTAAACGCTCGATGCATTGCTGCAAAATAACACACAACTCTTTGAAATACAAGGCACATAAGTTGTTTTCTAAACGTGAAATCTGCAGAAGTAAATCATAGGGACGCCATATTCTTAGTAGAAATGTAGCACTAGATCTTCTTCACAATAAAACTTCATCGGGACAAATTTATAGCAAGGCGTCGATGCCCTGCGAATGATATAGTTTTTATATATCCCTGCTAAGATAAATATCTTTATTTGCCTGGCGTGGGCCTCTTAATAAGTTCCTCCTTGTTCGATTTTTGCAGCTACGTGGGCGAGAGCGAAGAACGTTTACTGGAACAAATACGTATTTACTCTACGCCCCCGTTTGCCCGCGGAACGGTTATATTTGCGATATGGATCATACATCGGGAATGTAGTACGCAAATCGCCCACGGCGCCGCTCTTAAATATAGGTAGATCTTCAGATGCAAGACTCGAAGCACAAGAATTAAATGCGTGCGTCAGAACAGGAAAAAAACCCACGTCTCCAATTTACAGGAGCGCTTTGGCCAGTCGAGTCCCTCTCATAAAAGTTTTAACACGACACTTAAAAAGCGTTGTTTATATAGCTAATGAAACTTCTTTGCTTGTATAATTTCTACGTTATTTGTTTGGCTTCAACTCGCCTCATTCATTTTGCGGTATAATTCCAAGTTTTGCTTTTGTTTCGTACGCGCGCAATTTAGTCACAGAGTTTTTCCATTTATTTTAAAAGATGATTTGGAATTACTTTGGCGTCGGCATCCTGGGTTACTAGGATAGGATATAAGAGGAATGGATATCGAAATTGAATACGTAACATCAACACTGAACGTCTTTGTGTAGGAGGTAACATTTAAGTTTATCCCGTGTAAATTTAGACGGCCATAAATAGGTATCGAGGGTCTGTGCGGGGGTAGTGACCCCGCTTCCTATGATTCACCCTGCACCCTCCGACATTGCCCTTCGCTTCCCTAGCTATGACGTCATGATGCACTGACGCATTCTGTGGAATTCATCACAGCCTGTCACACTGATTCATTTTTACTTTGTTATTTTGTAGCTTATTATGCGGGAGCGGCAGCGCTTAAAAAATCTTTATGTCCGAGGATTCTTTACTCAGAATAAGAGAACCAGACAGGTCAACGGACGCCCGTTAAAGTCACTTGATAACACTATTATTACAAACATCAGTTTTTTAATTAACCTTTGCTAAGTCTGAAAAGTTTCAAACTAATTTTGGGGCACAACGCGAAAACAGTCACGTAGGTGCTCAAATTGAAATAGTTTGCTCTGTAAATAGTTCATAATGGTTCTTTCAGACGTCACGAATAACTTGTGTAAGTATTGACTCATCAGAAAGTCACCTTAGGATATGATATGATATGAAACGTTTAGAAATTTTGTTGAATCACTACTCCGAGTATGGAATGGAGTACTGACTGTCCTCTTTGAGTCACTTTAAGTTGAATATGACTAGGCCAGTCGTGAACAATGATGAATTCTGCATTAAACGAGCTCTCTGAATTTGAAATTCCAAGAACAAATGAAGGTAAGTGCCTGGAAACCATAAACAATCCTATACAGCATAACATGAAGTGAGCGTATTTGTTGCTTATCGATGCCCGTATTTTTTAAACTCTTAAACATTCTATTTATAAATTGGATAGTGATTATTAGTATTCGGCTACTGTTTCCTTCTTTCTTATTTGGTTACATCACCGTTGTTTATTTTGTTCTCATGTTAGGATTGTTTACGCTGGGTGGTTTTCGGCGGTCAGCGACCTTCGCTCGCGGCCGAGCGATCCGAAACGGCACAAGCGACGGCAGGTTTCAAGAAGTGCAAAGCGAAACAAAAAGTATCCCGAGGCTCGAGTTTCAGTCTGTTGCTAGGCGAGATAGCTGCCGAGATGGAACGGTATGGAACGGTGTTAAAATGGGTGGCGTGTGTCGGCGGTCAGTGATTCCTTAGTTGGTTCTCGTTGGGCGACCACGTGGAACGAAGAGGGCGCAATTATGGCATCTTCAAGACTTGTCCCGGGTTAATTGTTGGCGCGTGCATACTTTTTGCTTGCGGGGCGAAGTGAATGCACCGAAGGGGCGCGTGCGACGGGCCGTAAAACCTTTTTTGCGCTTCGTGCCTTATGGTTGACCTCACCGGGAATGAAGCGAGGTACTCGCAGTTCAACTCCGAGCGATGACTCACGGAATGATATCATGACATGACACCCGTCCCAAGATCGTGCGGTAGGCGAGAGCGTCGCATTCGAATGTAGATTTAGCACAATAACTGCATAGGGCAAGGTAATCGGCCTTATTTGGATAAGCCAATGCAAGCAAGAACGAGCCATCGAGCTATTTATAAGACGACAAGCATTACTGCGGCAAAATATTCATCAATCTGGAATGGTCTGTCGTTTGAATGCCTGTTATCTCTGAAAAAATGCGATTTTCATAGTGCTTTGTCTGTTTTGACATATACGCCCCCTATTTCGATAGCAAGCTAGTAGTCAGTTTAGCGCACACGGGTGGCATATCGGCGGATAAGTGCGCGTTACGCAAATCCGCAGATATGTCGGCGCGCCCGCGCCCGCGCCGCTTGTGCAAGGTTCTGCAGACCTTTGTTTTACGCAAGATCGATTTAATAGTGAGTCGTGCGTATTCTCAGCTGTGCTGACACAACGGATCGCGACACTGTACAAATTCTATGAGCACAGGATGTTAGAAAAAAAAATTGAAAAACTTTATTGTATCAGTCAGGAAACCGGAACGCCCTTCCTAAATGACAATAAATGTGTTGTTCGATGCAAGGTGTAGGTAAACATAAGCCCATTATCGCTTTGGATTCCGGTCACAATCGGATCCGCTTTTGTATGTGTGACACCGATGTCCGGCAATTTATTTCATCGAATGTCTCGCAGCCCGTTTTGCGCTTCCTGTACGGGTGACATTCGCCCGACTCTCTCGGCGTCCGGTAGCCGCGTCCGGTGTTTTCGAACCACCAAAAAAGGTGCGAACACGCGTTATTTATAGCAGTGACGAATCGCTTCGGACGTTCCATTTATTTTCAGGTTGAGGGAGAGGCGTAGGTGTGATTGTGACGGCGTAATTTAAAATTGTAGTCATTAACCTTCCTGGATTCAAGGTGAATGACGAGTCTAGCTATGTAGACTGGGCCGATTACCGATTAGTGTGGTTTTGTGGGCTTGTAGCATCGGTTCCGCTCGATCGAGGAGGCGCGGGCGCAGCGGCCAGCGTCGACATTGGCACAGTTCGGGCGGCCTCACCACACCGCAAACGAGGTCGCGAAAATGCCCCGAAAACGCCCGTCTGAATCATTCTCCGATCCTTTATAGAGACACGCCTGCATGGATTCGTGCCAAAATACGAATTGGGAGAACTACGCAGCAAATTGCAAATTTGTAACCAAAGGTTCATTATGCAAGAGCAATAACTCTCACGATGGCCGATGTTATACAATTGTCGAGAAACTAAGACGTACAGGATTACCGAGCGCCCAGTATTATGCAAATACGTCGTTGTAATGTTGCTTGCACCACAACTTTGGCAACTGAGTTTCAAAACGTTTTCAAAAGATGTAGGCGCCGCCCGCGGGCCTCGAACCTCGATCGTCGCACGATACGATGCGTGTTTACAAAACTCGGGGTAGACTGAATATAGACGGTTTCTAAATTAGAAGGAAATGCGGTGTCAGCCGGTGGCCGGGCTGGCATGCGTCTGGCGCGCCGCATTTCTATCGCGAACCGATTTGGCACATCCGCCGTCGAGTGCCAGGCCCGTAAATATACCGTCCCGTTAAAACAGTGCGAATCCATTCGACACATTTCGCGACGAACCGAACCCGACTCAAATTTCCGCGTGCAACCGGTTATTGGGATAAACATTTTGTATGCCAGGTAGCAGGATCATCGGCCGAGTTGAAGCAGTTTGAGCGGCATATCGCGTTGCGTAATCAAACGACGCTCACCATCATTGTTTGCAGTGCATTCGATCACTCGATCCGGCTTCTGAACTGAACGCGTTACGCAAAAAACGCGGGTTTTGTTTTGTTACCTGGATGCATCAGGCTATTATTATTTTGGCGTAGAGTGGGCGGGATAGGCCCAACAATGCGTCGGGGACAATTTTACCTGGCTGTGTTTACAAAGGCTTATGTAGCTATCTGCAGCGAAAGGTGGGCTCCGGCGTGTCTGGTGTAAATTCGCCTAATTCCATAGTAAATAAAAAATAGCGTAGAAAATGTCTTGTTTCTACAGATCACGCGGACAAAGACCATCGCATTGCATGAATGTATTTCCGCTCCATCGTTTCCTGTCCGTCATGCCGAAATTATGGATGCATTATTCCGTATCGGCAAATGTAGTTTACGGCCAAACATCCGGCTTTCCTACGTCAAATCCGCAATAACGTCACCGCCGAGAATAGCAGAGGTAATTGCTTGTTTGGTTTAACAAAGGAGCCTTCCTGTGTAAGATTAGTTGAATCTTTCATGTTTAATAAGCGGGATCGTATGAGATAATCCGAGCCTCGCTACCTGCGTTATCGGCCCTGCGACCTCGATTTCCTCCCCAAGGCCCGCGTCCGGATACGCTCAAGATTTCTCTTGATAGTTTCTAGTTTCATATGAAGCTCCCATTCCATGCCAACACAAAAGCAACACGCGGCGTTCAGTGAAAGCAAGTTCCGATTTGCGACAGCGATTAAGTTTACACCGACAGCTTTCTTTGACACGGCACTAACGGAAACTTAACCCAGATTCTGGCAAAGGCCACATGCCTCGGCCGAACTACTAGACGGGACCCTCTTCAGACAGTTTAACAAAGTTATGTCACTTTCGCCCTTTTACCACCACAAAACTCAATTTCGATGCAAATCCTATTTAGTGGAGGATCGGGGCGAGCACTAAAAACTTTTTGTACACATTGTAGGAGTAATTCAAAAGGAGGTGGTTCAATACTTCTTCATTTTCATGTCAAAGAACCGTCTTCGCGAAGCACTCTCGGGGCGCTCGTTAAAAAAAGTCCGTTTTCATCTCAAAGGACATGAAAAACTACGGGCGAGTGTTAAGAAAATCCACTTCAAAGCGTCAAAGAGAGTTCGAAATCAATATTAATGTTCTTGTTTACCTTTGAGACGGGACGGGATGTTGATCGCGGCGTCCCGGCCGCGTTCCGGATGGCTCGCATTTATAATCAGGGGTGCCTTTATATCGCAAGACGTGAGAACGGAGGTCGCGGGGCGGGCACTTGCTCCTGTCGCACCTTCTCCGTCGTACGACAATTCTCACGATTGCAAACACCAGCTGTTTAGTATAGTTCAAGTGGTCACTGCCACATGTGAATAATCATTAGATTTTTTAGGGCTAAACAAGGGCAGCTGCTCTTTATATAATAAGGCGCGGTCACGCTGCCCATCTGAATAATCACACAAAAAAGACTCCATTGGGTGCGATTAGACATCTGTTGGGATGATGGAATTCCCGGGTCAGTATATAATGCCGGATGGTTACCTGACCTAGAGCCGAAAGTCCGTTAAAAACAAAAACGTTTCCGTTCCGAAATCACATCACATATGCCAAACTGGAAGCGCATGTGCAATATCCTGTCTAAATACTTTAATAGTTAGACAAGCAGACTTCGGCCGGCAAGGTTGCGTCCCGTTTGCCTAATAACTGTTGTGTTTGTGCACGCACACATTTTCATCCTTTCGTTGCAAATATGCGCACCGTGTGAGCCGCGAGCTCCTTCAATCTAACTTTTATCTTTGACTTTGAGCTCGTGTCTAATAACCAAATGTATGTAAAGCATTCCAGCTTTGAGCGGCAACTTTGGCAAAGGCTTCTCAAGGCGCACTCGCTCTGCTATTACATAAAGGGTAAAGCAAAAGTTTTTACATTTGAGGCACGGTCGCGGTGCTTCCCGTTCCGCATCGCGGACCGCTTTTGACAACGCCGGCTTTGATGACACGCCGCTCAAAAGAGTATTAAATTTTACCTTTTCTCTCTGTCTGTCCACTCAAAGCGGACTGAATTATTACTGTTGCGTAAATATGTAGATGGGATTCATTTTATCTGCCATTTTCGCGGGAGGCAGTGTCTGGCGAGAGCTAAGCCTATTTTACAACTCGAGCAGTCTGCGGCTTGGCGGTCGCGTCAAAGGCATGCTCGGCGAATGTCAGCAGGGACGCAGAGACACAAAGGTCAAAGGAACCATTACGGTCAGCTCCCGAGTGCGGAGGCGTAACGAAAATTGTCTCAGCGGGGACGGCGGGGATAACTTAATGCGTACACAAAAAGGATGGTTGTTGCCCCGAACGTGGGAGGGTGACCGGGGGCGGTTTAGATTTATTTGCGTCAACCACATTTAACGAGGATCAGACAAATTCTTGAAACAGTAGCTCCGTAAAAAACGAACCTCTTTTTTATCTCAATAAAGGTATTTCATCTCATTAAATCAACAATGAGTTGGATGCGGGCAGGTGAATGGTGGATTTTTATTTGAAGGTTGAGGAATGCGTTTGTTAATTTCGTGTTAAGGGGTGCATAATAATCTGGTAATATTGTTGAGGGGTTAGGGATCACCTGATGCTAAGGGCGGTGGCACAGGTAGCGAGGGAGCCGCGGCTCGCGCGGCGGACCCTTGACCCGATTGCGGCGCGGTATTGTACGCAGCAATGACACCGCTCGCCTTGAGCCGCTAGCATTGCCGGAGATATTCGCAACAATGGAGGCCAGATAACATTTCAAAAGTTCGAAAATCCGCGGGCTACCGTTCGACGTCGTAATTAAAATAGTTGAGTAATCCCCTATGTGTGATTGTCTTATTGTAACGTACGTTTTTGCGTTCAATAGGTGAACTGTGGCAATATGTCGTTAGTTAGTAGATAAAATTGATCACGTATTTGGTGTCATGGCAGATTATTTGTGAAGTTAGCAGTCGGTGCAGGGACCGGTTGTCTCGGCGCCGATAGCTGTATCGGTGGCGACAGTAGGCACTCGGGTATCGAGAACGCCTGCTATCATAATTAAAGCGACATGCGCCGCATGTTCATTGTAGGTAATGAATGACTTGATAAACCATTTATCGCTGTCGTGAGGCGCTATCGGCGATGAAAGGAAATGACGCGCTACTTAAAATACAACAGCGTTTCCGTTTCCCTTCCTTTTTAATACGCCCAATATTCTCACGATCGATCTTGGCTTAAAAAATGAGGATGTAATCGATCGATCTCTATTGCAGCCGAGACATCAAACACTTGCGTCAGTTGATTTCGTTGAATTGAGCACATCGGCAATAGGAACCGCGGCCGGCCAACTTTGTTTCTGTTGCGTTGTTTCGAGGGATACTAATGTCGTATTACTAACCATTGCTAAGTAGAGATTTCTTAAACTTGCGAAAACGATATAACTCGGTCAGTTTGCACATATCTTACTACAGAAATTGCATTGCAAATATAATTTAAAAACTCACCTTTGGGGATCAGCAAAGACGAACTTCCTGAGCTTGAGGTCTCGGAGAACAATTCCCTGTTCGTGGCAGGCGGCCACAGTTTCGGCCATCTGTCTGAACAGCCTCCGGGCCTCGTGTTCTCGGAGCCGTTTCCTCGCCCTCACGTAAGAATGGAGATCAGAATGCGACCGAGGGAATATTAGGTAAACTCTCTTATCGCCGACTAGAACTTCGTGGATTGGATTGACGTGCGGGTGCCCGTCGAGACGGTAATGAGCTTGTAACAAACTACTGCAGTCTCGGGACACCACCTACGAAGAAAACAAATCATCAGTCTACGTCCCACTGGCACCACCTAACCTCCTTTTGTAAGAGATTCCGAATCTTTTTTGTAAATGTTGCTTAAACGCTTAATGAGGCCAAGGCAATTTTCTTTGGCCTAGATTTGTTTAGTTGCATGATGGGCATTACCTGCTAGTAAAACTGTTGATCGATTCGATTTAAATTTCCAACGAGTTTATCTCAGTAAAGGAAATAACTGTTACAAAATAAGGATGCGTCGCTACACATGGATCTTTGACTAGGTAATAACCATTTATTAGATTGAAAAGGGCCCGTTTCAAAGAGACTGGGATTTAAAAGGGCTAAGTCTAACGTGAATAACGAGGTTGAAACATTTGAATAGAGCTGACCCTTTGCAAATATCGGACCCCGTTGGATTCAAACGGAATTCATGGTTACTAGTATCACAAAGTACCCAAATATAGAGGGTCTGTTTCATAGAAGGCTCAAATAGTTCGGAATATGTTACAATAGATGTCACTAGGAGCACGATTGACTAGTAATAGATTTAGTTTTATTTGAAATCCAGACATTTACTACCTGTTAGTGCACAGTTTTAATTAATTTAGCATCATACATCGAAAATAGTCAAAACCACCCTTTCTAGAAGAGTAAATTAGTAAATAAAAAATTAACTATTTTTGGAATAAATTGATTTCAGCGCCATCTATTATTGCACGTACATATTTTTATGCGTTTTTCTCGATACGCGTCAAACAGTACACTACTCGAGTCTTGACAGAAATAATCTATAGATGTCGCTAAACAAAATCTTGCATATATTGATTTTAAATGTTTAAGGAGGTCTAAAAAACCGAAAAACTAATAAATACATACAAAAAAAAAGTAAAAAGTCCCTAAATCGCTAATAATAACAAAAAATACATACATTACAAGTCATATGCTAGGATTTGAACCCGTAACATAACAACTGATAACAATAAATAGCCGAGAGCCTACCGCGAAACACGTACGAAGTGTTGCCTCTCTCTCGCACTCGTGAATTCCACTATAAGTGTGACAGGGAGGCAACACTTCTTTCGTTGTTCGCGGTAGGGCCTCTGATTAGGGTATATCCGAATTATATAACAGATACATTATATAATTCGGATATACCCGCGGCGCGGCGTTGCCGTTTAGTTGTCAGCATTCTCTTTGCTTTACCGTAATCTGACGAGCTGGCAACAAACGAAACGAGAGCCATAGAAAATTGAAGGTAATCTGAGCATTGCATTCTGTTTCTATTCTACGCTTCAATACCAAACTCACATAGCGAAATAATAATTAAACTCTTACTAATGGCACTCTATCAATATCATTGGCAATAAATAGCTCTACTCTGTCCAACATCCAACAAACTCTGTAAGAAAAAAAGGGCTAATATTAATTTTCTCGTATTGTGTCTACATTTTTTGAATTTGCCATTTGTGTCCATTCTAAGATCCAAGATGGCGGGAACTTTTTTTGCAATTTTCATCATTGTACTCGTTTCTGACTAATTCGCATACGTGGAATATCATTTTTGGGTCCATTCTAAGATCCAAGATGGCGGGAACTTTTTTTTTTGTAATTTTCATCATTATACTCGTTTCCGACTAATTCTCATACGTGGAATACGATTTTCGGGTCCATTCTAAGATTCAAGATGGCGGGAACTTTTATTTTGCAATTTTCATCATTATACTCGTTTCCGACTAATTCGCATACGTGGAATACGATTTTCGGGTCCATTCTAAGATTCAAGATGGCGGGAACTTTTATTTTGCAATTTTCATCATCATACTCGTTTCCGACTAATTCGCATACGTGGAATACGATTTCCGGGTCCATTCTAAAATCCAAGATGGCGGGAACTTTTATTTTGCAATTTTCATCATTATATTCGTTTCCGACTAATTCGCATACGTGGAATACGATTTCCGGGTCCATTCTAAAATCCAAGATGGCGGGAACTTTTTTTTTGTAATTTTCATCATTATACTCGTTTCCGACTAATTCGCATACGTAGAATATCATTTTTGGGTCCATTCTAAGATCCAAGATGGCGGGAACTTTTTTTTGTAATTTTCATCATTATACTCGTTTCCGACTAATTCGCATACGTGGAATACGATTTCCGGGACCATTCTAAAATCCAAGATGGCGGGAACTTTTTTTTTGCAATTTTCATCATTATACTCGTTTCCGACTAATTCGCATACGTGGAATACGATTTCCGGGTCCATTCTAAAATCCAAGATGGCGGGAACTTTTTTTTTGTAATTTTCATCATTATACTCGTTTCCGACTAATTCGCATACGTAGAATATCATTTTTGGGTCCATTCTAAGATCCAAGATGGCGGGAACTTTTTTTTGTAATTTTCATCATTATACTCGTTTCCGACTAATTCGCATACATGGAATACGATTTCCGGGTCTATTCTAAAATCCAAGATAGCGGGAACTTTTTTTTTGCAATTTTCATCATTATACTCGTTTCCGACTAATTCGCATAAGTGGAATACGATTTCCGAGTCCATTCTAAAATCCAAGATGGCGGGAACTTTTTTTGCAATTTTCATCATTATACCTACTCGTTTCTGACTAATTCGCATACGTGGAATATCATTTTTGGGTCCATTCTAAGATCCAAGATGGCGGGAACTTTTTTTGCAATTTTCGTCATTATACTCGTTTCCGACTAATTCGCATACGTGGAATCCGATCAAGATGGCGGGAACTTTTTTTTTGCAATTTTCATCATTATACTTTTTTCTGACTAATTCGCATACGTAGAATACGATTTTCAGGTCCATTCTAAGATCCAAGATGGCGGTAATTTTTTTTGTAATATTTGTCAATGTACTCGTTTTCGACTAATTTATAAACGTGGAACCCTAATTTGGGGTTAATTTAATATCCAAGAGTTTTTATATTTAGCATGTTCTTATGAGTAGCGGAAATGCAGTACCTATAATGAAAAAAAAAAACAGCACAAAAGTTCAAAAAAGGTGCCGCCATTTTGTATCTTACAATTGATGTACTTTTGGGCAGTTTTTATCATTAAAGATACTCCATTTCCAATACATATACGTAAATAACCTTAGATCTTAAATTCGCCCTAAATTCGGGTTCCACGTTTGTAAATTAGTCGAAAACAAGTACAATGATAAAAATTACAAAAAAAAGTTCCCGCCATCTTGGATCTCAGAATGGACCCCAAAAACGTATGTGAATTAGTCAGAAACGAGTATAATGATGAAAATTGCAAGAAAAATGTTCCCGCCATCTTGGATCTCAGAATGGACCTGGAAATCGTATTGCAAGTATGCGAATTAGTCAGAAACGAGTATAATGATGAAATTTACAAAAAAGTAGCCGCCATCTTGGATCTTAGAATGGACCCGGAAATCGTATTACACGTATGCGAATTAGAAACGAGTACAATGATGAAAATTGCAAAAAAAGTTCCCGCCATCTTGGATTTTAGAATGGACTCGGGAATCGTATTCCACGTATGCGAATTAGTCGGAAACGAGTATAATGATGAAAATTGCAAAAAAAATAGTTCCCGCCATCTTGGATCTTAGAATGGAACCAAAAAAATTATTCCACGTATGCGAATTAGTCGGAAACGAGTATAATGATGAAAATTGCAAAAAAAAAGTTCCCGCCATCTTGGATTTTAGAATGGACCCGGAAATCGTATTCCACATATGCGAATTAGTCTGAAACGAGTATAATGATGAAAATTGCAAAATAAAAAGTTCCCGCCATCTTGAATCTTAGAATGGACCCGAAAATCGTATTCCACGCATGCGAATTAGTCAGAAACGAGTATAAAGATGAAAATTGCAAAAATAAGTTGCCGCCATCATGGATCTCATAATGGACCCGAAAATGATATTCTACGTATGCGAATTAGTCAGAAACGAGTATAATGATGAAAATTGCAAAAAAAAGTACCTGCCATCTTAGATCTCAGAATGGACCCGAAAATCGTATTCCACGTATGCGAATTAGTCGGAAACGAGTATAATGATGAAAATTGCAAAAAAAAAGTTCCCGCCATCTTGGATTTTAGAATGGACCCGGAAATCGTATTCCACATATGCGAATTAGTCGGAAACGAGTATAATGATGAAAATTGCAAAATAAAAAGTTCCCGCCATCTTGAATCTTAGAATGGACCCGAAAATCGTATTCCACGCATGCGAATTAGTCAGAAACGAGTATAAAGATGAAAATTGCAAAAATAAGTTGCCGCCATCATGGATCTCATAATGGACCCGAAAATTGTATTCAACGTATGCGAATTAGTCAGAAACGAGTATAATGATGAAAATTGCAAAAAAAAAGTACCTGCCATCTTAGATCTCAGAATGGACCCGAAAATCGTATTCCACGTATGCGAATTAGTCAGAAAAAAGTATAATGATGAAAATTACAAAAAAAAGTTCCCGCCACCTTGGATCTTAGAATGGACCCGAAAATCGTATTCCACGTACCTATGCGAATTAGTCAGAAACGAGTATAATGATGAAAATTGCAAAAATAAGTTGCTGCCATCTTGGATCTCATAATGGACCCGAAAATTGTATTCAACGTATGCGAATTAGTCAGAAACGAGTATAACCCAACTCTGTCAGGAATAACTAGGTACACTCTTCACGCTTCAAGTTCGTCTGTATACTCATTTTCACCCTGTATAATTATGTATGTAACACCCTGTATGTATGTATGTATCTATCGGATCTATGATCACTTTGTATAACTATAAAACGAAACGAAAGAGCTCGTGATTCTGAGTAGAAAAAAATGTAAAAAAGTCCATATATGGAAAATTTTAAAAAACGACAACAAAATAAAAACCCGCCCGTTTGCACCTTGTAAAACACTGTTTTTACAAAATCAAAGATTATGCGCAACAAAAAACAAATAAATAAAAAAACAAAGTTTGAATAAAAAAGAAACAAAATAACATTTTCAGCGCATATTGTTAGGATTTGAACCTGGTACCACTGCTTCACAGCCAAACGCATGAACCACAATACCAACCTCCCTACATAGTGGTACGGCGAAATATGTTATGTGTTGCAAATGATCATGCGTTTCGTTCGTGGCAAGGTAGTGTATACTGTTTCAGAGCCATCTGTACAATGCCCACGAGCAACAAAGATCAACCGTGGCGCCGTCTAGTAGTAACAACATTTCTGGTGGATGCATTTTAATGTATGGTGCTGATATATCTACTTAAACTAAATAATCTCTGCTAGTATCTAGTTTAGAAATCAAAGTAAACGGTAATTATTGTTTATAATAGAAGCTGTCTGGAGAGGACTCCTTGGGAAATTATTATTTAACCGGAGCTCGCATAACAGTTAGTGAAGCATATTTATATGTAGGAATTTATGATTGTAACTGTGTAAACTGGCTGGCTTTTTGCAGCAGCAATTTTTTTATCTACATATGAGCAGGTAGTTGCTAGTAGATTTATGTTAAAAATAATTTGTATTCGGTTTGTTACTTGATGATCGAACTTTATTGACTTTGTTTATTGTGGCTTGTACCAGGATGGCATGACATCGAACAGTTATTCCCGGCTAACGACTGCAGTCACAATTTATTTTCGAACGAGCACGAAAATGTCAACGACATTGTGGACGCGAATTCCAAATCTGATTTCCCGACTCACGAATGATGAATCACGTCCGTCGCGTGCGTCGAACAATTTCTTTTTCCGACGCAAATATTTATTTATAGGGCTCACAATTTTAGTAAATTATTTTGAGTCATATCGCTAGACGCGCCGACGCGATGTTCTAGATAAAAAAACTGGGCGTTACGAAAATATACACGACCTATTTTTCGAGGTATTTGCAGTGTAGAGATATTGATAAAATTCGCAGTGTTGACAGAACACTTGATAATATTTGGCATCGAATGTGAATACGGGAGCTAACCTAGTTACCGCTATCTTTATTTGATGCTTGCAAAATATGCATTTGGCCTTAGCAACAACTTGAACAACTGAAGAACCCATTGCAGTATCCGTTTCAAAAGGTGCCATTGTTCTTGGAAATGCGATCGAATCGGCTACTGGAATCGATTGTCTCCCTTACCGAACAGTACGCTGCAATGCCTGCAATGGCCTACTAAGTACATTATTTTTCAAAGTTCGGGCTCCGTTATGTCTGCGTGCTATCACGGCACGGCCGGCCGCTTTTGTTTGGTGGGAGGGCAATAGGAGGGGCCCGCTAGCCTCGCTTTGACATTCGATGCGTTATCAACAGACTATTTCACAATGTCAATGAGAAGGTCTCGTTTATTTTAGGCGCGGCGTACCACGTGTGCGATAGATAGCCGATAAAAAAGTTAACAACATCATAGACAATTTCGCAGTTTTGAATTTAGAATGCAGACTGGCGAGTTCGAGTACCTGGCAGTTCATATGAGGCATGTATACAAATGTGTCAGTCGTGTTGGTAAGACTGTGTTGTAAATACGTTTAGCAACGTCGTTGCCTCACGTAACCTTGCCGGGTTCTCACGAAGGAAGTGGCTATTCTGCGCCTTGACAATACCGTATGGGCCTTTGTCTAGATCCATGTTATCCTGCCTTGCCTAAAATGACTGTAGAAGGCTATCATTGTCATGAAGTTAGGTGCGATGTTATCAGCGGTGATGAATCACAAGAGGCTTTTTGGGTGGAGAGGCGACACATATGTACGCAAATGATATCATTTATCGCTAATAAGACAAAACTCATGCTCGTTTGAGTTTTAATTGTTTCTTGGAGAGATAAAATTGCCAATTAGCAAATTGTATCCATTATTTATTTATAAATACATGTTTAATCATAATCAAGGATAACCTAAGCTATTATATATTTTTAAGAAGTTAAAGGAGGTTATTGTTAACACGATTGATTGCGAAAAAGACACATGACATTGTTTGGTACAGCGGCCTACAAGACCGATCGAGCAGCGCGGGGCCGTGACATATAAAGCCACATCGCTTCGCTTACCCATTAACAATGCGTTTTTACGATTAATCATTTGTTTTTAATTAACGGACTTTATGCAAGGGTATAATTAAAAGGACGGTCTGAAAACAGAAGTAATTTATCTTGTTTTTGTATTATTTTTTAACTTGGCAAATTACCCCTGAAGTTGGATTGAAATTGCAAGTGACTTTTTAATTTTATTAGCGTGTGAATCATAGACAAACGGATATATTTGCAAGCAGTATACAATTGAGTAATTGCATAGAAAGGGCTCGGCATGTGGGTACATTATTGGGATCTGGGCTTATCTCTCCATGGGGTCTCTACCCCGTGGGACAGGAGGAACCCTTTACCCTTTTCAAGAATTTGTCATCAAAGGAACTGAGTACGAAGTCCACGAACTTTGGTAGAGATCAATTAATTTTGAATTTGATATAAATAAGTAATTAGATTAAATTTTTCCATCATTTAATGGACTTTAGCATTGTGGTCAGTGGACTCTAGATTTTTAAATAAAACCTAAATGAACATTGAGTTTTGATCGCTTTTTAAGTGAATTAATCAACCTTTGGTCACAGTTACATACCTATCTTAACGAACCAGGATGTAACAAAGAAATGATGATGATGTAAATAGAGGGCTTCTTTTTGTCTAGAACAAAGGTTGTATCATTTAGCCAATTAAATGGACCAGAGGTCGATTGAAAGCCAGATTACGCACTAATATCAATCAAACAAAGCTACGCAACTGTTCTGTTGAAACCAGCCAGTTTCGAAACTAAACACGTTACATTCTCATATCCTAGCTAGGTTCTGAATGGTATTTTGGAACGCAGCATTTGACAATCCATTAATTATGAAAAGATTATACAGTATTTCATCGCATTTACGAACGATCCCTTTCACAACAGAGTAGTTAAAAAGTAAGATGACACATGTCAAAGTCACTCATGTCACATTCGCGTGTTTGCGTACTAGTAATTTAAATCCCTACCTACTTAATTAGAATTGTGATTGTTTAATATTTCCTACCTACAGAGTGCTAACTAAGAATAATAAGTATTTACGCGCATGCATGGGCAAGTTTAGGTACGGTAACATCCTGTTGACCATCTCAGAAGCCTGATGACGAGATTGTTTACATCGCCTGCCAATCAACAGACTGATATCCTAATACCTAGTCTAACACAAAAGGATTGTTTATCTACCTACGTACTTTACCGTGATAGGTAATCGAATAATCGCATTTGACAATTGATAAAGCTCACCTTGCATACATATTCCTCTTGAGTGCGCACGTCCACACACCGGCAAAGAGAGGATCCCTCGACCTGTTCCAAGAGGAGGTATTTCTCCGCTACCAGCGCGGCTTGGAAGTGGTGCTGAGGCGGCTGCGGGCTCGGGGGCGGCGGGCTGGCGGCTGGCGAGGCAGCAAGCCGCTCCGACAGCGTCGGCGACTGCGCTCGCTCCTCCGCCTTGCTCGGCTCCCCCGGCTTGCTCGCGCGCAGCGGCCACAGCAGCGACGGCGACCCCGGATCCATCACAACACAACACTGTCACTTATACACTTATATCCACAAAACACAAACACTTAAACGATGAGGAACTATGATGATATGGACATGATCTGCAACAAAAAAATATATACAGAGACCCAATTGCAAAAACGTTACAAAATTTAAAACGAAACTACGAGACAATCGGCGATTTAGTAACATAGTTATTTAGCAAGAAATTACGCTAAAATAAAGGTACGAACCTTGAAATGATTTGCCCGGAGTGGATATCGTACCAAAATTTGACTGTCCGTGGTGGCGATTAGTTCGCTTTGTTACGACCGAAATTACAGGAAGTGTTTCCGAGTAATTCGAGCACGAATAGACAGGCCAATATTTTGGGCCGGTGTCCGCTCGGGTTGTTGTGAAATCAAACGAACACACGACCGACTCGTACTAACGCCATTGCGAGACTGATGGTGGAGGCAAGTTTGACGCGCCGCTCGGCTCGTTCGGATTTCGGAGCCGGCAACCGAACCAACGTCCAATGTCGACACACCGTCAACTTGCGTAGTACGCGAGCATACGCCATGCGGTCCGCAGCCGCAACGACAACTAGCTAGCCGTCTCTGTCTAACCCAGCGTGTGCCGCTCTTCCGAGATAAGGATAGGCTGCAGCCATTCATTTACGTTTGGCAATGCAATGTAGATGCCAAAATGTGCACATTATCACCTACTCACCTCACCTGTACCTGTTTCAATATTATATTTTCACAACTTGTTACATGGTGATATAAATGAAACAAATAAGTAATAACAAATAAAGTTTTTGAAAGTTTTAAGAAAATTTTAATGTTGCGCTGTATTATGTTACGTTCTTTGGTTAGGTAAGTAAATAAATCAAAAGTTAGTAGAAATAAGGACCGATTTAGAAAAGTTGCTGATATAACTTAATGCAAAAAGCTATCGGCACGCTGTTATAAGGTTTTAGTATGAAAATAGAATGTTCATAATCCTGCGTAGGTAATAAACTACAGTGCAATAATAATTATGTTCTGTGCGTATAGATAGTCCATTTGGAACCCTGGGGCTTAGGACATCATCATCATTATCCATAGAAAACCATGACGAGGTGAGACGTAAAAATATATAATTATAATTGTAAATATTATATACCTAATGCATCTTGTTTTTTTTATGAATCATTCAGCCATATTTTATAAAGGGTAAGCGCGTATATTTTCGTACGCAGATTTTGACATGTGCTTGTAGGTATGTATTTATGTAATTAAATTAACTACGTAAGGATGTAGGACGTAGGGTCCCCTACTCTACGTCATAAAACTTTATAAGGTTTGCCAATGCTACTCGTAACTAGAGGAAAGTCTGTCACGTGTTTCTCCCAACGTCACCCTGGATCGCGTGGCAAGCCAGAAAAAATAGAATTTACCTGCTTTATAAATAAGTATGTCTAAATTAAGTAAAGTTACATCAGTATCGTAAAAGTTGCGATGTTGGCCTAACTGTCTACCTAATTTAAAGTTTAGAGCGTGGCGTGGGATTTATCCACAATATCCACACTTCGTTCAGATTCAAGTATTAGGTAAGTATGTAGATTGTAAGTGCTACAGTAAGATTTTCTACTAGATTGTCATCAATCAGAAAAACGATTAATATGCAATATATGCATTTAATATCATCTTACACCTTACATGTGACAATCGCACGATAACAATGAAACTTAAGTACCATTTTCATAATTTTGAAAAAGGTTGGGGTACCAACCTGTACATAACAGTCGACGTCAAAGATATCATTACGGTTTAGGTGCCAAAAATATATTAACACGACCATAATGTCAAGGCAATAAAGTCGTGTAAATATATTTTTGGCATTTAAACCTTACCTAATGATATCTTTGACATCGACTGTACCTAGCTACATCGAGTCTTTCTGAATAATTTATAATTACTGCTTTATTAATTGTAGTTCTTGTACACATTTTGTCTACTGGGCAACTGCTGCGAACTTCGGAATCCGTAAATTTGGATGTTGCACCTCTGTCTCTGACAGAGACAAACAAGTCCCAGCAGGCAAAATGTGTACAATAACTAGGGCTAATGGATACTGCACACTAGTGCACACCATGTATATATATTTTAAAATCCTTTCTAACCTTTAGATACCATTCATAAATAAACTGGACATCCTTTATTTTCATTAATAAATTCGATCATTCCGTCAGAAAGTACCTAGTTACATTTTTTTTAATCACATCATTAATATTAGAACAATAATTACAATAAGAACCAATCGATCTCTTAGTATATAGTAATATTTAAGACTAAAGTCCATTTAAAAATTAATACAATGGACAAACTTCACATTCATCTTACCTTAATTATCCTAAATGACTATTTTATACGGCTGAAAGTCCAATAGGTATTTATCCTAAATTGGGAACCTTTTGAGTAAAACGACCTGTACCTACTTTGTTGCTATTACTTAACCATATTTATGGCAATATTTATGTATTTATTTATCACAAATATTTGTTCCTTGGTCATGGCTTGCCTTGGCATGCCATGACCAAGACCATTGGTCTATGTATTTAAGTATCTATCTATTAAACATTATTATACATACATACACGATGATTCTTAATCCGTGATCAGGAACCATTTTTTCTAACTCAGTAATTGATGGGGATTACGTTAAAGTACTAATTACGTAAAAACAAATTTATTTATTTTTTAATCAAGTTTTAATTTTGAATTCAATTTTATCCTAAAATCCTTGTCACTGTACTACTACCATATCGGTTTTAACGAGGTTGTATTGTAATCTCTTTACAAAGTTATTAGCAGTTGTCAATTTATGAGTAAACCTTGCCCATGACAATGTCAATCACTTTTGTCATACGCAATGAAAAAATAATAATTATTCACCAAAAATCATGCCTCCACCACATTCGTACTCAAACATAGAGCGTTACGATACTGTACGTTTGTCAATGCAAACGAATAGCACAAGGTGAACCCAACAGTTATATCACGAACTTCATCCAAACATTCCGATCCCCGGACACAATTTAATAAATCGCATGAACCAAAAACCTTCGCGACTTCGGACAGTTTACAGTGCCACAACATGCTCGAGTACCCGGACGACCTCGTCATCATCCTGACGATCTGGATCAACAAATCTTAAAATTCTTTGCTGAAGAATATTTCGAGTGAATCAATCCAACCACAGGAACAATCAAGCGGATCTGTGTCAAGAACAACACGGTGGACATTTTGAACACTTGTTGTATGTTTAAAATAATGTTTTTTGTTTTAGTTGGTCAGGTATGCAATTTTATTGTTTTTATTTAATTATTAAATTGTACTGTATGAAAACAAATTGCTTTACTTGCTCAAGATTTTGCCAAGTTTAGGTAATGCACGTTAACATAATCTCCTATCAATTAAGTTCGTCGTTATTGATCAGTGTTGCACTGATAAGATAATGAGTAGATAGAAGTGCTTATTGACATAAGATCCGTCAAATTCCCGTTTCCCGCCATACTGATGGCACTTGACGTATCGTAGTTAAACTTTATACTGTAGGATGACCATGTATTAAGTGGTAATTTGTTTTGATTAGGTTTTCACTTTTAATTAATTAAACAGTGAAGAAATAACTTGAGACCTCGCCGAATAAGTTTAATTTTGGCTAAATTTTAATGTTTTTATACTCCTGATCACGGATTAAGAATCATCGTGTATATATATCGTTGCTTGGTACTTACATCACTAGCCTTAATTGAGCTTACCGTAAGACCAAGTCGATTTGTGTAAGATGTCCTAAGTCCCAAGATATTTATTTATTTATATTATTATTACTTATAGGGACGTTTGGACAGATTCATTATTATAGCTAAAGATACAAACAAATTCCAGATGGGGAAGTTTTCCTGAAAAGGTTAACAAATACACTCGCGATCAAATAACATGGGTTACGTAGGTATAATATTTTTCTTGGAAAATACTGCAAATGTTCTGCTTCTTTTATATTTATAGCGTGAATCCTTTGTATTCGTAATATCAGATTATAATTTCAATGAATTTATCATCCCATCAAAAAAACAGGAAAAATGTCGTTTTATTGATTTCACGAGACAATATTTTAAAGCGCTTAGAAACATCAAAATTGTAGGTCATGATGAAAGCAATGATAAAAAGGGCTTTGTTGTTATGATTAGAAATTTTGATATCTACTTACGGAGTTATTTGACAATGATAAGCATAGATGTGTTGGTTTAGATGAAATTATCAGTGAAATTACAATAAACATTGAAGGAGAACATGCCTTAAATTACCTATAGATATATCTACCTGACCCGTATTAGGTTTTTGATCGCGCGTGTAAATATAAACGCCTAAAAAGATGATTGCATGTTGTTACGAAATCAACAAATAACTAGTAACTTAATCTATCCAAAATTGTTAGGATCATCAGCATCATTCACGATGCTTGTACAAGTTATAGGTATAGTATAAAGGTTAATACCTATCATTTACCTATCTATAAATTCCAATTTAACTACACTTCTTCCTCTAATACAGGGTGTAAGTCTAATACGGGCGAAGCTCTTAACGGGTGTTAGTTTACGACATAATAAATACATTCAAATAACTTTTACTTAAAATAAGAGCTACAAAATTGTCCATACAAAATAATTCGGCGCGCAATGTAGAGCAACATACGCGAGTTAAGCAAACGTTGACAGCTAATTTCAAAAGCAGATGACATAACTGCCGTATCAACAATAACAAATGTTCGTACCTACATTGCTGCTCCGATAATCTTAAAAAAATTCTGTGGGGTCATAATTAAGAGTAATTTTGAAAAAACCTTGTAATCCATGATCACACTAATGAATCCCATGCCTGGTTTAATTGATCGCCCGTATTAGATTTACACACTGTATAGGTATTTTAATATTAAACTTAATCTGTAACCGACTGCTGATATTGTGTAAAAAAAAACAAAACAAGTTGGAAATTGTCAAAAAAACTGATGAAAATTTGTTTTTAATTACTCCAACTGTTTTGATATAATGTCCAAAACAAAATACACGTGAGTGCCTTACTACTTAGCTACATTCGGATATCTTTCATTAAGGTGCATTCAGACCAAACGAGCATT
The DNA here is from genome assembly GCA_025490895.1 of Thaumatotibia leucotreta. Lineage (NCBI taxonomy): Eukaryota > Metazoa > Arthropoda > Insecta > Lepidoptera > Tortricidae > Thaumatotibia > Thaumatotibia leucotreta. The sequence goes on along the minus strand of JALPQI010000077.1, from coordinate 724,617 downwards.
CGCTGTTCTATCCCCCACTCTACGAAATCAACGAATCACGTTTTGTGTAACGATTGAATTTCGTAGAGTAGGGGGTTAGAATAGCGAATGCTCGTTTGGTCTGAATGCACCTTTAGGTGTAATTGTAATATTGGACCACAGTTGTGGTTGTACGGTGAAATGTTTCAGTTCACTAGTCATTTAACACACGTAAGTGATCTTATTACCTACTGTATTTTCAAAATCTGATACCCTAATCCGATTGAACAATTTTTTTTGGGTGGCGCAACTTATAAGGAATAACGGTATCACGCAACAACCCGCACGTTGACAAGCACTGGGGTTACATGACTTAGAATTTCAATAATTTATGTAACGATGGAAAATCTTTGTAACTTGGTACTTGCTGACTTTAACGAGGAAAATGCGGCCGGTAAAAACGTGGATACCTCCGTCAATTTTTTAGTCGACGTCAAGAAAAATTGCGAAAAGCTTTCGTTCAGTTATGGTGAGTTGACTGTGACGTAGGTACTCACGTGGGCTGTTTCATTCAGCACCTTTCAGTTCGGTTTCAACATTCGGTTTTAAGGGAAATAGTAGCGTTACGTGTCTGCTTAGGTAATAAATATTCGAAAGAAAATCATGGGATCGAGAGGAAAAATGCCAGAAACTGGAGGTTCGGAACAACAGTTCAGATTAGAAGAGTACAGGTAGAAACATCTACGTAAGTAATAGTTACTCGTATCTTGCCCTATCGGAAGTATCGAAACTAATATATATTATAATCAATACAAATAGTGCCATGTGTGTGAAAAAATGTAAACAATCCTATTTATAAATTTTTAGTTAAAATTATTGATATTTTTTAGTATTTACGAAAAAATTAATCTAAGAACGTGTTTCACGATATATGTCAAAGATCAACAAATGCTGAAAATCAGCCATATTTGTTTACATTTTTTTCAACACACTTGCTCGTAACGTAGGTATTATTGAACCGCTATTAGGCTCATAATCCAAGATATTAAACACGCGTGCTTTTTCATTACGTTATTGTTCTAGTGCGGTAATAACATAACCCGACCAAGTATATTTGCAAATATTTGCAAGCATTATGTCATGTAGATGAAGCATTCGAATTTAATCAGGTTATGTTTATTTTTTAAATTGACCAAAGAGTTGACATGTGGCAGAAATAGCGGAATCCAGAATATTATTTCAAAATACTGTAAATTTTCGCAAATAAATAAATAAAATATTTAAATTGTGCATCCAAATTACCAAGTAATTATATTAAATGTAAAGTTATCGTAATTTTATTTTATGATATCGTTAATGATTCGCAGTTTTTTTTTTATATTGGCTGTTTGTCGATAGGATCGCTGCCTTACAAATTTGCGCGCGTTTAAAAATTCCTTAGATATGCGCGCGCCGTTTTAAAGTTTGTAATTTGTATTTATTTTGTTATTCGGAGTGCAGTGAATTTCAAATGTTTGTTGCGTTTATTTTGTTGTGTTTACTGTTATTAGTATTACTTTTGTGTGAATTGTGAACCAAGTAATGAACAAGAATAAAATGAAAAGGTTAAACGTAACTTTGGGATAGTACCTACTAAGTAAGTAGTAATTACCTAGCAACAAAGGTTAGTAAAAGTGTTACTAAAAGTCGGTTATTCCTCGCAAGTGTGTTGAAAAACGTCGTATGAAACTCGTGTGCATTGATCATTATACTCTCTGCTATCTTATGCGCGCTCGCTTGCAGCTCGCGCGCACAATACCGCCTCGAGTATAATGATCAACTTAGCACACTTGTATCATAATGTACTATTTGTTTTCTACTGGTGCACGGCATTATCAAACCGTAATCAGAAAGGGATTCGAAAGTATATTTACTGATGACACAACAATTGACACAACATTTACCAAGAAAAGATTCGTTTATAGATGTAGTGAGCGATTAATTAATCTAGGTATTGTCTGGAAGTCTCTACACTTAAACTATGAATAATATCCTAGATTAACTTACCTATACAATGTTGTGTCAACAGTACTTTCGAATCCCATTCTAATCGCGGTTTGATAATACGAGTAGGTACAGGCAAGCATCATCAAAATCAAATCCCGTAATCCAATAACGTAACATCATAAGCAGGGCCCGTAATTTTCATGCAGATGACATCAATTTGACGTCACGCTCCATTTGTGTGTGATTCCAAATAGTTTTATTGTTAATTATTAATCATTAGTCGTCAATCATTTTAATCATGTACAAATAACTTCCAAAGTAGTCTATGTACACATGAAATAAATAATACCTACTTAATACGTGAAACATAAATAAAACTATTTGATTTGTTTTTATACATAGGTACATTTTATTGAATTATATATTGTTAACACATTACAATAATTACGTAGAAAACAGAATTCCTCTTTAACGTAAAGCGCGTATCAAGTAGGTAGTATTTATTTCACGAGTAAATTTATACTACTTTGGAAGTAATTAAAGGGTCTAGCAGGATAAGCTAACAAGAGTTGCCCCCTCAAGGGATTTGGTTGTAATTTGAGGTGCAGTAGTGGGAAGCCCTAAGAACACTGGATGCGTAATATCAGCCTCCGATCTTCTTTTGTTTCAGACTTATTCACGAAAATGTCATAAATCATGGTAATCTTTAAACTGTGATATTAACTAAACCAAGTAAGCGAGAGTGACCAAATAAATTCAGAATTAAAGAGCGTGAAATGGGGTTCATAATGCATATTTTTAAAGACATTCATATCTTCAAACTTGGATGAAAAAAAAAATGTTTTTTTTTTTTCGGTTATATTTTTTGCCACTTCTCGCAGAGGCACAACTACCAAAAAAATTACTTAATAAGCCACAACTGACAACTACGTATACATTTAAAAAGATTTCGAAAAATCATGGTGCGTCATGTCAAAAAAAAAATTACGAACGCATGTTTTCGCACCATCTGTACAAGAACACGACAATCATTGATAAATCACTTCCCTTTCGGATGAAAATATTGCCGTTAAAAAGAAATGTGAATATTGTGGAATTGAATACAGTCATACTTGGGACCATGAAGAGTATGATTCTGTAAATATAGAAGAATTGTATTGTTCTGATTGCTCTACTGAATTATTTGTTGAAATGGAATGGTAATACACCTAGAAATAAATTACGAAAAAACTAAACTAATGACCTTCTACCCCCATCAAAAAGAACAATTAGAAATAAATTTCATCCATAACTCCATTGAACTAGAAGTCATCGACTCATTCTCATTACTCGGAATCACCATAGATAAAAACATATCCTGGAAACCGCACATAAATAATATAAGAACCAAATTAGCTAAGTTTACTTATGCACTAGGCGAAATTAAAAGAACTACTGACATCAAAACTGCACTTTCAACATATTATGCATATGGGTACTCCTGGCTATGCTATGGAATAATATTATGGGGAAATAGTACCGATGCTCCCTCCCTTTTTATTAAGCAGAAAAAGCTAATACGCATCATAGTAAATATTGAAGAGCCCGATAGTTGCAAACCTTACTTCCTACAACACGAAATACTAACTCTACCCTGCATATACATACTCGAAACATGTAAATTTGTCCATAAATATATAGAATCTTACACGAAACGAGGAGACATACCCTCTTCCCACCCTTCTAGACACAACTCACGATTAATAGCACCTCCCTCTCGATTTAAACTACACTCATCTGGTCCTTTAAAAATGTCAATAAAATTGTATAATAAATTACCTGAAAAAATTAAAAAAGAAGAGAAATTTCATATTTTTGTTAATAAATTAAAGAAGCTATTAGTAACTAAAACATACTATTCTGTGAATGAATACTTAAATGACCAACTGTTAGAGTGATACCCTGTGAAAAAACAAAAATTGAATTAGTATAAGTTACTTTTAAGATTTGCCAATATTTCCATGCCCTTACGGGGCTCATGTATGATACTTTTATTTTGTAAGATCCTATGTACTACATGAAAGAAATAAATTACTTGATTACTTGATTAATAAAAATGATTTATAAATGATTGTCGTGTTCTTGCACAGATGGTGCGAAAACATACGTTCGTAAATTTTTTTTGACATGACGCACCATGATTTTTCGAAATCTTTTTAAATGTATACGTAGTTGTCAGTTGTGGCTTATTAAGTAATTTTTTTGGTAGTTGTGCCTCTGCGAAAACATACGTTCGTAAATTTTTTTTGACATGACGCACCATGATTTTTCGAAATCTTTTTAAATGTATACGTAGTTGTCAGTTGTGGCTTATTAAGTAATTTTTTTGGTAGTTGTGCCTCTGCGAGAAGTGGCAAAAAATATAACCGTAAAAAAAAAACTTTTTTTTTTCATCCAAGTTTAAAGATATGAATATCTTTAAAAATATGCATTATGAACCCCATTTCACGCTCTTTAATTCTGAATTTATTTGGTTACTCTCGCTTACTTGGTTTAGTTAACATCACAGTTTAAAGATTACCATGATTTATGACATTTTCGTGAATAAGTCTGAAACAAAAGAAGATCGGAGGCTGATATTACGCATCCAGTGTTCTTAGGGCTTCCCACTACTGCACCTCAAATTATAACCAAATCCCTTGAGGGGGCAACTCTTGTTAGCTTATCCTGCTAGACCCTTTTTACGCGATTAAAATGATTGACGACTAATGATTAATAATTAACAATAAAACTATTTGGGGATCATCCTTTTGAAGCGTGACATCAAGTTGATGTCATCGGTATGAAAATTATGGACCCTGATCATAAGGAAACGTTTGCTCCAACTCGTAGTTTGTCTGGTTTCGCCGGGTTGTAAATATATTTCCATGTAAGGCCCTTAACCTGTTAGGGCCACGCGGCACAATGGGTTGTAAAACGCATATTACACTGCACTTCACTGCAGCTACGCGAAATGCCTCGCCTGATCGATTTATGTTTTTTTCCATTTTGTCTCCGGCACGAGTCGAGGAAATCTGTATTTAACCGGCTTTAAAAAAGGAGGAGACTGCGCACTATATAAGAGTAAGACTTCATAGTGACATGAATTTATCGGATTTTTTTGTTGATCCCTTGATATGTTTCAAACACCTTATACAGATTGTTCGTGTTGATTTGCTTTAAATTGGACACGTTAATTGGGACATTAATAAAATTTGCCTGGTATATCAGCTTTTGTTTGATTCGAAAAAAATATGTTTTTACGTTTTCATACATAATAAATGAAATAGTACCTAAGTGTGAGAGAACTTTAAGAATAACAAAAGTTAATCTCGGGTGGCTGACGGCACATGTCAAAATAAGTAACATTTGAATGTAATAAAGGTTGCAATACACTTGTTCAGTCATTAAACTAATTTTTTTTAATAACTAAATAACAGTAAGAGTTAAAGACACTAGTTTCTTAGAGAAATTATACATATATTTGACCTAAATAAGCTTCCCTTAAATGAAAAGCAAATGGGTCTAAATTCTTTTCGTTGACTTATTTTGTGTCCCTAAAAAACGTAACACAGTGGTGATTTTTGTATGAGATGATGTTCTGTTTTCAATTTCTTATGTAACTAAGGATTTAAAATCTAGCTTGAAAAAGAAATACAAATGCACCGGTTTTTTTTATTTACTTATTTGAAACAGTACCTAAATAAAAGCGTAACAGAGTGGTGGTATATACAGGGTGGAAAAAGATTTTGGGTCAGTGAGGGCATCTACCAGATCCCGTGTAGCTACGCGAAAATGGTCTTAGAAGACCTTCCCGCGATTTTCAATTAAAGAAGATTAGCGTTTTCAGATTTTGGAAAAAGTATACAGGGTGCGAGGAAATGGTCATTTTTGACAAACTTTTTTTTTGATGCCAATCGATCCTGTTTCTGTTCAGGATTAAAAGCTTGTATGGGACCAAAAAAAAATTTTCGGCTAGAAAATCCACAAATCGAGATTTAAAATTCCCATACAAATTGTATGAAAATTAAAAAATATTTTTCACGCTTATTTTTTTATGCCTATCGATTCCATTCCTATCCAGTACTAATAGTTTCCTACGGGTCAACTTATGGCAATGTACAAAAAAGCCTTAATTTCAAGAAAACCGTTTTCATACATTTACTATGAAAAAAAAGTGAAACCTTAATTACTTTATCTGTCACGATAATTAGTCGTCCTATGCTAAGTGATAATAATAATACTGTATGAAATCATTAGCAACATTAATTTGCGTCACAGATAATGTAATTGATTTTCACTTTTTTCCCATAGTCAATTGTTTCAATTATATTTTTGTATATTTTTTTTATTATTTTTGTATATTTATGACATAATGAAGTATGTCTCATATATTGACGTATAAACTGGCTTTATGAATAAATGACTTATGACTTATGACTTATGACTTATGAAAACAGTTTTTTTTATTTTTGTTTTTTTTTTTACGTTGCCGGAAGTTGACCCCTAGGAAACTATTGGTACTGGATAGGATTGGAATCGATTGGCATAAAAAAAATTAAGCGTGAAAAAATATTTTTTAATTTTCATACAATTTGTATGGGAATTTTAAATCCCGATTTGTGGCTTTTCTAGCCGAAAAAAATTTTTTGGTCCCATATAAGCTTTTGATCCTGAACAGAAACAGGATCGATTGGCATCAAAAAAAAACTTTGTCAAAAATGACCATTTCCTCGCACCCTGTATACTTTTTCTAAAATCTGAAAACGCTAATCTTCTAAAATTGAAAATCGCGGGAAGGTCTTCTAAGACCATTTTCGCGTAGCTACACGGGATCCGGTAGCTGCCCTCACTGACCCAAAATCTTTTTCCACCCTGTATATACAGTAGGTATGTATCACCTCGTAAGAAACCCATTAATTTTTAGATCATACTAAACAACTTTTACTATGGGGCCAAACCCGAATTCACGAAAAAAATTTGGACAGTTTCATACATTTTGATTGCGTGATCATGAACACGTTGTATGGGAGGGTAATTTTTTTTCGCGAATTCGAGTTTTGCCCCATAGTAAAAGTTGTTTAGTATGATCTAAATATTAATGGGTTTCTTTCTTTGCTCTACGCGGTGATACATACTGTATGAAACAAGACAACGAAAAGAATTTTGACCCAAATGAAGAAAACACCCTGTATAGTATGGTTGTTAGCAGCTAAGATTCGTGTTAACTAGAAACTGAAACTAAACGTCGTTCAGTCACGCACCTTTGTATTGTAACTGAAAGAAAATGTGTCATTGCTCGATCACACTACACTATGGTAGGTCAGTGTTTTTAACCGACTTCAAAAGAGGAGGAGGTACTGAATTCGAGTGTTTTTTTATATGAAGGAAGGTATGTTATTTATTTGATATCTCTGAATCGTGAAACTATTTTCAGTTGTTTTAATCGAAGATGTAACAGCAGTACCTAATTACCTATAACCCCGAGATTCCCATTAGCATCAAGTCGGGGTCTAAGGCTACGTTTCCACCAGAGATGTGCGAGGATGTGTTTCCATAAAAATGACACCTATTAATGACTCGAGCGAGGTGTCATTTGTATGGAAACACATCCTCGCACATCTGTGGTGGAAACTGGAAACGCAGCCTTATGATGGGATCTTGGAGATATCGGTTGAAGTCGGTTTTAATTTATTTTTATTCGGTAATTAAAAAACAGTCTATAAGAATATTAATAATCCGAAGTCGTATGAAACCAGAGCCTTTGCAATGGCTTGTAACTTTTAGGAAACCTACGAGCTGCTATTGTTTTAATGAATGTTATTGTTAACCTACTTTACATTAGTTCCTAAGGTTGCTAAAAAGAAAAGATTTTACGGGGTTTCGATGTGTAAGAACCTTTGAGTAAAAAATATACTATATGCATTGTACATTGTTGTCATCATCAGCATCAGCCTATGATAGTCCACTGCTGGACGTAGGCCTCTCCTATTAACTATGCGTATAGACGCATTAGGAGGTAAATGCCCATAATCGCCACGCTGGGCAAGCGGATTGGCGATCGCAGTAATGTGTCCACTATGATGACGCTGCTGCCCATCATCAATCTTGTAGAATGGTCAGTGACACTTTAATCCCTTAGTCGAATCTTACGACACCCGCAGGAGGAGTTGGGGTGGTGACAAATATATTCTTACTGCCGTCACCACACGGCAATTACATTGTTGTAATTCTTTTAAATAAGTCTCAAATTATAAATGTCATTCGCAGTGATCTAATTTGATTGATTACGAGTTGTTACATTAATGCGCTATGTGGTGTAAATGAGCAACCTTCAACAGAAAGAGAACTTGCCTACTACCTTGAACTTCAAAACTAGAAAAATTCGAGGATAAATGTAGATGTGTATGAGGTAAACGTAAACTTGCGGCTTTCGAAGTTCGCGATAGGGTCTAAGATCTAAAATGGCTTTTCTCATGTGTGAAAATCTGAAAATATATGTATCGAAAGAATACTCTTATAAATAAATATGCTACGACGTTCTTATTGATACAGAATTAAGGAGCACTGGCACATATTTTTGAGCCTTTTGTATATACGCCTATTTTGTCTGTGACTGTAAGTATAAATGCAGTCTGAGTCTGATACGCTGTTTCCACTAGCAAAAGACAAATTTAAACACTGCTGTAAGCGCCAAATGTGAGCCCTATCCTGTCATATTTGGATTGCCAGACAATAAATATAATATTGAAACCGCTCATAACTATCCGTACACATCAGACAAATGAACGCCAGGTCTGGGTATACCGAAGCTAAATACAACTTATGATTATTATTTATTGAGCGGCAGGCAGTTGAAACAACTGATAGCTAGTACACACACACATCCAGCCTATATCAGACCAGTGCTGGACAAAGGCCTCTCCTATTACCTAACCCCTAATCAAACATGAGTCGCGCCTATTAAGGGTTAATATGCGTACGAACGCATTAGGAGGTAAATGCCCATAATCGCCACGCTGGGCAAGCGGGCTGCCGATCGCAGCAGTGTCCACCATGATGACATTGATGTCCGTCATCATTCTTTGAAAAATAAATGACACTGCAATCCCTTAGTCGACTCTTACGACACCCGCGGGAAGAGATGGGGTGGTGACAAATGTATTCTTACTGCCGTCACCGCAAGGCCTAACTGATAGTGTGTTGTATACAATGATTTAAAGTGTCATTGCTTTAGTTCAACAGGTGGTGGGTCATTTTTGAACTGACATTTTGAGCCAAGAAGTTGGAAAGTTGGTCCAATCCAACGTTTCACTACTATTGGGTAAAAAACTTACTTTATTGGTCTTTATTTTCAAAACTGTACAATTTACATACATAAATTTAATCGAAATAATCTTACTAACCTAATACATAGTCTATATCTAAGCTTGGCCCTTGTGGCATTGTACCGAGGATGCTGACGGCATTTATTTTCCTCGCTGTATCGCAAACTGATGCGTTGTGCGAGGAAGCCGCCAGCTATACGGTATTTAGTTCCGAAAAACTTACTTAAATAACTTACCCGGACAATTTACTCCTCACAGCAACAGCTGACTTCTGTGTCGTGCTGATAGCAAATCCATACTCAGCTATCATGCTTTGTTTTCTACATACTCCACAAAAGTTGCGCAATGATTTACCAATTGTGTAAGTGCTTGAAATGTTCGCTGCTGATCTGTCACCTCATGACAGTGACGTTTCGTTGTAAAATGACGCGTCACCGTTAGTTAGTACCGGCCAGTCATGAATGGTCAATAAAGGTTTCGTTCAGTCGCCAATCAGAAATATCGAAGCAACAAATATCTGAGCAAGATGCTTAGCCAAGTTGCCAATCGCTGACGCTTAGTAGCGTATCGTAGTTTTCCCTCTCTGTCACTCTTTCATATTAGTGCGATAAAGACAGTTAGCTGTCTTTCGTTTACGATTGACGATTAAGCGTTAGCGATTGGCAACTTGTCTAAGCACCCAGAGCTCTATTGTCATGCAGTTAGAGTGCATGCTTAGATAATTTTGAGCACCGTGGCAGCTCCGATATATCTAATGGCGACTATTCAAAGTCAATGACGTAGAGCGTGCGAAAAGTAAAGGCGTTTGGCACAGAGGCGCATTTATACATCTGACGTGTCTTCAGTTTCCGTACAAACACTGTTTGTTTTGTTGATAGCGTAAATTGGTCAATCTGTTGTTGTGCAATATCGTTAATTTAGACTATATTTAGTTCCTTTGTCTTTGTATGTAGTAGGCTCATTGACTGATTGGGTTTGGATGTATGTGTCTTGAATATAGGAAAACCTGAATGCGTACTAGTTTAATTATTTATTACATAATATATGTGAATTGGATGTCTTCAGGATTATCTCTAAGTAATCATTTGAATTTAATCCTTTGCAGATCAGGAATACCTCTCAAGAATCCCAAAAGTAACTTACTTTATGTACCCATCCAGTGTGTTTATGGTACGTGCTGCGGCCCTACCGCGAACTTCGTAATCCGCAAATTTCGACGATTTGTCTCTCTCACTCTAATGACGCCTTCGTTGGAGTGACAGAGAAAAATCCTCGAAATTTACGAATTTCGATTTTCGCGGTACTAGGCCTGATACGCTGTACGTAGGTACGATGGTACGGCTACTGAATAAGCAGATTAGTCGTTATTTACTTCATCTAAGCATGTTTTTATCTAACCAGGAACAACGTTTCCGCACATTAATTAAGGTTAAATAATTATCTTATTCCCATTTAGATATTCTGTCCGCAAGTGACGTACTATATGACGAAATGATTAGTCATTTTGGGTTTAGTACGCGAATCACGCTATCATTATCATTAAGCACGTAGACTTCAGTAGAACTATAGATATCTAGTTTTACATTGGTTTGTACCTAAATCATTTAACTTTTAAGTACATATATTTGACTTTGAAGTTATTGTGAAAACTCAAATCAAATTATTTATTAACAAAAACAAGACAGAACAAAACAATTTTTATTTAAGATGTTCGTTTGTTATCGTAACTTGGGACAATCTAGGTGACAAATATTATACTATTTTAATCCACTGAATTCAGGTAATTAATAAGTTGTTTATATTAACAAAATATTTAGATTTTTGCTTATTTATTTATTTATAATTTCTGGTACATACCTATTTATTAACCGACTTCAAAAAAGGAGGTTGTCAATTAGACAGATTTTTTGTATATTTATGTTACCTATAAATATTCCATATCTTCGAGAACCGTGAAGCAATTTTTAATGAACGAAGTTGACAGATTTTGTGTTGAGATATACAGTATATATGTATTAGGGTAATAGGAAATTACTGGATGTAAGTTCAAAATATAGTATTTTAGCATACTTTATGCGTCTCATAAATCCTAAAGTACACTCAGCTTCAGAGAAAAGTAGAGTGTTTGATTATGGTATAATGTCATTTTTATGTTTGTTTCAATTAATCACGCACTTTTAGAACACAATCTTGATTTTATTACCAACTTGAAACCTTAAATCTTGAGTTCACATACATTTTTAGTTAAAATTATTGATATTTACTAGTATTCACGTAAAAATAATATCTGCGAATGTGTTTCACGATACGTGTCAAAGACGTCAAATGCTATGGAAAGTCAGCCATATTTGTTTTTTTTTTGGGAGTCTCCATTGACGATTGGACTAGCGGCCCTACCGCGAAAAACGAAATTCGTAAATTTCGATGATTTGTCTCGCTCACTCTAATGACGCCTTCGTTTGAGTGACAGAGAAAAATACACGAAATTTACGAATTTCGATTTTCGCGGTAGTAGGCTAGTTACCTACTTCCGAAAACATCATGTCATGAGATTCATGAGGTAAGTTCTTCTCGTTAGCAACGATTTTCTTCTCGACTTTCCTCATACATTTCATGGAACATGCGAAGTAGGATGGAAATAAATAGCAAACCTTGCTCGTGCAGGATATTGTAAATAGTGCATAGCGGATTTAATACACTCAAGGTTGGACACCATCCAAGATCTCCGGAAATGACGTAGTTCACACGATAAATGTTGCCACACTTTGTTTACTTCTTCCATATTTATATACGAGAAGCGGAAGCCATGACGTCACGAACTGACTCATATCAGTCATATGGATTACTACGGTCAATCAATTATAATATTTATAATACTCGTGGCAATACATGTGATATGAAAGTTTTGATATTAATCTACGATATGTTAAAGACCAACTGCTAGTTCTGAAGAGAAAAATACATTTAGTAAAATGAGTTTATTTTATTTAAAACTCACCGAAGTAACTACTGTACGTCAGTCGTACTCTACGTAGTCACGTCTAATAATATGTATACATTTCAGAACGTATGTCAAAGGCATAAGGATCAAAATCGAATACATATTATTACTATTAGAGCCGACCGTACCTACTATCTACTTATTAAACACACATAAACGATTTTTTTAAACCGACTTCAATCTATTTCTCTGGTCGCATCATCAGTAGCTACCATGAGTGGCCAAACAGTCCATCGCGCTCGCACCAATACAACAGTGTGAACGCGATAGAATGCTTTACGTATCGAGTAAAACCAGGTGCGTTCAAACCAAAAGAGCATTCGCTGTTCTATCCCCCGCTCTACGAAATCAACCAATCACGTTTTGTATACCGATCGAATTTCGTAGAGTGGGAGGTTAGAACAGCGAATTTATCTTTTGGTTTGAACGCACCTTATGCCCCGGCCACGACATCGGTCTAAGGCGACCGGCTTAGCGGAAAACGTATGGTGCTCCCTCTCGTACCCATATCGGCATCCCGCTCCAACTCATGGATTCGCTCAACGCTGGTCGCCTTAGATTAGACCAATGTCGTGGCCGGGCCGTTAACGTAACCTTTACTTTCCAACTAATAGTACGACTACAGCGACAGCGGCCCTACCTCGAAAAACGAAATCCGTAAATTTCGAGGATTTGTCTCTCTCACTCGAATGACGCCATCGCTAGAGTGACAAAGAAAATTCTCGTAATTCCCGAATTTCGATTTTCGCGCTAGCAGTCCAGTGGCCTATTTCACCATAATTACAAGTGTGACAATTGTAAAATATGACTTTTACTGACGTCACAGGCTTCCGTAGGCTACGGCTACCACTTACTATCGGACGGTGCACGTGCTTGTTTGCCACCAACACAAAATTATTACTAATAACATTATTATATTGTTAATAAACTACTTTTTATTTTCCGAAACCCGTGACAATTGTCGCAAGGTTTAGTACAATTCTCATTCAATCTTGACATGAGGTTCGGCATACGTCGGAATTTCGCTACAATTGTCGTGTTTTTATGACAATTGTAATTTTGCTTCACAAAAAAGTAGTTATTTACTCCTGTGGCCTATACCACAAAACTTTACAAGCGTACAATTCTACAAAATTGTATAAATTCCCATACAAAAAGTTGACAATTTTGTAGAATTGTACGCTTGTAAAGTTTTGTGGTATAGGGGCCTGGCCATAAATATTGTGTTTGTTTACGTCAGAAATTGCGGACATAGTACGATCTCCTAATTATTTAATCGCGTGGACCAAACGGCGTGCGATAAGTCACGTAGCGCGGAAGGTATCAGGAAGACAGGTTGGACTGAACTTTTATCGTGTAGGTACTCGTATAATTATAGTTACCCTTTTGAACTGTAAAATTGTTGTGAAGTAAGTAGGTACATATGTAAGCACATAATTATGGTACCTATCACTACAAAGGGTAAAACAAAATCGCTTCCCGATGTCTGTCACTATTATATGCTTCCTTTTTGGTATATACCTACTCATATAATTTGAGATTCTAATGCGATTTTATAGTTAGTATTACATACAGGGTGTAATCGTTAAGTGTGGCCAAACCATAATTCCGTAAATATGACAGATATCAGAAAACTTCCAACTAATATAGAAAGTACGTTACCCAACGAGTAAAATTACACCACAAACTTTTTTGAAATAAAATCAGAAATATCTCAAATATCAACTTCAAACCCTTCCATACATTTAGTACGTAACCGTTCATTCAAAGAGTAGTTTAATACCAATATTTTTTTATTTAAGAATAAATGTTAGATTAATTATTTCATAAACAGTATTATTATTTTATTACAATGTATTCGTACAAATAACGAATCTCTAACAGCTTTATCTCTTACGACACCCGACTCTCTTTAAGGCTGTAAGTCGTCATACTAAATGTATGGGAGCGTTTTAAGTTAGTATTTTTAATATTACTTCATCTATTTAGAAAAAGTTATTAATGTTGATTTACTCGTTGGGTAACGCACTTTCGATATCAGTTGGAAGTTTTCTGATATCTACGGAATTATGGCCTGGCCACACTTAACGATTACACCCTGTATACCTCTATATACCTGGCGCGGATTCAGGACTTCGTTCAGGGGAGCACTGACCTATGAAGGTGCATTCAGACCAAACGAGCATTCGCTATTCTATCCCCCTCTCTACGAAATCAACGAATCACGTTTTGTGTAATGATCGAATTTCGTAGAGTAGGGGGTTAGAATAGCGAATAGGTGCATTCAGATCAAAAGAGCATTCGCTGGTCAGCAAGCTAGGTTACTTTGACATGGTTCCTGAGTGCCCTAGAGTTCCAATTGGGTGACTGAACAATGCTGAAGAAAAACTGTTGTTTTGTTTTATCAAAAATAGTATTGGTATTATACTCGTAATTAAACGATAAGTACCTACTGTTTATCTGATACTAATATTTTCTTTCATTCTGTAAAACACTTTACTCAAAGGTAAAACACCATGGAAATTACTAGATAGTTCCAAATTTAATTAAGTAGATAAATTATTAAATGAATATAATGATTTTCGGATTGTCTGCTGATGACATTTTTTTTATTAAATACCAGTACGAGTTTTTGCAACAATATTGCACAAATTGCAAAATGTGTTTTCATCTTTACGAACACTTCATTAAACCACTAATGTAGGTAGGTACTAATACCACTAAATAAGGTTTGGTAATATGACTTAAGGGGCATTCCACGAGAATGTCGCATACGTGACGCTTATACTATCTATGGCAGCTACGTTAAATAAATGCTCAAAGTTAGAAAAAACTTTGTGAACGTGTAAATTAAGTCCCGAAATATTACCACACTAGAACTCGGGTTCCTATATTTTTTAGAAGTACTAAAAGAATCGAGCTACGTAAGTAACATTCTCTTAATATGTACAGTCGCCATCAGATATATCGTAGCGTCCGGAGTGCTCAAAAATATCTGAACACGCCTTTATCGTTATGTCAACAAAGGCATGTTCACTGTAGTGATCGTCATCAACGTGCACTTTCCGTGGCAATGTCTATGGTTGACAGAAAAAGTAACAAATGTGAATATGCGATTTTGTTCTATTACTCGTACTATCAGTAAAAATAGTACTCTCCTTAGGATACATACAAACTATATCCTACTTTAAAAAAGATAACATCTAATGTCATTAATTTATGACACAAAATAGTACCTTAACACGTTCCCTGTGCATGCATCACATGTGATACATTTGAAGGTATTGATGATACGTGCATGTAGCATATATGATATACGACCCTATTTAAATATAGGGATAATTTGAAATTTGCACGTACGAGCTAAGCTACGTTAACTTACCCGCACGTATCAGCTGTAAAAACTGACAATTTGAAAAAAATTAGTATTGGCGGACTTTTAATACTGTTGCCAGGTTATACTTGAAATTCAATGCGAGAATTTGCACATGAGAGGTGACATTATCGACTTTAGCTGCACAGGGAACGTGTTAAATAATATTTTACAAAGTCTTTATTTTAAGTAAAATGAATATTCAAGTGGATTAAGATCAGTGTTATACAGGATGTTTTTTATATCATTAGCCATATTACAATATGTGTTGGGTAAAGGCGTAAAAAAATATTTGGTAAAACAAAAATAATCCCTTTTTCATTATCCTTTTTGTTATAGATTTTTTTTTAAATCCCATTATCTAACGAATGTTTCGTCACTATGATCACTTGCTTACTTTGCGTACTGCCCCACCTAGTATGCGCTCATAACTGCCAATTCAGATTGGAAAGGGTGTTTGAGTTTGCAACTTTAATTAACCCGCATAAGGTAACTAATTCAATACGTAACAAGTTTCCTACGCGTGGTGGGGAATGGAGGTGGAGCTTAACTTGCAGGTAAAACCCACGAGACAGCATTATCAGTCTATCGCATACAGTTTTTTTTTTTTTTTTTATACCACGTCGGTGGCAAACAAGCATACGGCCCGCCTGATGGAAAGCAGTCACCGTAGCCTATGGGCGCTTGCAACCCCAGGGGTGTCACATGCGCGTTGCCGACCCAATAAGAACTTGTACACTCCTCTTTTGAAGAACCCCATACTGTAGTCCAACGGGAAAACCTCGGCAGGGAGCTCATTCCACAGACGGACCGTCCGCGGGAGGAAGTTCCTCTGAAACCGCACGGTGCGCGACCATTTAGGTTGCAAGGTGTGAGGATGAGCGCCCAGTCGGTGGCGAGCGGTGCGATGATGAAAAGTGGACGTTGGCATCATGTCGAACAGTTCTTCAGAGCACAACCCATTGTACAGACGATAGAACACACATAAGGAGGCGAAGTCTCTCCTTAGACTTAAGGGTTCAATACCGCCTGTGAGTCTGGGATCGTCGACTATTCGGACAGCTCGTCTCTGAACCGAGTCAAAGGGTGCAAGCTGGTATACAGGTGCTCCTGCCCAGAGGTGACAGCAATACTCCATATGGGGTCTGACTTGCGACTTATATAACAGAAGTCTTTGCCCCGGAGTAAAGTATCCCCTCGCTTTATTGAGCACCCCGAGCTTTTTGGATGCCAGCGTAGCTTTTCCCTCTAGGTGACATCGGAATTGGACGTCGTTGGAAATGTCGACTCCGAGGATCCCAATACTCCCTGACATGGTAAGAGCTGTGTCTTGGAACTTTGGAGCCACAGTAAATGGGGTTTTTTTAGCGGTAAACGCGCAAACTTGTGTCTTTGTGGGGTTGAACCTGACTAGGTTATCCCGACCCCATAACGAGACTCTAGATAAAGTGTTCTCGATGTCAGACACAAGTTTTCCGCGACTTTCCAGTACCACAGAGCGAGGGATATTAGCACGGCCTGTGTAAAAAGTATCCCCAGTACTGTCATCCGCATAGCAATGGAGGTCGCCGATAGACAACATGTCATTGATATGCAGAAGGAACAGCGTTGGGGATAGCACAGAGCCTTGCGGGACGCCAGCGTTTATGTCCATGTTATCAGAGCAGCTACCGTCTACTACGGCACGAATGCGTCTGCCGGACAAAAAGCTAGCAATCCATCTGCATAATCCCTCGGGCAGTCCATAAGATGGCAACTTCGACAAAAGGCCCCTATGCCAGACCCGATCGAACGCCTTCGCTATATCTAGGCTGACTGCCAAAGCCTCGCCTTGACTCTCAATGGCTGATGCCCAGCGGTGAGTGAGGTACACTAGAAGATCACCGGTTGAGCGACCGTGGCGAAAGCCATACTGGCGGTCGCTTATAAGATCGTGTTCTTCTAGGTAACCAAGGAGCTTAGCGTTAACTATACGCTCCATGACCTTAGAGAGAAGGGAGGTGATAGCGATAGGCCTATAATTCGATGGATCCGATCTGTCACCCTTTTTTGGAACAGGGTGCACAAGGGCCGTCTTCCACGAAGATGGAACTTCCCGTTTGATACTGGAAAGAGCGAAGAGACGCGTTAACACAGGACACAACTCAGGAGCACAACGTTTAAGCACCACTGCAGGTATGCCGTCTGGCCCGCTCGACTTGTGAACGTTTAACGACAGCAACTCCCGCCGAACATCTTTCTGGGAGATGCGAATTTCTGGCATGGAGTGTGCGCACCGCGGGATGGTAGGCGGTATAATGCTGCCGTCATCGCTCACAGTCGAGTTCGAGGCAAAAAGAGCACCTAGAAGATCGGCTTTCTCTTTTGCACTATGGACCAGATTACCGTCAGCATTTCGCAGTGGTGGCAGGGACGACCGACAAAAGTTTCCCTCGGCAGCTTTGGCAAGTGACCAGAAGGCCCTACTCCCGGAAGGGTGGCCTGCAAGCTTCTCGCCAAATCTGCCGACAAAATCAAATTTTGCTCTGGCAACAGCTCTTTTGCAGGACCTCGAGGCAGCATTCAGTCTGCGTTTCGCATCAGAGACGTTCGGATCCTTATCAGTTACGGCCTTGGTCCAAGCCCTGTAAGCAGCCTGCTTTTGAACCGCAGCTTCTTTACAGGGCCGGTTAAACCAAGGTCGCTTCTTTGCTCCTGTAGCGATTAGTGAGTTGGGAATGAAACAGTCCATTCCCAGCTGTATCGTCTCGGCGACATTAGTCGCACAGGAGTCAGGATCATCCGATGCGAAACAGAGCTGCCTCCAAGGGTACGAAGCGTAGAATTCACGCAATCCGTCCCAATCTGCTGACCCGTACTGCCAAACGCGACGAGTAGTAGTAGGTCGCGGTGGTTCTCGCTGCGCGCAAGGCGAATTTGTCCGGATAAGGCAGTGATCGGACGAGCCGAGAGGTGCATTTACTGCGATGGTGTATCCGTCCGGATGCGTGGTCAACAGAAGCTCAAGCAAGGAGCTCGTATGGTCCTCGATATCTGGTATTCTCGTGGGAGAACGTACCAGTTGTGAGAGCCCATAGGCCAGAGAAAATTCGTGAGCAGACCTTCCCGCAAAGTCGGTGGACCGGGAGCCCAGCCACTCAACGTGGTGGGCATTAAAGTCCCCCAAAATCACCAGCTCCGCGGATGGGTACTGCTCAAGCACTCTGTCGGATGTCGACTGTATGTGCTCGAAGAGTCGGGTTGTCTCTGTGTTGCCACTGTGAGACCTGTAAAGGCACGCGTAGACTCTGGTGTGGCCGCCGTAGTCCACACGCACCCACAAAACTGACAGGTCCCTGTCTTCAAAGGCAAGAAGACAACGACAGCATACATCCTGCCGGGCGTACATACATACACCGGCGTGTCTCACGAACTTATGTTCGAGTGTATAGCCGGGGTACAATAGGTACGATATATCCGCCGGGCAGGATATTTGCGTCTCCGTGAGGAAAAGTATGGTCGGCTGCGCAGTTTCCAGGTGGCAGTGGACTGCGTTTAGGTTAGAGTGGATACCCCTGATGTTGCAGTAGTCCACTTGTGTGGATGGAGATGCCGCTGATAGTCCAAACTTTTTCTGTTTTCGCGCCATTATAGTGGGTGTACTTAATCCTAAGAAGGGTTCGGAGTGCCGACGACTCAAGGGACAAACAAACGGAACAAATCTGGCAGGGGACAGCGCAGGTAGTGCGGTCTGCAGGCACGGCGTACGGAAGGGCCCCCGGTCCCCCCCTGTGGCAGCGGCCGGGTCCACTCCGGTCTCCTCCTCCGGCACGGCCACTACTCCAGGGATTTTGCGCAGGTTGGCGGTTCAGCCTCCCAGGGCGGAGATTACGTGGTTCCTGGGTTCGGGAACCCTACTGACCTACGGGCGGCCAGCGGTCAGCCGTTTCACCGGGTCTCCCTGATAGCCGCACCTGCATGCCGCGCCAACACAGGCCGAAGCCAGTATTGTCAGTTCCGTAGGTCCCCCCGTCGGCAGCACTCCGCACCCTCGTTGAGCCTGGCTACCTTACTCACCAGCAGGAACACAACACTATGTGTAGGGGATAGTGTTATTTGGCTGCGGTTTTCTGTAAGGCGGAGGTACTTTCCCAGTTGGGCTCTGCTCTAGATAAGAGCGAGATGGCATCCGCTGTGCTGTGCCCTACCACACAAAGCGGGATGTCATTCGCTATAACACACAGTACTAATAATGAGGGTATTTTGAGTTGCGCGCCGATCTGAGGGTAGTTTGACTCGAGCGTGTTCACGCAAGCGCACTCCTTCTTTGTTTACAGAGTGCTGTACAAATGGCACATGGCATCTTGCGATTAGCCGAGCCAGCATAATTTGACCTCAAGAACGGAGTAACTTAAATGTTCCGTCATACAAACGCGTACTGGTTTACCTCAGATATCGATTCTAATGCACTCTCTAAGCAAATTGAATTGTTGATGACAACGAGCAGGAGGTAAGTATGCGCTTGGTCAGTTTTAATCAAATAACAATCGTGTGTGCATGTAGTTAGGACATTTTTTATTAAAGAAAGCATACTACAGTGTTAAGGAATTTTATAACGATAATTGACATGTCTAGGTTATTATTATTGTTTATTATTATCCTTTAATTAATGTGAATAATGTATAGGTATTTTATGTGATGTTTTTGTTTTGGAAATGTTTTATTTTTTATTTATTCTTTTGACATGTCTAGATTAAGGTTATTATTATGATTTGTTTCCCTTTTTAATATGTAATTTTGTTTTGACTTGTGTTTTTGTACATTAAAGAATTTGAATCTTGAATCTTGAATCTTGAATCATTTTATTCATTGTTTAGTGCCGATGGTGGTTTGAGTGACGTCGGCTGATCGGTGCTTGTAATGAACTCCTGATTGGCTAAGGCTGACTGACTACTCAAACCGGCTACCCTTTTGTCTGCCATCGAATCGCACGGATTGAAACAAACTTGCCTAGTGACCACAAATTATGTTTTTGCCAGATAAAAAACGGGAAAAAAAACTAAAAAAAGTGTCACTTTTTTTTCAAAAATGTTGTGTACTGGTGATCGCGAATGACATATCCAAATTTGGCTAACGACATAAAAAACACCCTGTATAATGAATTTTTAGGGTTCCGTAGCCAAAATGGCAAAACGGAACCCTTATAGATTCGTCATGTCCGTCTGTCCGTCTGTCACAGCCGATTTACTCGGAAACTATAAATGCTACAGTAACGAAATTTGATAAGGATATGTGTTGTAGGAACCGCTACAGGATTACGGTACTAAATTGTAAAAAAAACCATTGGGATGGGGGCCCTCCATACATGTAACTGAGGGATAGAAAAATTTTTTTAGTTGTATATAAGCGTGTGGGATATTAATAGAAAGATCTTTGAAAATGATATCAAGGTTCATAAATCTTATTTTTATTTAATCAAATCGTTTTCGAGATATCAGCTCTCAAAGTCTGAATAATGTGTCCCCCCCCTCTATTTTTTAAATTACGCGATATAAAATTCTAAAAAATATATATGTTATGCGCATTAATAAACTCTATCAACGATTTTTGGTTTGATTAAATTATCTCTTATAGTTTTTGAGGTAGGTTGATTTAACTGTATTTTTAAATAATAAATTGATAATGGTACGGAACCCTTCGCGCGCGAGTCTGACTCGCACTTGGCCGGTTTTTTCAATTTGACGTGAACGTTTGACAGCCGAATCTGTTTAATATATTTTAGTCGTTTACTCGTTTGATCAGTGTAAGAAGTTATTAAAATTTGCAGAAGTAATTAATTATTATAAATTATAATTAAAATTACTATAATTTCTGTTTTTTTTAATAATTGATAAAATACCTGTGTATTTGATTTTTCTGTCAACCATACTTTGCCACCAAAACCGCACTTTGATAACGATGACTAGTGTTCAGATTCAGATATTGTTGAACGTTTCGGACGCTACGATATTTCTGATGGGTAGTTAGTAGTTAACCGTATTCAGGAATTAAATTTAAAGTCGTAAATCGGTAGTAACTAGGTACATGAATAAATAAAAGGCAAGACGCCTATAAATCAGAAACAGGCCTTGTAAGGATAAATACTGGAAGCCGAAGGTCTGTCATAAAACGTCGAATACGTGGCTGCTTAACTGCCGACGCCAAGTCATCACAAGGAGCTATTCTGCATATAAATGCTAGTAACTATATGGAAAGAAAACAATTATATTGGTTTTAACAGTCTGTTAATTTAAACGACCAGTTTTGCGAATTGCGTTATGAGTAGTCTATGCAATTACATGTAATCGTTAATCACTAAGTGGCAGCACGTGTTTACGCCATCTAGAGGAAAAACGCGGAAACATCTACATATTTTTGAGCATTTTACTACGTCTTTCTTTTAGGCAACGGACATGCAGCGTAGGTGGCGGTGCTTCAATAGAAAAATGCTATAAGTGAGCGAAACCTGCGAGTATTGAGGCGATTACTATATTAAACTATGATTCAGTGTAGAATTTAAAAGTCATTTGATTTTAATTACTAACGCAATATTAAACATTAACCTGTTACAAACAAAAGATTTTTCCCCGTTCCGGGTTTCACATGTGATTACAGAGCTTCTCGTAAAGTTAAAGATACGTAAACATTTTAATAACTTTCCGTACTTATATCTTGACTCATGTGACGAGGAAACGGCAACAGAGTAACAATAATAAGGAAGTATGTATACAGCTGTCACAAAGGACGTTTCGCTTTTCTCAAACATAATGGTGACGAAGGTGTTTCCGTAGCTTACTGTACCGCGAGTTTGCCCAGTAACACAGGTACTATTTAAATAGGTACTATCTACGTAACGTAATATAATATCTATAGGTAGTTATACCTTAATCTGTACCATGCGTCAGTAGAATGAAAAAAAAAAGTAAACAAACCTAAAAACTTGCCTTATTCCATAATCACGCACTTTTAGAATACAATCACATACATGTTTAGTTAAAATTATGGATATTTATTACTATTAACGTGAAAACATATCTGCGAACGTGTTGTCGACGACGACGTTATGTGTCCAACGATAATAAAATTATTAAAACATGCATCTTTTACTATAGGAACAAAATATGAACACTCAAGAAAAAAAGTGTTGTCCTTTAGAAATGGACTAAAATTGTTGACCAAAATGTATGGAAACGTCGTTTTATTCTTGATTCGTTTTTGGTTCCCATATTAAAAGTTGTTCAAAATGGATGGATTCATGTTTTACTATCTTGTATCAACCTGTATTTTAACGATTCGCTCTCTTGTTCAATTAGCTTTTCGCTCCGATCGGAATAGCACTCCTGACGTTTCCCCGAAGGCTGACGATTGCGGAAAACTCGGTTTTCGAGAACAAAAACACGTTTTTGTTACATGAAAATGACGCAATACAATCGTTTTTTTTCAGCCATGTTTCTTGTATACGCGTAAAGTTGCAAAATATTTTACTGCCGACCTCGACTGTGACCTATTATTTCGATATTTCACATAAACCTTTAATGGTGTATTACATGTTGCGCAAGTGCTGATGTCTATGATACTGATACGTTACAAATATGTGTGCCACATACGTTGCTAAAATTAATATTATGCTAAAATTACGGATCTTAATTTCTTTTAGATTCTGCCTTAATAATTAGAACATAATTCATATATTTTAAGACATTATGTTCAAGTGATTGTGAAAACACAAATCAAATTATTTATTAACTAAATATTTAAATTAGTCCTTTTATTTTTTCCCACCTCGGACGTTGGTGATCTTGGTCATCTTGGTCGTTTTTTCTTTGGTAGGTATATGACATCCAATATTTACAATTTACAACATGTTCAACTATGGATAGGTATAGGTACAGTCAAGGTAAAAGATAAAGACACGTGTAAAGTGCCAAATGTAGGTATGTATAAACAACCCTATTACTTGCCGTGTATCCATATTTTTATCACTGTATTTTTTACCTTGAACGTACGCAAAAACTTTCAAGTGTTTACTGATAAATACGCATACTTACTAGCATAATATTATTTCTAGTTAAGAACTAAAATCGCCACAGCAGTTGGTATGCACCAAGTGCATTGGTAATTAACGTTTGAAATCATTATATGTATACTCAGGTATATGTATGCATCAGAATATTCCGAATCCTATAATCAGAATCAGATTTTATACCTAATCAATTACATCTGCGGAGGATGTAATTTAATATTCAACATCATTTCAGCCATTTATCGCCCACTGCTGAGCAATCATAGGCCTCTCTTCTAGACCCTAGTAATTTATATTACATGTATAAAATATAATATAAGTATATTATATGTATGTAAGTAGTTACAGGAACATCCAAAATATACATAACACGTCGTTGATATGAATTAAAAACAACGCTGTCGCCATAACGGAACCTTGAGGAATTCGTATTAACCCATCGCATCTGTAAAATTTTCGTTGAATTTAAATATTATCAAACCAGGTGGCAACAGTTTACATTTTAGGATTATAACCAACGTGAGACACCGTTGGTTATAATCCTAAAATGTTAATAGATTGATTATTATTCCAGATATATGTGCAATAATTTCCACACCAAACAATATCTGCAGTAAATTTTGTGGTGCGTACTTTGAAAGTCATTAATCTTTAGTCAAAGGCGTTATATTCAATATGCTTGTTTTAACCTGTTCTACCTTCTTTTAGTTGATTCATCTTCAATTCTGATTCAACTATTTCATCACTTCATGAAACAAAACTCCCCATGAGTTCCGAGGTTTTACTTCGAAAAGTGTTACAAATTTATTTCTAGCAGCACGGTTAGTAACTGTAGGTATTACACGCTTAGGTATGTCATGTGAGTCATTTTCCTTTCTTTCCTGTATTCAATCATCGTCTGAAACAAAGGTTTTTGTTACATCTTTGAAGTATATTTTGTAAACATTGTCGAGTGATTTCAGAACTATTTTAAATATTACTGAACATAAGTATATATGTTTCTTTATTAATTTCATTATTATTATCTAAATTCCAACGTTAGGATGATTCAAGTTGTGCAATTATTTACTTCTAACAGCTCTTATTTCATCATCATCTTCATGTATTTCATCATCAATGAAAGTTGTGAAATCAAACAAAATAATTTTGTATAAATATT
The DNA here is from genome assembly GCA_025490895.1 of Thaumatotibia leucotreta. Classification (NCBI taxonomy): domain Eukaryota; kingdom Metazoa; phylum Arthropoda; class Insecta; order Lepidoptera; family Tortricidae; genus Thaumatotibia; species Thaumatotibia leucotreta. The sequence continues at coordinate 699,753 of JALPQI010000077.1, read as the reverse complement.
TGTCATTTTCGGAAATGACGGATAGCAGACCATCTCTTCTGTTGCTTCCGTTATATTATCCTGTTGTTTCGCTTCTGTTACTATAGAAAACATTCTCAAAATAAACATGGTTGTTCAACCCCAATAGAATTCTCGAAAGTGCTTCGTCACCGACCTACGGTGATTCAGCCGTGTAGCACGCGAGATCTTTGTTCCCAACACTAGGGGTATTAGTCAGGCAGGCGTCCCGAGCATTCCCGAGAGGTTTTTTAAGTGATTCTTATTTGGGTTGTTTTGTGTATTTAAATTAAAATACCCTTTGAGTTTCTTGGTTGTGTTGTAGCATAAATTAATTAGTAATGAAACGTCTTTGACACGGTGTTAGACAAGGTCGTGGGTGGCGGGTTGGAAATGCAGGCCTACCGCAAACTCAGAAAATCGTAGATTTCAAGCATTTTGTCTTTGTCACTTCAATGACGCCTTCGTTGGAATGATAGGGACAGATATTCTAAATTTACGATTTTCGTCGTTCGCAGCAGGTCTCTTGAAGTTTGCTAGTGACATCTAACTCTTGTACCACTTGTTTTCGTAATCACGTTTACTGAAACGACAGCCCACAAAGGCTCCTGTGTACCTACGTAACTAAAAACATAAACATGAGACTGTCAAAGATTAACCCTCGACCAAGGTAATTTAAAATAATAGGTAGCGGAGATTAGTTTAATTAATCTTTGATTACCTATAATGATAAATACGATCATATGATTCTGATTGTTACATGTACTTACTGTGAAATTACATCATATTTTATAAAATATAAAACAGGTATCGTTATAGGTATGTATATACTAGGTATATTGGATAATAATAAACATTAAAAATAGGTATCAGAATTGAATTTGTTTAACATAAAGAATGTTGCATTGCACGCAGAGCAGGTGGTCAATGGGGTCGAAAAGTGCTCGAGTGAAGACCACGGCTAGGGAAACGCAGCGTAGGAAGTCCACCCACAAGATGGACAGACAACTTTATGAAGGTCGCCGGGACACGCTGGATGCAGGTCGCATCTAACCGGTACATGTGGAGGTCCAGAGGGGAGGCCTATGTTCAGCAGTGGAGGTCTTATGGCCGAGATGATGATGAAGATGAAAGTCATATCACAATTTGTAAAACCATACATAGGTACAGTCCCCATCATATACATCGAAGCCTCCGGAGCGCTCAAAATATCTAAACACGCCTCTATCGTTATAGCAATAAACATAATATTGGCAACTGTACCTTAGTACAGTTTAGCAAAATATCTTATACCTAAGGTAAGTAAATCATTGTAGGTAACTATTAGCAATTAATTTTATATTCGCTATTTGCCCAAAGACTTTGCAAAAAATATTTTACTTTCATAGGTACAAAGCTGTGGTATAAAGACATCAAAACCTTTGAAGACGCATTTTATGCATTAAGTCACTCAGAATTTTAATGCACTTTTTCCTTTGTCTTCAAATTCAGCGATTCATCTCGAGCATTACTCACTGCAGACACACGACCCTTTGTTTTAATTTAAATCAAGGGTTACTCATGCAGTTTCTGCATAAAAACTCGGGGTCAGATGCAAATTCGGGTGTTGCAGCATCGGGGGCATATTCAAACAATGTTTATTTTGTTATGCTTTGATACAATCTTGAGTACGCTTTCGCTGCTCGTATTGTTGTTGGTGATCGGATTGCACGTCGCCATAAATCGAATTCTCCATGATCTCGCGCGCACCAATTAAGGTGCATTCAGACCAAACGATTCGTTATTCTAACCCCCTACTCTACGAAATTCGATCGTTACACGAAACGTGATTCGTTGATTTCGTAGAGCGGGGGATCTATCCCCCGCTCCAAACGAAGTACGACCAAACGAGTATTCGCTATTCTAATAGCGAATACTCGTTTGGTCTGCATGCACCTTTAGAGGGCACATGGCTACCATGCACATCATAAATCGAAAATATTGGGTATTAGCTGGCATACGAACTCTATGCCAAAAGTAGTCCGTGGGCTAGTCGGTCTGAAATTAGAAAACGGTATAATTTGGGGGTACCAAGTGTCCCTTTTACAGTAGCTAGACATATTCATAACGATGTTAAAAAAGTATGATAGACATCTCAAAGTGGTAGCTAATAGGCATACAGGCTATTTCAAGATTTCCGTTGTATGACAGGTATGGTTAAAATTGGGAGGTACAAATTTTCCTTTTCACGGCTGTTAGGTAAGCTTATAAAAACGTCAAAAATGCAAGATTGCCATTTATAAGTGCTACCTAACAAAAATGGGGGCCAATCAAAGATGGTGGATCTCAAGTTTTACAAAATCAAGTATATCTCGAGAACTATTAAATATATCTAATTACTCTCTTGAACAAAATTAAAGGCATATCTGTAAGCTTCATATTTTGCATGCATACCATATAGCTAAAACCAATCAATAATTAATTATGACCAAATTTATGAAAATTTCGTGATTTTGATTTTTTTTGTGTCGTATTTTTACATAGTAGTCATGATGCTAGAAAAATAAATATTTTTTTGAAGATAGTGTATTTAATAAGCTTTAATTTGATGTATATAACTTGTTGGCGATATTAAAAAAAGACTCATAAAAATTATTTAAATGAATTGTAGTCATAATCCACCGTATACTTAGTGATTTAAGAGGCGAAGTCCGACTCACAGTTCAGTTTTTTTTTTATATTGTTCAATCTTGGTTATTTGAAATAAGCACTATTATTTACGAGTGGCACTTCCATCGCCTCTTAAATCACTAAGTATACGGTTGATTATGACTACAATTAATTTAAATATTTTTTATGGGTCTTTTTTTAATACCGCCAACAAGTTATATACATCAAATCAAAGCTTATTAAATACACTATCTTTAAAAAAATATTTAATTTTTCTAGCGTCATGACTACTATGTAAAAACACGACACAAAAAAAATCTTAATCACGAAATTTTCATAAATTTGGTCATAATTAATTATTGATTGGTTTTTATTAGGTTTACTAATAAAAATGCAGAGTGTGATTACGCAGATATAATAGGAAAACGTATTTAAGTAACTAATTTGGTGTTTACATGAGAGTTGCCATTGATCGACTGACTGGTATACTCTTGGCTCGACTCAGTCGTTTTTTGTCAAGTTCTTAAATTCGACCCTTTCTGCTTTCGTCACCCGTTCTTGATTTGCCATTTTCGTGTGAAGCCTATTTCATATTTGGTAAACTTTGTGCTTTTGCCATTTTCTTATTTTGGCTCATTCGTTATTCGTCACCATCTTCTTTGAGCATTTTCGGTGACAGTCAATCTCTTTGTTAGTATAATTCTTTATTTGTTATGTTTTTCTAGACAAAAATGTATAGAATAAAATCAAAAACGATAGGTCGAATAGCAAATGAGACCAAAAAAGAATAGACTAACATTGAACATGTCCAAAGAAGATGGTGACGAATAACGAATGAGCCAAAATAAGAAAATGGCAAAAGCACAAAGTTTACCAAATATGAAATAGGCTTCACACGAAAGTGGCAAATCAAGAACGGGTGACGAAAGCAGAAAGCGGCGAATTTAAGAATTTGACAAAAAACGACTGAGTCGAGCCAAGAGTATACCGACTGACTTACAAAAAGTAAACAAACAGATTCATAGAACGGTTGCTACACAAATATAAATTTGACAAGGTTCTATCTACGGCCAGTATAGTGGCTCTTAGGAAAAGGTGTAATATATCACATTAAACGTAATATCTTCATACACCCCCTTAATGTGCATATCCAAAATAAATAACAACACAGTAAAACATACAAAACAAAGTAGTATCAAAGAATAACAATAAGAAAATAAACAATTAGCTAACTATGCCTAAACCACGCATGCACATGTAGTGCTTCTCTCTAGGCAAAGCCTTTGTTAATATATCGGCGAGCATTGATTCAGTCGGCAAGTACTTTAGCTCAATACTCTTATTATTCTTTAATACACTTCTTAAAAAATGGTACCTGATGTCGATGTGCTTACTCCGAGAATGGAACATTGGATCTCCGGCAAGGCAAATAGCCCCCTGATTATCTACATGTAAAGATAATGGTGCGAACTTACCTAACCCAATTTCAGTAAGCAGGCTGTTCAGGTATATGCCCTCCTTCATTGACGATGCCATGCTAATATACTCAGCTTGGCAGCTTGAAGTCGACACACATTTTTGCTTCTCTGACTTCCATGACACGCATCCACCTCCTAGCATAAAAACATAACCTGAGTAAGAGCGCCTATCTATCAAACATCCTCCCCAGTCCGCATCTGAGTATCCATGCAATGATTTACCTGTCTTCGTGTACAGAAGTCCATACGATTTCGTATGTTTTAAGTAACGTAATACACGCTTCGTGGCATTCCAACATTGTTCATTAGCACAATCCAAGAATTGACTCAATATAGCCACCGTATTCGTAATATCGGGTCTTGTTCCAATCGAGAGATACATTAACGAACCGATTATTTCGCGATATGGATACTGTTCACTTTCACTGCACTTCGCGATAGGTTTTTCCATCTTATATTTATACTCCATAGGTGTACATATGGGATTACATTTATCCATTTTAAACTTGATTAACAAATCCTCAATATATTTTTCTTGTGTCAATTTAATGCCTTTGTCACACCTGACAAACTCTATGCCTAACATATATTTCGCAATGCCATAATCTTTCAATTCAAACTTAGTGGCCAGTTCTTTTTTGAAACTTTCTATGCATTCACCTCTTTGCGATGCGACTAGAATATCGTCAACATAGACTAGTACAAAGAGTTTAGTTTGCGAATCTATATCCTTGAAATAAAGGCACGGCTCATTCAAAGAGACTTGCAACCCCATGCACTTGAGCTGCTCGTCCAGTATGATGTTCCACTGTCGTCCAGCTTGTTTAAGCCCATACAGCGACCTCTTGAGTAGGCATACGTTGCCCCCGGACTTCAGGTCACACAACATCTTGCTGGCTCTTTCGTGTATAGCTGAACCTTGCTGCTCCGAACGCATGAGCTCTTGTAGGCATTCTTCTAAAAGATCTGGTACCTTCATATATATCTCTTCTTCTAGTAAACCATTTAAATATGCCGTATTAATGTCTAACTGATGAATTTCAAGATCGAGTTCCGTTGCGAGTGCAACTAACAATCTTACCGAGTCGAGTCTAGCAACCGGCGCAAATGTATTCTGGTAGTCAATACCGTACCGCTGGCTAAAACCTTTTGCTACTAACCTGGCTTTCTTCTTCTCAGTTTTGTCCACATTTAGCTTTGTCGTTAAAACATAACGGCAGCCTACGACATTTCGGCCCATAGGTTTGCTTACAATATCGAAAGTATCGTTTTTAATTAAACTTTTCACTTCCGAAAGTATCGCATCCTTCCATCCTTTTCTCTCATTACCCGATAAAGCCTGCTTTAAGGTAATTCCGGCTATTCCAGCGAAATCCTCACAGTCTAAGTACTCCTCAGCCGACTCGACGTTTTCTTCCACGGGTGCTTGTGGCTCTATGTCTTCCACTGGAATTTGTGACTCCACGTCTTCTACGGGAACTTGCGGTTCTACGTCAACCATATTGTACTTTTTCCGTGGGCGTCCGACATGACCTCGCTCCAGTCGTGGTCTTCCTGGACCTCTCTTCATTTCCCTCCCCCCATCAACATTAACCTCATCTTGATGATGATCATGTTGAAATGGTTCCTCGGCAATATCAGGATCGTTTGTCAATTGACGGGATTCCACGGGAACTCCTTCTTGCCTCTCTGGTATGGGTTCAGGATCTACAAGATCATTGTCATGTTCGGAAATCGCTTCGACTGGACTCTCAGTACTATGTACCGGATGAAATTCTATTTCGACCTTTGAAGGTTCTTTTTGACTACTTACCGATTCACCCTTATCAATTTCGAAGGGGTCAATCTTCATGTTCATGTTACTCTTCACTTCATTCTTTGTTTCGTGAAATTTCACATCTCTTGACATAATAACTTGACGTTGTTTTGGTATCCATACTCTATAACCTTTTCGATCTCGAGGATAGCCTACAAAGATTCCTTCCAGGCTTCGCGGAGCAAACTTATCTTTTCCGGTTGACTTGTCCAAGACATGTACCTTAGACCCAAACTTGTGTAAGTAGTCTAATTTCACAGGTCGTTCAAACCATTTCTCAAAAGGTATTTCACCTTCAAGACTGCTGGTTGGACAACGGTTTCTTATGTGGCACGCTGTTGCAACAGCATCTGCCCAGAAACCCGGAGAAAGTCTTGACGAAATGAGCAGGCATCTCGCCATTTCCGTTAAGGTCCTGTTCTTCCGTTCAGCAACTGAGTTTTGCTGAGGTACTCCTGGAATTGTCAATCTTCTTGCTATTCCTTCTTCCTTCAAGAACTCGTCGAAGTTTCGATTACAGTACTCACCTCCGTTATCCGTATGAAGATACGTTATTTTTCTTCCAAATAGGTTCTCAACATGATTTTTATATACCTTGAAGGTGGTGAAGACTTCACTTTTCTTGCTGAGAAAATACACTTCACACCATCTCGTATGATCGTCGATAAATGTTACAAAGTATTTAGCTCCATTTATTGACGTATGTTGCATGGGTCCCACGACATCAGAATGAATTATTCTCAACTTCTCATCGCATGGCCCACTCGATCTCGAAAAAGGTAACCTACTCATTTTTCCTTCCGCACAAACATCACAATCGTACAACTCACTTACATCTGCCATCTTTAGGTTCATGCCGGACTTATTTAAAAGTCGCACAAGATCCTTAGCATTTAAATGTCCTAAAATTTCATGCATCAACCTTACGTCAACCTTTCGCTCAGAAATCGCTGACACTCTATCACATTGTTCCTTAACGTAATATAAATTACCTTTACGATTCGCGACAATTTTAACGTTACCATAGCTATCTTGGACACTAGCTATGTGTTTGCGAAACGTAACGCTAAAACCCTGATCAGTAATTTTGGCTACTGAAATTAGGTTACATCGCAAATCTGGGACAAATAGAGTATTTGGCAGTTGGACAATAGTTTTAGAACCATTATTACATGTAGGTAATCTTACTGTACCTTTACCTTGTACTTCTGTGCTCGAATTCGTCGCTAAATTAAGCTTACCGGAGAAGGGTATTAATGTAGTATCAAATTTGCCTGCGTCATTGCACAAATGTGACGTACACCCACTGTCGAAGATCCAATCTCCATTCTCATTGCAAACAGCATTAACATCTGAAACACAATTAAATGTTACAAAATTGGAATCGACATCTGTAAAATCACTTATGTTTGACACATACTGTACGGCACTACTACTATTCTGTTCCTTTTTCTTTTGAGTACAATCCGAGGCTTTATGACCGTGTTGATGACATTTAAAACATTTGTATCTGAACTTCGAATCGATTTGCTCATCACATGCGCGTTGCCGTGACACCGTGCCACTCTTGGGTTTAGAAGATCTCTTTCCTTTTACCAGAAGTGCCCTATCTACACTTTCTTTTCTATTTCTGGAATGTTCTTCTTCTAAAATTTTAATCTTCAGAGCCTCTGGTTTCGGTAACGAATCTCGTGATTCTATGGCACATCTGAAGTTGTCAAAACTGGGCGGCAAGCTATACAAAAGCATAATTGAAGCCAAATCATCATGCATTTCAATGTCCATGTCAGCTAGTTGGCTTTTCACATCGAAAAATCGCATGACATGTTCTCTGATGTCACCATCTTCCTCCAATTTACGAAGCAGTAGCTCTTTTAATAATGTAGCCTTTTTCGCAGGTCCCTTCGATGCATGTACGTCTTGCAGTTTTATCCATACATCTCGCGATGTCTTACAACCTCTCAAATGACGTAATTCGCTCGGGGTTATCGATAAAATGAGATCCGACTTAGCTTTTGAGTCTCCGATGTCCCATTTTGCTGCTTCGGCTGGTTCTGCTGGTTTCTTGATAGTTCCGTTCACGTATCCCCAGGCATCATTTTTTATTAAAACTGCTTCCACTTGGATCTTCCACGTCTCATAATTGCTCTCGTTGAGCTGATCAATTTTCACAGTACTACTCATTTCTGCTGAAATTCTTTACCTTTTACGTTTTTACAAGAATCCTGCTTTGCATGGACGGTCCATAACCACTATTAGGTTTACTAATAAAAATGCAGAGTGTGATTACGCAGATATAATAGGAAAACGTATTTAAGTAACTAATTTGGCGTTTACATGAGAGTTGCCATTGATCGACTGACTTACAAAAAGTAAACAAACAGATTCATAGAACGGTTGCTACACAAATATAAATTTGACAAGGTTCTATCTACGGCCAGTATAGTGGCTCTTAGGAAAAGGTGTAATATATCACATTAAACGTAATATCTTCATAGTTTTCGCAATATGGTATGCATGCAAAATATGAAGCTTACAGATATGCCTTTAATTTTGTTCAAGAGAGTAATTAGATATATTTAATAGTTTTCGAGATATACCTGATTTTGTAAAACTTGAGATCCACCATCTTTGATTGGCCCCCATTTTTGTTAGGTAGCACTTATAAATGGCAATCTTGCATTTTTGACGTTTTTATAAGCTTACCTAACAGCCGTGAAAAGGAAAATTTGTACCTCCTAATTTTAACCATACCTGTCATACAACGGAAATCTTGAAATAGCCCGTATGCCTATTAGCTACCACTTTGAGATGTCTATCATACTTTTTTAACATCCTTATGAATATGCCTAACTACTGTAAAAAGGACACTTGGTACCCCCAAATTATACCGTTTTTTAATTTCAGGCCGACTAGCCCACGGACTAAAGGACATCAGTAGCCCGCACCACGAGTTGACAAGGTAAAGGTTACGTTAGCTTTTTCTCGATACGTAAAGCAGGTCATCGCACTCGCTCCAATGTCTCTGGTATATTGGAGGGAGCGCGATGAACGCTTTACGTATCGAGTAAAAATGTAAAATATTAGATAAATAATTCCGGAGATGAAAAATGTACATGACAGTGGTCCTGGCGAAAAGCGGTGTTGCCGGCCTGCCATTTTGGAACATGCTGCTCTATGTACAGTCACCACACGGGATTGTTGAGCCACTTGCCACTGCTCGCAACTTGGTCGAATAATACACATCGGGTTCCGAACTCTTATGAGGCTATTGAGGCTGGTATCACGACTTCGGCCGAACTCTGCTGACCAATGGGGCGGTCGTTGCTACTGCGTATTCTTCAGAAGGTGACATTACCATGGTTACGTAATAACAAAAATGTTTAACCAATGATTGTTCGCTATTTTTCCGGAAGCTGACGTTACTATAGTTACGTTATAACATCCGCTTTAGACCTGGAGACGTCAATCTAACTTCAGAGCCCTGATGGTAGTTTCGTTCACTTTCCTTTTAACGGCTGTCACTGACAGGTATTTTTTCAAAGTTAGAATTTCAGTCAGAAACTATCAAGTTTCTATTATACATTTTTATGTTATGGCTACTGACAGATTATAGGATTATGGGTAGATTGTCAAAGGTTACCTACCATATTTCTACAAAGGTTACATTACATAAGTTTTCAACTAACGTCAACCTGAGCAGCTGTATCGAATGATAATAAAGACAGCAATAGCATTTGTCTCTGTCAATGAAAAAAATAATTTAAAATTTCTCGATAACATGCCTATTTATATGAATATGAATGGAAAAAGTAACTCGCATATTAATATCAGATAAATCATGGCTTCCGATTTGAAGCAAATACGAATAAATCACTTTAACGGTTTTAAACAAATCTATGAAGAACTGTCGTTATCCAGTTTCCTCTAGGAACAACGACATCTAGCGTCTAATAATGGCCGATGACTAATCCTTAATTCTCGTAGACGAGGAAATTTTTATTATTTCAACTAGTTTTGACACACTGAAATTTTGACGCAACAATGATTCGTATTTGACTGACATATCATCGGGGAACATCGGTCATATCGCGATCGTGCCTACTAACGAAAAATACCGAACCCATAATATTACACGACCAAATTGCATCCATTGCCAAGTGGCTCAACATTCCCATGTGGTGACTGTACAGATGTAGTCTCTTCGGCTTTTTACGGAAATATCCGAATTCATATTGCTGTCACAATGAATTTCAGCATAATATTGCACTGAAGCTAATTGAAACAGGGAGATTAATTCGGGCGTTTCCGTGAAAAGCCGAAGGATTTTGCACTACATCTGTACTTACCAATGGTCTTGTCTTGTATTAACTTATATACTTTTTTCATCACACTTGCTGTCTAAGCGCACCATTGCTTGCGTGCGTAGCGGGAGTAATAGAAAAGTGAAATTCCCTAGGGAGTAAGAGAAATGTCAGCACGTAATTTAATAATACTATGTCTTAAAACTTATTTTTTTGTCGGCAAGTGTGACGAAAAACATTGTATGCATCACGGTCGGTAAGCGGAATACTAACTCGAGTCATAAAAGCCCTCCGCCTGGCGGCGTCGGGCTTCTAACACTCTCGCTAGTGATTCCGTACTTACCTCCCTTGATGCACAATGTACTATTTCACAAGCCTTGGAGAGTTTTTCATTAGGTTAGGGCCATAGTCTACACCTACAGTCATCATTGTGAGTTTTATTTTCCTTTTCAGTGGAATAACCTACTTAACATGTTCAATTCCAATAGGTACGTTTTTAACTTTCCTGTTCACTTTACGGAAAAAGGACCTACTTCTATATTTTTATTATGCCACGTAATGTATGTACGTCTTCAGGTTATGTTATGATTGCATATGACATATGACTGACATAAAATACTAAGTAGGTACTTATGTGATGTACGCAAAACACTTGTCATTTAGTACAACATTATTTGCTTCATAATTTCATAGGTAATACTTAATTGAAATTACAAAAAAGATATAACTAACTTCAACAAATATAACCAAGATCCCATCACTAGACTTGGTGTCAACGGGACCATCCCGGGATTATACCCATAAGATTAAAAAATAATGATAAAAGTGCACGATTCTCGGAGATATCGAGTTACCTATATAAAAAAATGTCGAATTGAAAACGTTCTCCATTTTGACGTACTTATATAATTTTATGCTATAGTTACAACGACTTTTGGCAGTAGAAAAAGGCGGTAAATTTAAAAACTGTAGGTGCATGTTGATGGTTGTTCACAGAAAATTAAATTTGTCGTCTTTTTGATGATAAAAGTTGAATAACATTTTAGTTACAAATTGCACAACAATAGTGATGACTTTCAATAACATGACACGGACATTGGCCATGATACCACACCACACACCATTATCGCAACGCGTGGTACCTTTTTGACATTGTGGTGATTGTGGTTATTGTTATCGCTATGGGAAATAATAGAAAAATTAAAGACATTGTTTGATTGTTTCCAATTAAATTTGGTGTTAGCCTACCCATGTCTTCATCATGAGCCTTATTTAAGCAGCCTCGTGTGGAAAGCTCAAAGAGCACTTTTTTAAGTGGCTGTGTAAGGGTGTCTCCACAAATCAATCGACACGGAATACGTTTTATGTCTATGGCATAAGAGCGAAAAAGACGTTGATCGGCACGGATCGGCGCGTATCTCGGATTATCCGCTCTTACGTCATCGCCATAAAGCTTTTTTATTTGTGGTGCGACAATAAATGTATTTTTTTTTGTCCGCCTTAAGGTGCATTCAGACCAAACGAGCATTCGCTATTCTAACCCCCTACTCTACGAAATTCGATTGTGACGCAAAACGTGATTCGTTGATTTCGTAAAGTGGGGGATAGAACAGCGAATGCTCGTTTGGTCTGAATGCACCTTTACAAGCTGATTCCGCGTCGATTGATTTGGGGAGACCTTTAGCCTATACGAGTAGGTACGAGATACTAGAACGGCAACACCTGCCGATGTCATGCCATGCAATGAAAATATGAGTGAGAAGATAGAGAAACAACACTCAGCAACAACAGAACAATCTCTGTCAAAAAGACCGTGAAATCTAACATAAAATTTTATTTTTCTAATCCTAATCACAACACTGTCACCAGTCACCACTGACTTGACTTTGTTACTCACATCTTGGAACCACAATTAACCTTGTCAAAGTAACGCTATAAATCAGATTGTAAGAAGTCTCTCACAACAGTTACAGCTTTTCATTTTGCCATGGTTCTAGAGAGAGTCAGTCAAAGGCAAAATAAGGTGTTTATAAAAATGCCCAAAAATATGTCCCAGTGCACTTTAATTCTGTGTAATAAGAACGTCGTATGTCGTACCATATTTATATGAGAGGATTCTTTCGATACATATTTTTGCACTTGACTTTAAGTACTATGCGACACTGGCATCATGCTTTCCATAGAAAACGAACTGTCTTACCGGGAGGTATGGTCTAATGTGAATCTTTCTTTATCAACCACAAAATTACATGACTATTTTGAGGTATATTCGAAGCCCAGCAAGGACAATAAGTCGCTTCTTTTGTGTTCTAACGCCGCGGCCACGACATCGGTCTAAGGCGACCGGCTTAGCGGAAAACGTATGGTGCTCCCTCTCGTACGGTCGCCTTAGACCAATGTCGTGGCCGGGGCATAATTAAGAGATTCAAGAGTAGGGCTGCCAACCGTCCCGCTATATGCGGGACGTCCCGTTTCTGGGGCCCTAAAGTATGGGTCCCGCAAAGGGTTCACGCGGGACGCCAGTTGTCCCGCTTTTCACGGAATACTAAACTGAAAATACTAAAATAATAATATGAATACGCAAATTAAAGCAATTTAAGATTTCGTCATGATAATTTGAATATACCGCGACGTCCGCACCGATAGCCCGCGAGTTGGTACAGTGCACTGAAGTGTATAACTGCCAAAATAGGAATAATTGCGTTGGGTGTATTAGGTGCATCTAAATTGAGACGACCTGAAATTAAGCATTGTTTTTTAATGTTAATGTCATTCCCGTACCGCATTTTATAGCCAAATCCCGCAATTTATTCGCGAGTGTCCCGCATATCTGTGATTTTTGGTTGGCAGCCCTATTCAAGAGTCAAGACAAACATTGATTGAAATTAGTCATGTTTAATATGTTTATAATAAAATTGAACACTTAAATACTCTTCATGCTTTCCATAGAAAACGAAGTGTCTTTCCGTGCGGTAAGGTCTAATGTGAATCTTTCTTTATCAACCACAAAATTACATGACTATTTTGAGGTAATATTTGAAGCCCAGCAAGGACAACAAGTCGCTTCTTTTGTGTTATAAAAGAGTCAAGACAAACATTTGGCCAAATACAACCAACATACCGGCCGCGGTACTCGCGATTGGCCAATTGCATTGGCAAGCGTTTGCAAAAATTTTACTGCATAGGCTCTTGCATTTAAACAAGGTCATTTAAAGTCAACCGGCGAGCCTAAATAGCCAAGGAAAACTTGTCTGAATTAGAGAGGGTTTTGGTGAGGCTAACTCGAGCAATGTTAATTGTGGTGTAGGCGATTAATGATTAGGTAGGCTGATTATTTTAACAGTTTGATTGGATAGACGTTTAGAGACAAATTGTAACTGCCTATCTTACAGTAAGGCTTATTTGCCGAAGCAGTGCGACGTCTGTGTCTTAAGGTGCGTTCAGACCAAACGAGCATTCGCTATTCTATCCCCTCACTCAACGAAATTCGATCGTAAAGGTGCATTCAGACCAAACGAGCATTCGCTATTCTAACCCCTACTCTACGAAATTCGATCGTTACACAAAACGTGATTCGTTGATTTCGTAGAGTGGGGGATAGAATAGCGAATGCTCGTTTAGTCTGAATGCACCTTTATGTTAATATGTGTAGCTGTGTAGCATGGAAGAATAAGTATGGAACGTATTTGCTGCTCAAAACGAAGCTAATCTCAGAATCAGAAGTGCCCTAATAAGTATCACGTCACTCTTTTCAAAATATATAGGTAAATTAATATTTGCTGTATCTAGGTTGTATCTGTCACAAATGATCCACAATATTTCGATTAGGTATTATAAATTATGATATCGCAATGATAGGGTAAATTGGTATAGTAACTGGCCACTCTCTGGCTCAAGATGTGCTTACTGTTAGAATTAGGTAATTTTATAAGTAACTATGTGTCATGTCAATGTCAATCTCTCTCCCTCTTCCAAAATGAATTCTAATTATAAATACATAGAGTTTATTTTTATATAAGGTGGCCAAGTACTGGAGGGTGGCCAGTTACTAGCAATTTACCCTACTTGGTAGTTATTTTTAAACTCAGTCAAATTGACAAAAAGTAATTGAAGGAATTTGTTTATAGGCTTTATAGCCCCTTATCTTTATTTTTGAAGTTTATAGTTAACCCTTTTTAATATGAGGGTAAAACTCACCATTTTCCGATAAACTTAATGTCATATTAAGGCTCATTTCTAAACTGTCAAATATTCGTTCTTAGATCTCACCGACTCTCAAACAGCATGATATCCGGTCATTAGGCACTGGTCTCACCGCGAACTACTAAGCTATGCACTATCGGCTATAAACACGAACAAAAGATACGCACTCCCGTGTAAATAAAAGAGACACGGCGATACTCGCCTGGTGGTGATAGCTGATAGCTGGGCGAGTATCGCCGTGTCTTTTTTATTTACACAGGAGTGCATATCTTTTGTTCGTGTTTACAGCCCATAGTACATAGCTTAGTAGCTCGCGGTGAGACCAGTGCCTTAGGAGGTTAAAAAACCTTAAAACATGAAATTATTTTTAAATAAGCAATTTCTCCACAAGTTTAGGTTTAATCAGTCTCCTAAGTCAAGAGACTGCAAGTACTCATTGTTTCCGCTAATGGCTTGCGGTCGGGAGCCATAAGGAAAAAGGACACAAATTGCGGTGTTCCAGAGAACAAGAAATTATATAGGTGCGCGTAATTTACGAGCTGCCTTATTTATAAATGAGATGGAAAGAGTAGTTTAACTGAAATAATTAGTTTATCTTAATTTGGAAAGTATTTTATTACTGGTATAATTACAAAATGTAAAATTAATAAGGCTCGATTTTAACAAACTTTTATTCGAAGAATATAGTAATGTCAAAACTCCACAGTTGACACTAGTAGCTGAGTTTTTTAAGCGTTAAATTTTATTATAAACATGACTAATACCTTAGGCTCGGTAGGCATACTTGTTAAAAAAAAAATGAAAGATTCCTAATTTATAATCGTCTCCTAACTTAGCTAGCCGTTAAGTATTGTTTGTCCCTTTCGGGCTGTATCAATATGTTTGTATGAGTGAAAGAGACAAACAATACTTAGCCGCTTGCTAAGTTAGGAGACGTTTATGAATAAAAAAATTAGTGTATTATATCATCAGCCTATATGTATATATTACAATCCACTGCTGGACATAGGTCTCTCCTAACATGTGTGGACACTATTATAACCACGCACCACGCGTACCTACCCAAATAGCACCTACGATATTATAATGCTCATAATCCCCACGCTGGGCATGCAGATTGGCGATCGCAGTAGTAATGTGTCCACTATAAAATGACGCTGTTGCCCTTCATCAATCTTCAATAGACGAATGCTAATATGTATTATCTAGCCGAATTATAACACGAGAATTCTTCTTTCGTACCAGTGAATTTGCGCCCCTCTTTTAGAGCTCAATTTTGAGTTCGGCGACCGTTTTCTAATCGTAATCCAATATCAAGCTTTCAAATATAATAAGAATTTTGGTATTTTATGTTCAGTATCTATGAATCTGACAGCTGTTTGGACCTAACGCCTAGGTAGCGCCGTCTGGTGGCAGAAAAAAATGTCGAAAACCCTCATTGCACTTCACCTACGTCAATGAACACACAAAAAACAATCGAACTCGAAAAAGGTGTTAACCACGAAGATGCAATACTGCGTTGCAACCTTGACAGTAGCAGGCTGCCATTGCCTCGTTATTATGAATTTCACTCTTATGAAATGTTGCGTCAACTGAAACGAAAATCAACTATGTATTGCCAAACGTCACCGCCGAGCTCGATTCGAAATTCGAATTCCGCAATGAGATTTGACATTTCAGTTGTATTGCACGTAGATATGTAGGTATACTATGTCGATGTTTGAGTCTCACGTTAGTTAGTATAGTAGTTAGGTATAATTCTTAAATAATTATACTACGTTAAACCACAAAGGTTAAACGTATTTTGAAAACACAAATCAAATTATTTATTAACTAAATATCGTGATTTGTGCTTTTATTTTTTCCCCAGTAGTCACACTATACTTAATACTGAGGTGGGGAACGAACCCACGTGCTCAGCTTTCGCGGCTGATGCCTGCACCCCTGGGCCACTCGGTCTTAGCAACCACAAGTCAATTCTCGGGTATTTGCAATCCCTTACAAAGCTACCTCGGACGTTGGTGATCTTGGTCGTTTTTTCTTTGGTATATGACATCCAATATTTATAATTTACATACTATGTTACTAATAGAATGCTTACAGACCACGAAACTTGTATACCTACATAAATGGTCATATAGGTGGCCAAGTTTCGCGACTGGGAGTTTCAGAATGGTTTGGAAAATTTAGGGTAGGTGGTCTTTTAGGTTAAAAAGTTGTTTACTAATGACACCTTAGGATAAATGGGCCATATAACTACTGCCAGCAATTTCTGGCAGTAAAATATGCAAAAACTGCCCGCTGTTGGCTGCCCACATTGCGTGCCTAGGTATATTATTTTTTAATTTGCCGCCTTTTGTTACTGACACTGACAAGCTGGTTCGTCGGAGCCAGGCGATGACAACTGATAAACACAGCACCATCACAAGCCACATACAGTTTCACACATTAACACATTAATCATATTATCAAACGCCGCGTCAATGCCAACGTTCAATTGTTTTTTTTTTTCAGGGTCAGTTGAATTCGTACGGGTTGTTCCAATTCCAAGGTAGGCTAGACCGTAATATTATTACGTTAAGGTGAGTCTAAATCTGAAATAAATTTAGCTATTGTCAGTTATTTGAGCATATAACTTCCCTGCGAAGCTGGACGTTTTGAGGCCCCTCTGACGGCATCTCTTTGTGTCTTCAATACAAAAAAATATTTGTTTTTTATGTCCTTAAATTTAAATAGGTATAGGCCAAAATAACAGCGTTCCCGCTGCTAATGAAGTTTTGAGAAGCAGCATAAGCCCCTTATGCCCCGGCCACGACATTGGTCTAAGGCGACCAGCGGCGAGCGGATCCATGAGTTAGAGCGGGATGCCGATATGGGTACGAGAGGGAGCACCATACGTTTTCCGCTAAGCCGGTCGCCTTAGACCGATGTCGTGGCCGCGGCGTTAGGGATTTTTTTTAGAAATTAGCTCGATTTTCAGAAGTAGTAACTTACTTCTAAATAGATATAGTAGCACCTAGTTAGTTAACCTATAACTAAAACTATAATACACTAAGGGCTGAGTTTTCAATCCCCAAATAAACCTATCCGTTAGTTAACATTATCATCATCCTTTTCTAAAATCATCAGTCAAAAAAGGACAGGGCTAACATTTATTTGACAGGTACTGTTAACTGGGAATTGAAAAACCAGTCCTAAATAAGTTATACCCTTCCGCTCTCATCGTGTCCAAAAGTGCCAAATATGCTAGCCTCTCGTGCCTAGTTAGTTGGTAGATAAGTATTTAAAAAAATCGACCATTTTGAAACTTTCAAAAGCCTTCTAGGAGACCTACTCGTACGTATCTATCTATCTATCTAAGTTATGGCGGCTGGCGGACAGTACAAGGTTAATGGTACGAAACCCTTAGTGCGCGAGTCTGACTTGGACTGTAGGTTTTTAAAGTACCTACCTAGCTAATTTTACTTTGGCCGTGTAATGACGGCAGTAAGAATTGTCACTTGTCAGTCTTGTCACCATCCCGACTCTTCCCGTGGGTGTCGTGTCGTAAGAGTCGACTAAGATATTGAAGTGTAGATATAGGTACAGCGTGGGTATTTGATACGGGTGAATAATTAAAATCCAGCTGTCATAACTGATCCTACGAGTCGTAGGTGTATAAGAAAATGTCACTAGTGTCACTACCCTACAAGATACATTTTCACTATAGTTGCCGATGTATAAGAATGAACTTTTGACAGTTATAGATTAATCCTTATTAATATGAGGGTAAGACTCACCATTTTTCCGATAGTCTTAACGTCACATTGCTCATATAATGTACACGGTGTTTTTATTGATTTCCGTTAAATTAAAGGGAAGCTTGTTTAGGTCAAAAATAATCAATTTCTCTAAGAAACTAGTATCTTAACTCTTACTGTTATTGAGTTATTAAAAAAATAAGTTCAATGAATGAACAAGTGTATTGCATTGCAACCTTTATTACATCCTAATGTTAGGTTACTTATTTTGACATGTGCCGTCAGTCACCTGAGATCTTATTCTTAAGGTTCTCTCACACTTGCCATTTCAAATATTATGTATGAAAACGAAAAAAAATTTTTTTTAACGAATTAAACAAAAGCCAACTAGGCAACTTCTATTAATGTCCCAAATAACCTGTCCTATTTAACGGAAATCAATAAAAACACGGTGTATAAGGGACATTTCTAAACTGTCAAATATTCATTCGTAGAAATCGGCAACTATATGTATAATCTTTTATTGACTATTATCATATTGTCTCCGTTAAAAATCTATGACTCATGTCATGAGTTGACATTGTGACATTTGTGACGCATTAAAAGATACCTAGAATTATATAAATAATATTTACCTGTCATTACAGAAATAAAGATAAACTAAATAAGATCATTTTTGTTCAAAGATAAAACTTTAGATACCGTCAAGTGCTGCAACTTTGCACGGAAATTTACTTTTTTTTATTACTCGTCAGTTAGGTATTTGTGAGCTTGCTTGCATCGCTAAGCTAATATATAAGTAGATCAAAATACACGTGTACAAAGGTTCAAAATCCGATAAATGCTAATAGTTTGACTGGTGGAAGCATTTACAGTTGCAGTCTGAGGATTCTGAGGTAATAGACGAAGTATTAAAAAATTTAAACTTTATTAAATGTCATAGCAGTTCTATTAAAGCCAGGGTGTCAAAAGAAACTACTTACGTCCTTTTTTACTACTAGGCAAAGTTGTCACGTGTTCTACGACATTTCCATACATCCTTTCAAGCGTAGCTGCGTAGCTAAGGTGGTGGTGACAGCAAAATAGACGAGAGTATTTTGACGAATTTAAAAAAGGACATATTCTTAAGTCTTGTGTATGTATTGGGATACACAAATGGCAAGTAAAGATACTTATCCAAACTCCAAAGACATGTGTTTTATGATATATATAATATTTCTAAACTAAATAAATTATATATAATCAGCATACCTATAACGAAATGAATTACAAAACATTGTACAAACACTACACAAAGCATAGAGCATTGTTTCTTACCATATGAGTATGAGTACTACACAAGTGGCTACAACAAGTATTTTAAGAACACGTGATTGCTTTCCAAGCGTTGACACCGACTAAGTTCAAACGCTACCTGAGTTCACAAGAAAAAATATAATGAAGCGGATTCCCGGATAAATTCTATAACTAACTTTTACTATTTTCTGAAGTCAAAAATAGATAACAGTTTGGTAGAAAAGTATTTTTTTTTAAATGGGCAAACTTGTAGCCAGTTGGCAAAGTTACCCGTATTTTTTTGTGCGAAAATGAGTCATTGTTTTTTAAAACCACGAAATCTAAAATTTTAATAGAGATAGAAGATTAAGATTATAAACAGATTACTTTAACTGAAATAAATCGATTATCTCTAGAATATGATTAATAAAACGATGATTTGAAAGCAATTACACAAACAAAAACACATTAGCTATGTACCTATAATTAGTATGGTAAAATATTCAAGCAAATTCTTCTGTGTTTTTCTTTTAATTCGTTTTCTGATGAATTGCACTGAGCTTTGAGCGCACTTGTTGACTGTAGTAACTTATGTACAATAGTCAGGTGAATTTTATTCGTAATAGCTTTTTCAGTTTTATCACTTTTCAGAATTATAAATTAAAAAATTCAAACTGTATATTGTCTGTGTGTAAGTATATTGTCAACCAATCAACCATGTTCACTGTTCAGTCACTTCAGTCAACCAACACGTTCATGTTTCGGAAGGGCAGGCCTGGTACCACGAACACCGAAGTTCGTATATTTCGGGGATTTTTCTTTGTCCCTTTTTAATGATATCTTCCTGACATTCTAGTGACAGAGACAAATCCTCGAAATATACGAACTTCGGTGTTCGCAGGCCTGCCCTTCCGAAACATCTATAACTTACGTAGGAACTTACACGTGTACGGCTGGCCTAACGACAGTTTTCATACCGAGTTTTGCTTGTCAGTTGACGATATCGTCGGTTGACAAGCAAAACTCACTAAGTAACAAATACTTACTTGAAATAAAGCTCGTATCTTAGATCTGATTCAATACTGACATACGAGGTTGCTAAGAGCAGCGACAGTTTTTATAGCGAGTTTTGCTTATCATCCGACGATATCACTCTAAGATTTGATGGGAGAATTGTATGGAAGTATGGAACAGTTTATTGTTTATAGCGTGTGGATTCCCCTAGAATCGGGTAAAATGGAAAAACAGGAAATAAGCAAATACTGTTTTACATTCAATGAGTCATTGATCCATTAACCATCACCGTCCCATCTTGTTTATCTATACCTAGGTACCTACGAGTAATTTACGTGTTATCTCTTCACGACTCGCCAAACACGTGTTAATCGTTTCATATGCCCCAAAACCAATATACACCTGTGCTATATCTGCATATAGTTGTTACGAAGGCAAGGATCAAATTACACTAGTTCAGAATACGGTTATCTACGGAGTAAAACGACGTAGTTGTGATAAATATGTTAATTTTCTAACAACACGTGTCATTTGTATGGAGTTACACAATCTCGAACTGTTGAACAAAGTTGGACTCTAAAACAGAACGCTAAGGTTGGCATATTTGTTTCGTCGCAAATCTGCGCTGCGGTTTCAATTATTCTCAGAAAAAAGGAAAATTCTAGGATAGCGTTCCTGATTACATTTTGCGATATGAATTTACATTGTATTTTCTTGTATAGGTAACGTCTATTTTACTATAATAGAAAATAACTTATCTTCGGTATTGGTAGGTACTCATACTCAATATCGCCTACTCAAATTATGAAAACTGGCCTACTACCGCAAAAATCGAAATTCGTAAGTTTCGAGGATTTTTCTCTGTCACTAGAACGAAGGCGTTATTAGAGTGAGCGAGACAAATCCTCGAAATTTACGAATTTCGGTTTTTGCGGTACGATCGCTGGACAAAGGGATTTCGACTGAACTTCGAACGACATGGGTTGTGTTTCATAAAGTTACATTTTACAATTTCGCTGTTTGCCTCTCTAACGCACGCACATATTGGCTAGAAAGAGAGACAAACAGCAACATTGTTAATTGTAACTTTATAAAACGCGACCATGGTAGGGGAAACAGGGGGAATTGCGTTCACTTAAGGGAGAATGCCCATAGTTTTATAAATATTAAAATTTATTAACTGAAAATCAAACATAACATTAGTGGGCCTAATCGGTCATTAGAAACAAAACACAAAAAAATGTAACATCTTTCAGGTAAGGAGAAATAAAAACTTTAAATAAAAATATTTTTTAACGGCATTACCCTCGGCTATGGGTAATGCCGTTCGGGCAATGGGGTTATGGCGCTCAAACAGACATTGGCTGAAATAATGTAATTGAGATCAATTTTCTTTAATCAACAGTTAGAGATCAACCCTTAACAACTAATTTAGCAATGCTTATCATAGTGATGTATAAGTTATACATGATAACAAGGGTTTTATTAATATAATCAACATATAAACATTAATATAAGTTTAGGCACAGAAATCGCATATGTAACCGTCTGCTGAATCCCACCCCACCTCGAGCACATAGCATGACTCCATAGTCCGCATACGGTACAGCGGTACCATATCTCAATATTCTGCCCAAATTCCTTGCATATATTGCACATTTTATTGTCGTTACCTTCATCATCCATTTCATCATTACTGTTGTCGTTGCAAATATCGGAATTTGGTTCAATATCAGACTCTGATGTACTTTCTTGTAAAACTATACGTCTGTATCCTTTTCTAACGACTGTCTTTTCTTTGGGTGCTTTTTAATTTTTATTATTCTTAACTTTTTTATTGCTGTTCTTGTTTTTCAAAACCGTTGCTGCTGATATGTTAGAATGTTGTGTTTTGTTCCTAAGACCTCTTCTTGTTCAAACCCTATCTTTTTGTTTATTTTGTCCTTCTGATATATTTTTTTCGATATTTTTTCGATTTTCTTTTTCTTCTAAAACTGCTTTCTGAGCACGACGATTTCTGGGTATTTCTGTAAGAAATAATATAAGTGGTCAATGGCGTTCACTCGGGGGTAATGGCGTTCATCTGAGCGTTATTACCCCAAACGGCCGTTTCGTATTAAATAAAAAATTTAAAATTTTACACGTGAAATTATGCAACAATAACAACCTTGCCTATAACTTTATTAGTATTATAATAAGAATAACGAGAAACATAACAGGAAAATAAGTCAAATTTGAACTTGCCGATAAAAACATCCAGCGAAAAATAAGATCGAAGAAGCTCCAAACAATTACACAACTGTCACTTTCACATGTTTTGGCCGAACTGCCAGGACCGGTCGCCACTTGCTCAAGCGTCACTCCCCGCGCCCTTCCTCCCACACGCCGCCATTATACACAGTAGCTTTATCTAGTTATTGTGGTGACTGCCATCACCCAGTGACCGGTATTACCCCTGCTTCCCCTAATGCTTGTTTTATTCTATTTTATCTCACCTTTCGTAATTTTATAAAACAAGTCCATATAAGTGTGTAGGTACATTACATAGATCCTATTTCTCCAATATACTTATATCCGACTTTTCCTAATAATGTAGATAACCGGCATAATTGGGTGATGGGAACAATAAAACAAAGCTTTTTTCTTGTTTTTATTTTAACTGACACGGAAACGAAGAACGGACATTTCTGTCCATGTACCGGGGTCAGGGGGGTTCCGTATTTTCCAATTTGTACCTAAGTACCTATATAGCTTTTCTTATAACTGTTATAGAAAATCCGTATTATAACGAATAGCATAAATAGTGGATCAGGTGAAAGAAATTTTAGATAAGGTCAAGACCGTCTATCAGGAAAGTCCGTCTACCAACTGATTTCCGCCCCTAACTCAACAATATAAAATATAAGACTCATGTGACGGACTTTCCTTACAAATATTTGCCGGACTTACCCGCATTGACCTTAGGGTAAATCACTAGTAACTGGCCACCTTATATGTATAAAAATGAACTCTATGCACTTATAATTAGAATTAATTATAGAAGAGGGAGAGTGATTGACAATAACATGAACACATCGTTTTAAAATGAATTCATTAAGCGCATAGAGTTAATTTTTATATAAGGTGTCCAGTTACTGGAGAGTGGCCAGTTACTAGCAATTTACCCTACTACATATTAGTGGAATAAAGCTTACAAGCCAAAGTTATGTCTAAAAGAAAGAGATTCAAAAACCGAAATTAGGATTCGTGTCTGGGTGAATATCTGAGCGTTTCAACCGCCTAATTTTGGTGGCATCATTTTTGCCGAAGTTTATATTCGTTACAATTTGCTACTTTGTCATTCGAAGGAGGCACGGTATCTTATACAAATGACGAAGTATTTATAACATTGAGACGTTTAGAAACTTCGGCAAAAATCATGCCACCAAAATTAGGCGGTTGAAACGCTCAGATATTCATCCGTCTACATAATAGGTAGGTAATACATATTTAGACATTTAATACGCAGTAGCCTAAATAATATTAGATAGTAGATTATTTGCGCAGAATCGTCATTGAATAAATCTACCTACACATTAGTCATAGTCGCCGCTGTTATTTTCCTTATTATCTGGGACGACACCCCAAAATCATTGAACTTGTTGATTGTCGATGATAACTTGTTGACACACAAGGAAATGTGTCATGTGTTTGTGTTATCTGTGGAAGAATCCCGAATTGGGGTAGGTATGTCCTAATACAGGGTGTTTCCTGAGTCACATAACCTCGCACACGCACCCACCGTGTATTATACTGAACAACTTTTAGTATGGGACCAACGCCGAAATCGCGAATAATAAACCACTTTCCCATACAAAATATCAAGATCACGTTGTCAAAAATCGTCAATCCAATTCAAATCATATGTCAAAAATTTGCTCAGTATGACCTATACGTCGTGTTGAACGTTATTACTATTATTAGTAACTTGGGAAACACAATGTATAGTATTAGATAGTCTTTTTTAATCCTATATTATCATACAAATACAAAACAAATAATTAAAGTACATGTAAATAATAATAAATAAATAATAAATAAAGTAATAGTTGATACTCATATGACTCATATCATCTACAAATCAAGCATTTGACGTCGTGCCAAAGGTACTATCTCGAGGTTATTCCCACTCAATAAAAAAAAAATTAAAATCGATTAACGATTCTCGCAGAAAATGAGTAACATATAACTACTAAAGATAATGAAAAAAAATCTGTCCAATTGAGAACCGCCTTTTTTATGAAGTCGGTTAGAAGTTAAAATAACGAATTGGCTATAAATGCTATAATGCTTATAATACAAAATTTTTTTTATTTTTTATTTATTCAATAAAAAAGTTTTATAAATTACAATAATTTTGGCAAGACCCATCATTGGCAAAACCTTGAAGAGGTTTGTGTGCTGATGGGGAGTTCGATTATAATAAATCGCGCACTTGTTTTCCCTACCTCAAGATAAATAAAAACGCTTGTTGTTGATAAGCAATGATGACGCATACGGAAACTTCGCAACACAACACGTTGGCAGTTTTCGTTATCTGTGGAACAACCCCGTGGGAACGAAGTGGTAAATACCCGCGGGAGATATTAGTTGTATTATATGTAGGTATGTGTTATGGGACCTATGGGTTATAGACAGTAGATAACTGGAAATAATCGCAAAACAGAAAAGATAAGAAGTCAAGCCATCTATGATTATTTATTTCAAAATCAAAGTAGGTCTTTATTCAAGTAAGCCTAGTATTAAGCATTTTTGAATGTAATAAAATGAATGAAAACGGATAAATTTTAATTAACTACATAGTTTTATTTATGAGAAATCCTCGCGGTAACCGAAGAAAATATCATTTTTGAATCATCATCATCATTACCAGCCTATGTTAGTCCACTGCTGGACGTAGGCCTCTCCTATTAACTATGCGTATAGACGCATTAGGAGGTAAATGCCCATAATCGCCACGCTGGGCAAGCGGATTGGCGATCGCAGTAATGTGTCCACTATGATGACATTGATGACCCTGCTGCCCATCATCAATCTTGAAGAACCAGTAAGAAACTCAGCGCAACTTATTTTCTTATTAAAGTAACATACATTATAGAAGTTACCTAACAAAAAAAATTACCCAAGTTCGCAATATTGCACTTAACATTTATACTCCTAGATATGTAAACGGTCTCTAGTTGTCAGAATAAAGATAAAAACTAAATTTAGAGATTTAAAAGGTCTCTTCTAAAGGTGCATTTAGACCAAACGAGCATTCGCTCATTCTATCCCCCACTCTACGAAATTCGTTCGTTACACAAAACGTGATTCGTCGAAATTCGTTGATTTCGTAGAGGGGGGGATAGAATGAGCGAATTGCTCGTTTGGTCTAACTAAATGCACCTTAACATAAACAACGAGCTTATATACATGCTGCACTTAATAATCCTACATACAAGATGTCAGTTTAGGTACACTTGCCGAAGTCAATCAGCTCAAGGTTTACCCAAGTATTTGAAGTATATCTAAAACTTGTCGTGGCGACCCAAGGGCACCCAGGTTCCGATCTAGGCTTAAAAATATTCTGACCTCTTAGCTAACCTCGTATCTACTCCATAATCATGGAAAGATGAACCTTATTCGATGGTTTTAGTGTTGATGTCGGCAACGGTGGGATGGGATACGAGGTTTGGGAAGTTATAGAGGGAGAATATTATGCCCTTAATCGACTTGATTTGGCATTAATTGAGGCTATTGCTAAATTGAGAGGTTTAACAAATATCGATGTTGTTTATTAAATAATAATGAAATAAGGAGTTTCGTTTGGTGATACCTCTATTTACTAAGTAGGCAGGTATGTATGATGTGACTACAAGGTGTTTTTTAGGGTTCCGTAGTAAACTAGGAACCCTTATAGGTAGTTTCGATATGTCCGTCTGTCCGTAGCATAGCTCAGTGAAGGTTAATACTATAAATTTGCAATTCGTAAAATAAGTATTACCTACGCTACGTGATATGAATCTCTCTCTTAGCCGGTTTTTTGTTATCCGTAAAATTGGACAGGTTACTTGGGACATAAACCCATTTAAGCCTAAGTACCAGGTGTTATAGCACCAATGCTGTTTTTTAGCTTTTTGTAATGGGCGATTGACAAAATACCAAAAAAATCTAAAAAATCCCGGGGTAAGATTTTTGCATTTATTCTTATCTGGGTTAATAGAAGTTGCCTGTACAGTCAAGGGCAAAATATGTGTACACGTTTGCAACTTATCTTTACGGCTTAAGATAAAATAGTGTATACATATTTATGCCCTTGATTACCTATAGGTATCGAAAATGCAATTTTTTTTGTGCTTTTATAATCACTGTTTTTTTTTATATCTCCAAGAATCGTGTACCCGTATTCTTTTTTTATTATAGGTACCTACTGGTATAACCCTGCTGAGCTTATCCCGTTGGCACCAAGTCGGGGTCTGAGAATGGGGTTTTGGAGAAGTATTTTTTTTCATTTTTTTTTTACTAGTGTCCAATGTGAGCGTTGCGAATGTTTATTGATTGTTTTATTTGCGATACATTTTTTTATGGAATAGGAGGCAAGCGAGCAGACGTATCGCCTGATGGTAAACTATCACCGTCGCCCATGGACACTCGCAACACCCATGGTACTTATTACAAGTGCGTTGCCGACTTGTAAGATGGGAAGTCGCTATTTTCATGTACATATTTTGAAGATCGTAACGGTCCGGAAATACCGCAGACAACAATTTTAGGTAAATAATACCCTCAGCAAGTATTTCGCACGGAGCCAATTTTATCATCTTCATCACATCATTTTTGCTATTAGGTAACCTGGTTGTTGTGAAAATAGTATTTCATTAGCGCGAAACATACTGGCTTGGAGTAATTATATAAATATTATTAGAAATCATACACGGCAGATTTAATTTCTAGCTAAATTCAATTACTGTTTCAAGGTAATACAACGAATCACGCACTAATCAAACAAATACTACGTCATACCAACTAGTGTCAGGTTGGCTGAGATTGCGTCATCGAATCCTAGGTATTTAATGACACTCATGGTCAAGAGAGGTAAAATGACACCTCGTATACGCACTAGATCTAGATCTCGGCTGCCGTGTGTACCTAAAGTCGCGATAAGATACTCGTATCTAAGCGGCCAGGGTGCTCACATATATCTGAACACGGCAACCACGATCGACTAATGCGATTCAGTTTAGGACCTAAACTGAATCGCCATGTGTCAGTAGAATAACTGTCAAAAACTGGCAAACAGAATCGCATTTAAGGGTCTGTTCACACTAGCGAATCACTTGGTGTTCAAGTTTGCAACCTTTCGGTTTATTGTGGCAGTACTGCCAATATTAGAATTTAAAAGTTTGAAGTTTTCCCCTAGGATTGGCGAAAACGTCGGTGTGATTTAAAACCGTCGTTAAGTCAACACAGTTCTCGCTTTCGCAACTTTTTCGGATTAGAACTTAAACACCATTTACACGTACCGTAGCTCAGTTAACATATTATAATAGTGGAAGCAGCAAGTGCTAAGGAGCCCTCAAGACCGTGTCTGTAAGGCGGACGCTAGGCTAAGTTGGACGCTGAAGGTAACGATTTAGGTGACTTCAGCTGGCCGGAGGAGCCCGATCTGAACCGACAGCAGAACAGCAAAGCCTGGGATCCAATCTCCAGCATCCGGAACAGAAGGTTTTTTTTTTTTTATACCACGTCGGTGGCAAACAAGCATACGGCCCGCCTGATGGAAAGCAGTCACCGTAGCCTATGGGTAACCTTATTCACTTCGCTTTGGTTTCCCGTAATTTTGAATTAGCAACAACGTTCTTGGTCACCCACCCTAACGTATTCTCATTCAAAATACTTTCGTCGTAACGGTTAATTTTCGAATTTATTTACAGTCCACTTCTTTCGTTTCATGAACACTTGGGCTATTTTAAAGTGATTTCTATATAAAAATTGCACGCGGTGAACTCGCGGCGATTTCTTTCGCCTCCATAGAAAACTCGCTTGCAAATCGCAAGTGTGCACAGAGCCTTACAGTGCACGTTCAGATATTTTTGAGCTTCGTGATCGCTGCGATATATCTGATGGGGACTGTACTATTATACGCCTGATATATGTACCTACACATATACCTATTAATGATTTTTTCAGTACAGATGGCGCTTTTTAAGTTTAACGCGCTAGTGCGATAAATGGTTCATTTTTCGTCAGGTCAAAATCTTCGGGGAGCCATATGTACTGAAAAAATAGCCATATGTACGTGCGAAAACGAAATTCGTAGCTTGTGTCGATTGAAAGCACTCCCTTCGGTCGTGCTTTAATTTATCTCCACTCGTTTCGAGCTTATTTTATTTCGCACTTGTAGCGTAATGTACCATATTGCCTGTGTATCTTTACTTTGTAATTAAAATGTATGTGTGCAAATAAAGTATTTTAGTTTAGATGTAGGTACATTGTAATGATAATGAGCATAATTTTTGACATATCTGATAATTATAAAAATAAGCACTTAGCGGATATCGAAGTTCGCGGTAGGGCCGCAGTTGCCAATCGCACATCGAAACATCTACTTCGTTTAACGAATAATATGTTAATTAATATTTTAGCCTAAGTAATGTCCCAGGCTGGCCCTAAGCGGGTTGGGAACTTCACATACACCTTTGAATTTCTTCGCGGATGTATGCAGATTTCCTCATGATGTTTTCCTTCACCGAAAAGCTAATGGTAATATCATCTGATATTCCGTACATAAGTATCGGAAAAACTGATTGGTACGAGCCAGGATTTGAACCCACGACCTCCGGATTGAAAGTCATACGTCTAAACCACTGAGCCACCACCGCTTTGTAGATTTTGATGAGTTAGTTATCAAAATCTACAGGGTGCTTAGACAAGTTGCCAATCGCTAACGCTTAATCGTCAATCGTAAACGCAAGGCAGCTAACTGTCTTTGTCGCACTAATATGAAAGAGTAACAGAGAGGGAAAAGTACGATTCGCTACTAAGCGTTAGCGATAGGCAACTTGGCTAAGCATCCTGGAAAGGAAACGTACGCTACTTAGACCATACAAGATATAGATTCATACATAGGTAATATTTCGTTCCATGCACGTTAGGATCTTGGCTAGACTTAAAGGTATGGGCTTGACTAGCTATAATAAAATCAGGAAAAGCTAATTACTAATTATAATGGGCCCATAACCCATTAACGCCCAAATGTGTAATTTTTTTGTCTTATAATACCAAGTTGACTTAAGCTCTCAGTTCATGCCATTTCAGCCTTTATCTAATATACCATAAGAAATACAATCTCGTATCAATTCATAAAGGACTTACTTCATTTCGATTTTTATGAAATACCTCTGACACAATCAGGGCACGTGTAAAGATGCTTAAAGACCAGTCCGTCGGTGATACAAAGAAATAATTAGCGTAAGTAATTGTAGATAATTAAACAGAATCATTTAAAGAACCGGTTTCAATTTTAAACCTATTAATGTAGTAGGGTTAACATAATTGATGGTGCTTTATAGCAAGAAAGAGGTAAATAGGCATATTAATCGTAGCTGTGTATCACAAATTCCTCAAGTAAAACTATAGGTACTTATAAGACCTTTACTGTGTACAGTCAACAAAAAATGTTGTTTACCACTTTTCGATTTAATCAAATTAAGTATAATCACTGAATAGAGTCGAAAAGTGGTAAACCACATTTTTGGTTGACTGTTTTTTTTATTCGGTAAATAAACCCACTCGATAATGGTTATTCATCGTTCGACGACTATCCGCCGGCCGCCACCCTTACATGGCGACCCAGCCTTGCAAAAATGACAAATATGTGAATATATAGCGATGTAGGAGTTTAACATATAGTTCGTAGTCCACAACGATGGTCATGGATTATACTTTTACGATTATCACTCATATTTTGATAAGGAACGGGACTTTTTAACGTAAATTTTATTGTACGATTACGTTATATTACAAGTTTTAATACGCGTTTAAGTCCCATCTGTTGCTACATAATGTTTTTATTTTTGGAATCTAGAACAGAGATTTTCCGACCTCTGCTCCATCTCTCTCTATCGCTCTTGACTTGATACAGGAGTGACAGGAAGGATAAATCCTTCGTAGATATTCTGGAATCAAGAAATTGCTGTTGAATTAATAATGTAAATATTCAAATTGGCATTGGCAGCGCCTAAGTATTAAATTACCTAGATGTGAACGTGAATTTTAAAAATGCTTCATAATCCTAAGTATATAGGCTCAATTTACTATGTAGCATTTTTACGCAATCTACATTTATTGAATTTAAACAATAAGTTGATGCAAATTGCAAGACTCGTCCAGCTTTCGGTTTATTCACAGATGAGTTCGCCGCAGCAGTAATCGCTAGCGTCTGCGTAATTTACTTTATGTGTTGTTAATAATTTCACTCCAGAATTGGATCCTTTCGCAGCAAACAGTCCAACGTCCATTATATTTACGAGTTTTCGCAAACCTTATAGGTGACGTACCTCCCAACTGTGGGACTGGTACTGGTGGGCCGGTGGTTTATCTGCATATATGGCTAAACCTGTCAGGACAATGTAAAACTAATTGCTTGTCATGCCGCTGCAATATCTTCGGTTGTGCTGTTAATCAGCTTGTTACCGTTAACTCTTGTTGACAGTTACTTAATCATGTTGAAATTAATTTGATAATTAATCGGTTACACCGAGTCACGCCCTTTTTGCGATCTTAGAGTTAGTAAGGTATATGCTGTATTGTGTACTATAAATGCTGAGAAGGCGAGATCGCGAGATTTTAGAAATGAAACCATCCGCAGCAGAACCGATATAGCTCTCCAAATCGCTAAACTGAAGTGGTAGTCGGCGAAGCACATTGCTTGTAGAACCGATGGCCGTTGGAGCAGGAAGGTTCTCGAGTGTAGTGAAAGTCTCAGGAGTCCGCAGGATGCGGGTGGCGCAGGATCGGTCATTGTGGCAAACTTTGGGGGAGGCCTATGTACAGCAGTGGACGTCTTTCGACTGAAATGATGATGATGACACAACAGAATGTAAAGTAGTTATTAAATGATAGTACCTAATGTACCTATACCTAGTTACATTCCTATGTAAACGTTATTTTGGCTGCCACAATAAATCGCAACATTCGCAACCGGTCGATGCGGCAAATTTTCTAGCCCTTATCTACAATAATAATAATAAACGTTAGGTATTTTAAATTTTATGACATTACTAGGGTTAGGATTTTGGTGGCATTTATGGAACAGAGAGCAGTGGAGTCGATGTTACAAACATTTTTTATTTGAATAAATGATTAACTTATAAAATAATAACGAAATAGTGTTTAGTTCTAGCTGGATTTATCATTGAATTTAAATAAATAACATGAATTTTATTTTTGAGAATCTAGAAAAATATTAATATTCAATAAAAATGTAGATAAATGAGAAAATTTATTTAATTGATTTTTAAGGTTCTAGTTTTCTCCAAGCCCATAAATATAATAATATTAATAATCAGGCCGCAGGGCAGCTTGTGGCGAGCTGTTGGGGAGTAACGACCCCACGGACCCGAGTGCTCCCGAGAGTCGGTCAGGGTCCCCGCCTCCGGCGTGTCTTCGTCGGTCGGAGTGAAACCCCAAGGGGACCCGTAGGACTCTCAGCTCTGGCTTGCCTTAACTGGCCGTCCAGAGAGGAGTCGTCAGAGCTATGTGCTCCAGGGGTGGAAGTGTAAATTTGCGTAAGTCGCGAGTTGGTGCAGCGGCTGTCAAGCCACTGCGCAGAAAGCGGTGTACACCTCTCTACACTCCTGAGCCGCCTACACCGGTGTTGCCCCTGGCTGTCTCTTGTGACGGCATTTACGGGGGCCCATCTAGTCGGCGGCGAGTCACCGCCTGCCTCGATAGCAAAGAGAAATCATTGTTATGGCAGGTGTCCGGACCTCTTTTCTATAGTTCCATTTCTGATCCATCCATCCTCCATCACCATAGCCCATTAGACTTTTCCATTCCTTCTCAATAGTCTCTATGCGCCTGCTGGGACCGGTTTACGGATATGTATTTGTGCCCGTGAATGGGTTGCAGCAGGTGTACAACACAGCAAATTTCTCCAAAGGGCCTCTACGTGTTGGATCTATATCCCCGCGCAAGCCTATCAAAAAACCGGGATTTGTAAGCCCGTGATCCTCAAGGAGATACAAAAATTAATAATCATAAGCTATATTATAAAAAAAAGATTGAACTTCTTTTTTTTTTTTTATGTTGGAACAACAAAGTGGCTCCACTCCACCTGATCGTAAGTGAAAAGTAGAGCCCAAATCGCGGCGGCTACGAACAGGAGACAATCAGTAACCTCATTTCATAGGTAGTCACATATTGATACAATAAAATTATTGAATACTTAAAATGGCGAAACCCTGTTAAAAATAATATATTTATGTATTATTTTTGATTAATTAATTATTCAATCAATCATAAACAATTTAAGCAACGACTCCACTGTTCTCTGTTCACCTAATGCCACCAAAATTCCTAACCCTAGACATTACCATCGTTAAAATATCAGAACGGATACACAGAGCCATCGATCTATCTATGTATATGAGGACGAAATATAATTACGATCTTTACCTAAAAGTATCGCAACGCAACCTTACGCGACCATTTTAGGTATCGCCGCCGCTCAAAAGATTATTTACATTACATTAACTCAATACTGTCGATAACGCCATCTCGTGGAAACCTACGAAACAAATTACACCCATAACCTTCCAATTAGTCTAAACAGCTAGCATTGCGCAGGCAAATTTAAACTTTGACTATAAGTCTACTAGGTAGATTTTTGTATAGTATGATTTAACAAGTTAAGAGGTTGCGTAGTTAACCGACCGGCGAATAAAACGATGAATGAAGCAACGAGGTCAATGTTGATTACTGAAATCGATCACCGCTGTCATCTCTATGCGTGCTGTCAATGCTGTCATGTCATGATCATAGCTGACAGACCTTGGCCCTCATACGGATAAAAAGGCTTCACGCCTGTATATTATTTACGGATCACTAGCCTAATTATATTCGTCGGAAGACATTGAAATTAACATTTTTAGGAAACAAGCTTCGCAATTTTTTTTTAAATCACCCCTAAATACCGACTTCAAATTTCGCCGAGATTCCCATCATCAGACCCTAACTTGGTGCCAACGGGACCATCTCGGAGTTATCATCATCATCATCAGCCTATGATAGTCCACTGATGGACGTAGGCCTCTCCTATTAACTATGCGTATAGACGCATTAGGAGGTAAATGCCCATAATCGCCACGCTGGGCAAGCGGATTGGCGATCGCAGTAATGTGTCCACTATGATGACGCTGATGCTGCCCATCATCAATCTTTAATCAAATATGGTCAGTAACACTTCAATCCCTTAGTCGTCTCTTACGACACCCGCAGGAGGAGTTGGGGTGGTGACAAAGTCGGAGTTATATTGGTTCGATTTAAAAATTTGGAAATCTGTTCACGATTCTCGGAGACATCCAGTAACATAAGACAAACAAAGTAAAAAATCCAGTAACATAAGACAAACAAAACAGTTGAATTGAGGACCTCCTCCTTTTTTGTAGTCGGTTAAAAATTAAATTGTTACCAAGGAACGTGTCTAAGTATACGTAGGTATAGGTATATGCAACTGCCATCATGTGATAATACCGCATTGTGCGATTAAATAATTCAAACACATCTAATAAAATATTTCATTTTATTTACATTCTTAAGTATAGGTAAGTACTAATAATACAATTAAACTTATTGTACGTGTACTTACATGTTTACGCAGGGATGCGTTTGATTCGAGTAACTATAGACCTATCGCAAAATTCACAAATATCTCTGTCCTACTAATGACACCTCCGCTTGAGTGACAGAGACAAATGCTCGAATTTACAAATTTCGAAGTTTGCGTTAGGCTTTCTGATAACTGTTATCTATATACGCTTGAACCCCTTTCAGTGACCCTCAAATAAATGTTATTAGAAAACAAGATAACGTATAATTTCTAAACCTTATTACAAGCATATAAAATCTATTTTCGTGGATAAATTTGTTCTTACTATTAGCAAGGGGGTGTCACTCCGCGATTCCGTCGCACGGCTACAAGTACATGCAGAGCGCCCCGTCTCCGTGGTCTATTCAAAGGTTGGCGCGCGCTGTCTCGGAACGCTCGTTTAAATTTACAACGCTGGCTCGTCACGTATCGCGAAATATATCGCTTGCAAATAATTATTAGGATTATTTTATACATGTGCATCTTAAATGAAAATGCCGAAAATATACTGCATAGCAGCATGTTGCAATAATAATAATGTTAATTATCATGACACGTTTTTCGCACAGCCGATGCGTCAGAGAGATACTAAAAAGTAAGGAACATAATAATATACTTATTACCTACATTCGTAGTAAATTAAATTCTCAGAAACTCAAGTCAATTACAGACAAAACGGTTTATTTTCGGACAAATTTGTCAGGAAAAAAGCGGCACATTTAAATAATGTAAAAAACTTCGTTCTCTCATACTTTTATTGAATTTCGCGCCTTTTGTCCTAACATATTATTTGGTTGTCTGACTTTATTCCCATACTATCAAATAGGTACACTGGTACATATAAGAGAAAATGCCGTGTTACGTCTGCCTTACGATTGTGATTAAACCATTACTTATTTATATGCTGCTTTTGATATATTATTTTCTGCACACCTCCCATACTGTCTACAGATATTTTTAGAATGTTCGTGTTATTATCAGGATTATTCGGGATTCACCTAAAGTTAGCGAAGTCGTGTTGCTATCTCACTCACACCTTAAACAATGCCGCCCGGGCACGCGCGGCCGAAGCACAAAGAAGGTGCCGACCGAGTTGAGACAAATATTTTTAAATCACGTGTATGAAATGCGTAGGTAAATTCTATAATCACGCATGAACTAAATTGCTGAATCAAGACGAATGGTATTAGTGCCGTAGATATCATTGCAGTAATGTATTTGTCAGACGCCTCATAGCGCCGTTCGTTATTTTATTAGTTTTCAATAATTGACAACCCTGTTTTTGACGGCGTGCGGCTTATAAGCGGCCTTTCCGCCACGCAATACGGCCCATTTCAGCTACTCGCGTCGCCTCGCGCGCCGTTTTGTTTGGTAATAATAATTGTGTAGGTACATAAAAAGCCGGCATTTGTGAACATCAAAGCAGTGAAGCTTCTGTACTTTATATATTCTGTGCTATTAGCCATAAACATTACAATATAAAACACAAGTATAAGTTTAATAGGTACTTACCTCAGGTAAGGTAAAAGGCTTAAGTAGATATTTCATTTAAGCGTTAAACAACTTTAAATACTGATAACGCTGATAT
Source organism: Thaumatotibia leucotreta (assembly GCA_025490895.1). Lineage (NCBI taxonomy): Eukaryota > Metazoa > Arthropoda > Insecta > Lepidoptera > Tortricidae > Thaumatotibia > Thaumatotibia leucotreta. Next base: position 663,801 of record JALPQI010000077.1, on the reverse strand, counting down.
AATTAGTCATTTTACTATATGGAAGTAATTGTCCTAATAAATTAAACAATTTGGGTAGAAACATAGAAATACAGGGTTACTTTTTCACCAGTACAATAAATCAACATACATACGTAATATTAGTCCAAAATATAAAATACTAGCATTTTTTGGTACAACCCCTTTGGAACAAAAAAAAATAAAATACTAATGTGCGAACTTATCCGCAAATATAACAAGAAATGTGGACGTATTACGCATCTATCGCCCGCCCGTGTGGTCGCCGGTCAAGAATAGCACCAACCTATGTCTTCCTTAGGTGTCGTAAGAGCCGACTAAGGGATTCTACTGTGGCAGATCTAAAATAAGCCTGTGGTCAGTCACTGCATTCCTTGTCTCCATCAGTCGTATCGGTCTTCCGATCCACTGATGCCAGGAGGCAAGGGACGAGAGAGTGGGTTTGCAGTAGCGCAAGTGCTTATTCACTTTAATCTCTTCACGCGCAGATGACCCTTGCGAAGAATAATGGACGCTCGCAAGTAGGGTCGCCGTCGCCGATTACGGCGTGGATAACTATATATACACGGTGGAATTTAATCGGTGAACAGGAACCCATTTTTCTAATTCAGTAATCGATGGCGGTCACGTTTATGTAGTACTTAAGTGGAACCAAGTTTTTTTTAGCATAACAAATTTTTATGTTGAAATTAAACTTTAATTAAAATGTATTGTCACCCTACTAATGGTTTAGTCTGAAAAGTTTAATACCTCTTTTCAAACTATCAGCCATGCATCGCTCTTATTTTACATAGGAATAGAGTCTATCGCAAAAATTAAAGCATGTGAGTGGTTATTGCTCATTTATGTTTTAAGTTTCTATGGCTGATAGTTTGAAAAGAGGTATTAAACTTTTCAGACTAAACCATTAGTAGGGTGACAATAAATTTTAATTTCAACATAAAAAAATTTATGCTAAAAAAAAAACTTGGTTCCACTTAAGTACTACATAAACGTAACCGCCATCGATTACTGAATTAGAAAAATGGGTTCCTGTTCACCGATTAAATTCCACCGTGTATACGCATCTATCGACGTGCATAACTAGCAAAACGCATGAACTGTCAACTGTTTGTTTAAAATGTCATCTCGCGCGACATGGCGGGTTGGATCACCCCTCCCCGCCGCCTTCGTCATACCGCACCGTTGACGCCTTGTAGTTAGTGCGTCCATTATGTAACATTTGCATGAAGGATAAATTCATAAAAATGAATAAAATGTGTTAATTTTATTTGATAAATGTGATCTATTATCGATACCCATGAAATGCTAAAATTTATTGTACCGGTGGAAAAGTAACCCTGTATAGTACTGCAGTAAACTATGCAGCACTGCATGCAAAATACTTGTTTTAATTATACGTAATATTTTTAATGTAACGGCCTTCATAGGTCAGTCGGTGACCCCGCTTACGAAGCTCGAGGTTCCGGGTTCGAATCCCGGCGAGAGCATTTATTTGTGCGTTTATCACAAAACCTTGGTAGGTTTTAAGCTTTCTACCAACTATGGGTCTAGAATACTACAACCTTGACAAAATAAAATAACTCATATTATTAGAAATAAAATAACGTTACTGACTTATTACGATAAAGTCCCATGATGGTCGATGTCAGACGTCCTTGATAACAACCATGGTTCCATCTTCATTGCAGGATATTGTGTTCTTGAACTTTTTCCTCTGTAATAAATTATTATCATTTAAACAAAACATTTATATGTAAATTTATGACATAGTTAGATCACATTAATTAGTAATTCAAAACTGGTAATGTTAATACTATTACGTCACGATTTCATCATTTGCTCGTAAATGAGGACGTTATTAGGAGATAATTTTTGCACTGTAACCCCCTTCATAAACGTCTCCTCAAGGCCAAGTATTGTGTCTCTTATGCTCTTATGGACACATTGATAAGATCGAAAGGGACAAATAATACTTACTTTGTAATCTGTTACGGTTTTGATCCCTACGATACAGGCAATGCCTAGTGTGGGGTTCACAGAAATGTTATTTTTGTGTTCTTGTTTTTTTTTTGGTATATAAATATTTATATCCATTTTTTTCATATTTTTTTTGCCAAGTTACGAGACGTTTATGAATAAGGGGGTAAGACGCCAACAATGGGATTGCCCTTTCATAAACATCGGAGCGAACAAAGTGGCCGTGAATATCGAAACACGACTCTATTCTCAAGGCGCTACAATGCATATTCCGCATTTATGAGCACTTGGTACTACATAATATATGTATAAACATATATTATGTAGTACAGTCAGGGAATTTAATTTCCTACCCATTTCGTAGAAATGTTGTTAGGCATTCACGATGCATTAAGGTCGAAATTTTAATTTTAGTATTGATGTGTCAATACCCATTATTTGTCAGTGTCACTGCACGTCACATAGAACCTCTTTACGACGTTATTTACTTTTCTAATAAATAATTACTTAAACACATGGCAGATGCTGTCAGTGTCAGTCGAGAAAATTGTGAAATAATTTTCAAAAGCGAAATTATTGTGAGCGCAAATGTTAGAGTTACACCAGGAAGGAGTAGGAATTCATGAAACAACACGTTGGTTAAATGTGTTAGGAACACTGCTCGCCGTTGGGTACGGCGATACAATGCTGAAGGAAACCTTATTGATCAAAGGCAAAATAACCATCGCCCGCTAGCATTAGCCGAAGACCAACGCCGATTAATGCGACGTCAATATTATTTGGATGGCTCTACGACAACAGGACGGTTTGCAGAAATGTTTGACGTTCACCCTAGAACAATAAGGAATTGCCTACATGCAATGGATTTTCATCACAGGCGGCCTGCGAAAAAAATTGCATTGACCGAGGCTCATAAAGCAGCGCGACATCACTTCGCCCGTCAGTAATTAAATCTTGACTAGACATCTACAGCATTTTCCAGGTCTCAAACCGGAAGATTACATTTGTGGCGTGGTCTTTCGCGATCTTGGTATACACGGGATACACGTGTTTTTAATTGAATTTTTTATGACTATTGTGTTAATTTGTTGCGTTGTAAACTTATTTTTTTTAATAAACACCCTGGTCAAGTGATTGATTAAATAAGATTGAATGAGATAAAATAGTGTTCTTGTTATGAATAATATATGTTATGAATAAAGAACGTCCGTTATGCTTTTATTGAATTATCACTTTAGTCAATTATGTTAGTTTATCGATAGAAACATTTTTCTTTCAGCCTATATATCGGCACCAGCGGCCCTACCGCGAACTTTGACATCCGCAAATTTCGAGAATTTGTCTCTCACTCTCTAATGACGCCTTCGTTAGAGTGACAGAGAAAAATTATCAATATTTACGAATTTCGTAGTTCGCGGTAGTAGACCAGTGTCTGGATTCGTCGACAATCAAAAATTTAAACTTTGATTCCGAGTTCCCGATTCATTCAAATATAGCAAGACTGAAAGCGATAGAAATATATTTTGTTAGATTTTCGATTACTGTCATTCATTTTTAGCAGTGCCTTGACGTTTTACAGTTCCCCATGTCAACGTTCTTATTCATATCAGTTGCCTAGTAACACAAACGAATGCGTCTGATATGTCAAAGTAACGTTGTGCTTAGTAGATAGCTCTTATGATGACTGTTTGCTATACGATATTGATCCTTAGGTGGGTAGGAATTTAAATTCCCCGACTGTACCAAGTGCTCATTATGATGGGACACTTTTTTTTCTTGCTATCAAATAAAAATGGAGTTTCACTAGATGTCGTTGTCACAGCCTCATGTCATGATTCTCATAGATTTTAATATAGTTTCTGACATGGTATAATAACAATTTAATGGTTTTATGATTAATTATGAATGACATTAATTAACCTGTGTATTTGCATACATTCAAGAAATTTTTTATTGCATGTTATTTGATTTTCCAGTCCAACTCTGTCAAACAAGGACATGATGGAAACGCTCGCATTATAAACGGCGCCCTGGCAGCGCCATCTAGTGAAATTGTTGATACAGTACTTAGAACTGCCAATGCCAAACTAATATTTTTTTATAAAAGGCAAGTTTCAGTAGAATAACGCGAATTGCTCGAAAGTGGGAAGCAGAATAACGCCCGGAGGTCTGATGATGATATGATATGATGAAGGCGCAAGTAGTTAAAAAAATATTTTAACACCGTCTAGTGACAAAACTACATTGCTTGGCAAGAGCAACAGCCTTACAATAAATAAAAATTTTAGGTAAAATTACCCCAACTCTTCCCATCCTGTGTTGAAGCTGGAGTAAACCTCTGCATGAGCTGCCACACCCCCGCTCCCAGGTTCTCCATGCTGGCCGCTATCCTGTTCTGTGCCTCCGCCATTTGCGACAAACTCTCGGCTATCTTGAAGAGTCCGTCTGCCTTTAGCCTGTCAACTTCTATACGGGACTCTTCTATTCTTTCTAGTGTTTCTTTTGCAGAGTTGATTGAACTGTCTGATGAACCTGAAAGGGAAATAGCTAAGGAGACTAATTATGTCTAAACTACTTTTTATTATTTAGAGTAAGTTAAATCTAAGATTTTTATTATAATTTCATCGACTACTTAATTAGGTACCAATTTTTAAGTTAGGTTTTGCAGTACATAGTTGTAGCACTACAAAATTCATGATTTTAGCCTTTGGCATACAAGATGGGGTATGCAAGACCCAAAATGTATGTATGATGTGTAATAGGTACTTACTACTCCTTCTTCTCTTGACTTTTATTTTCTTTGCTTTAATTTTAGAACCATCTTTCTTTATTTCTCTGCTTAAGCTCAAAGGATTTGCCTTGGCCAGAAGCAAGTCCTTGATATTGTATCCCAGTATATTGCAGAGCCTGGTTTCTAGAGAAGTTAGTTCTATTTCTGCACCAGTTGCTGCTGTGGTTTCATTATTTCTCATAGCTCTGACTTTGTTGTTCAATCGGGCTTTGTAGTCTGTATAGAACTAAAGAAAGAAAGCATATAATTTTATGATTGCGAACAATTTTAAATTATCAACTAGGTAGTTTGAATCTTACTAGTGACTATTATAAATTAAACGTAGTTCAGTAAGATTATCCATAGCTACACATTAATATTTACCTTAGCCCATTCTCTGCCGTTTCTAAATGACGAACCAACATTTTCTACATTTAAAATGTCCGCGCACTCGGCCCATAACTTTTTGGACAATGCCCGCCCTTCTTTGGATCTCAACCGACCTAGAGCCAGATTTCGATTCTTTTCTAAAAACTCCAACAACAATTTCATTTGACGCAGCGACACAGTTTTTTTCAGAGTTCTCTCCATGTTTAAAGGAACGTGTAAAAAACTGCAGCAGGATAGAGACAGTGAAGTACAGATTTATGAATTAATGAATGGGACAAAACTACATACTATCGCACAGTGTATAAAAGAGTAGTTACAAATGTTTGGATTTAATCCCTGCACGATATAAGCTTAAAAATAATCGAAAAGTTATTGTGAACAACAATTTTAAACGCGTTTTACTTCACGCTGTCATATCGTTGACGTTCGTTTCGTTTGGCGTTTCGGCTTTTTTACTTTTTACGATTATTGATGTGGCACAATCTAGTTTTTGCCATTAATTTATTTTAGGTTTATATTATTGTAATGAATCCGATTCCTATTATATTGTAATCTAAACACAGTTATTACTTATTAGAAAAGTCTTATCTGCCAGGGATATACATTTTTGTTATTATGTTAGTTTCGTGCATCTCATTTCTTGCACCTCATTTATTTTACGACTCAATGTCACATTTATTATGTTCAAAAATAAAAATTTTGATGTACCAAAGTTTTCTAAATTGTAATATAATTATAAAAACCTAACCTTCTTTCGACAGATTATTTTTGGGGAAAATGGCAAAATACCAAGTATTTGAACATTTTGATGTCTATGGACGCAGGAGGCAACGTAAAGAAAATAAAATACATTGTCTATAGACACCACTTGACAATCATGGCGAGCACGTCAAGGTCTGTTTTTCTCATTTATTTTTATTCCTGTTTCCGTCGATAAGAAGTAAATTGTTTGTATATTGTATAACCGAATAGCAATAATGTTGACTAATATTCTACGTAAGTGGTTTGTGGTGAACGGAACCTCGTATACATAATCGCGGTAGAGTTTACCTGATGGTATGTTTTGTAATTACTGGTGATGAACTTTCCTTTGTGGTTTTAGAATCGAGGCAAATAAGGTGGTCTGCTATGCTCACCCCGATGCGCCGCTTATCGAGGATTACCGAGCAGGGGACATGATCTGCTCGGAATGCGGTCTCGTTGTAGGAGACAGGTAGGTTTAATCTGGATATTTGGCAACGTTACGAAAGGCCATAGTCGGATTTTCATAGTAAGTCAGCCTTTAAATCAACCAGACTCTTGTATTTTTTTGTGAGTACCTCTTATGGTGAAGAATATTTCTGCTGAGTATCAACGTCCTATCGGTGACAGTTTTTGACTTATGATTTTTTTTAGTTTTTTCTTTAATGTGTTGTATCTCAGGATGTATAAAAGCGAATTGCTTCAAATTTTGAAATAATGTTCTTTATTTAGATATGCATCGAATTTTAAAAAATGAATATCGATTGTCGTATAAAAAAAAGAAAAAAAAAGACCAAAAAATTTTTCATATTTTTTTTTGTGTACCTATGAAGTAGTGACACCTCTATTTTCTTTTTCTAATTATAGACCATACATTGGCCTACTAGTTGCCTAAGTATCAAAATTTTCCAAGCGGTACTTCTTACCAAAAATCGGCAATATGTGTGGTCAAGTTCTGCATTCAATCGGTGTTTTTCAATGTAGTATACAAACTCTTCATTTATATTTGAGTTTTCTTATCAGGTTATCTTATTTAAGAGTAAATGCTAATGACAACTTAATGTCATCATGATGCAAGCTGTTTATTTCATTATTAATCGGCCGTTTATTATTTTAACTAGCGTAATTCGATATTATTTATGAGATATTCATTAAAAATAATATATTTCTTGAATATATTACTATATACGCTAGTTGAAATGGTAAACGGCCGATTAATAATGAAATAAACAGCTTGCATCATGATGACATTAAGTTGTCATTAGCATTTACTCTTAAATAAGATAACCTGATAAGAAAACTCAAATATAAATGAAGAGTTTGTATACTACATTGAAAAACACCGATTGAATGCAGAACTTGACCACACATATTGCCGATTTTTGGTAAGAAGTACCGCTTGGAAAATTTTGATACTTAGGCAACTAGTAGGCCAATGTATGGTCTATAATTAGAAAAAGAAAATAGAGGTGTCACTACTTCATAGGTACACAAAAAAAAATATGAAAAATTTTTTGGTCTTTTTTTTTCTTTTTTTTATACGACAATCGATATTCATTTTTTAAAATTCGATGCATATCTAAATAAAGAACATTATTTCAAAATTTGAAGCAATTCGCTTTTATACATCCTGAGATACAACACATTAAAGAAAAAACTAAAAAAAATCATAAGTCAAAAACTGTCACCGATAGGACGTTGATACTCAGCAGAAATATTCTTCACCATAAGAGGTACTCACAAAAAAATACTAGAGTCTGGTTGATTTAAAGGCTGACTTACTATGAAAATCCGACTATGGCCTTTGCTTAGCTTTCCAAAGTTAAGTTTCTCAAATTTCGAAATCGCTAAAATTATCCTTACAAATGAATTCTGAGACTGATCCGTATACTGCGTATTCGACTACAATTGATGCAAATTGAATCACAACATGAATATTTTAATGATGTTGATAAAATTCATGTTTACAGTTGTAGTATGTTTCTGTTATGTTGATTTTGTCCTTTAGAACAAGTCAGTCAGTTAACACTGTAATGAAATTATTTTATCACATGGTTATTTAACCTCATAAAGCCCGATCAGATGTATGTTGAAATGTACACTCCACTTCCATGGGATCACTTCTCTTATAATAAAGTTCAGTAGCATCTCCATTGTTTTATTTGGCTCAATTTATTACACCGCAAGGTTCAAAATATTATTAAAGAAAATAGTATGGTGGGCTTTACTAGGTTAAAAGACAATAAAATTACCACTATTATCTACTATCTGTTTATATATTGTTTTAATCTTCAGGGTAATAGACGTTGGTTCAGAATGGCGTACATTCAGCAACGAGAAGTCCGGTGTGGATCCCTCTCGTGTTGGTGGGCCTGAAAACCCGCTTTTATCAGGTGGTGACCTCTCCACAATCATAGGTCCAGGACGTGGAGATGCATCATTTGACAGTTTCGGTGTATCGAAGTATCAGAACAGACGCAACATTAGTAGCACAGACAGAGCCCTGATTAACGCATTCAGAGAGATCAACACAATGGCGGACCGTATCAATCTACCTAAAACAATAGTGGACAGAGCTAACAATTTGTTTAAACAGGTATGTAACAGCCAAATTTATAATTATGTAAGTTGAATTTAGAAACTGTTAGATGTTATTATTGTGACTACAAGGAAAACAGCAAAGTGAAAAAAAAGTAACAGTTAAATATCATGTGATGTTCTTGCACTAATCCTCCAATGTACAAATTATGCTAAGTTCTATCAAGTTCTAGCAACCCCAGGCACCATTTTTTGTCTAACCGTGTGGTGAAAGAGTGGAACAGTTTACCTGAGTCAGTGATAAGTGCGTCATCTGTGAACTCTTTTAAAAATAGACTTGATGAATTTACAAGGAACAGAAACAAAAACACAAGACTCTATTGATTGTGCACGCATCAGCTATAAGCTGCCTGTGCATAAATAAATAATAATAATAATAATAAGTTGGCTTGCCGAAAAGAAAAATATAGCAGTTGTATTTACTCATATAATTTTTAAGGCTGTGTAGAAATAAACAATTTTCTCTAATATTGAGTTGCTGTTGTAGAAGTCCTGAAGTAACTAATAAATCTAATAATGGATAAATGGATGCAGTAATAGGTTCCAAATAGACAGCTAAAATAATTTATTGTCAAGGGCAGATCATTCCACAAGCTGGAGTGGAATGGAATGGAATTTTAAAAACTGCACTTCATTTGTTGAATATAAAAAACATTTCAAGGGACCAAGGAAAGAACAAGTCTAATCAATTCAAAATTGAAATGGAAAAACAGCTTTAATTTTATCCGTATAAAATGCATTAAACATGATCTTTCAGTGGATCCTTCAAATGTAACTTGTTTATTTAGTATTAAAATTCCATAATAAACTGTCATCAATATCACAACTCTTATTTCAGGTGCATGATGGCAAAAACTTAAAAGGTCGAGCAAACGACGCCATCGCTTCAGCATGCCTATACATTGCATGCCGTCAAGAGGGAGTGCCCCGCACATTCAAAGAGATCTGTGCCGTCAGCAAAATCAGCAAGAAAGAGATTGGCCGGTGTTTCAAACTTATTCTCAAAGCTCTGGAGACTTCCGTTGATCTCATCACCACAGCGGACTTCATGTCACGTTTCTGCTCCAACTTGGGGCTCCCAAATTCTGTCCAACGGGCAGCCACACATATTGCAAGGAAGGCTGGAGAGCTGGATATTGTATCGGGACGCAGCCCTATCTCTGTTGCTGCTGCTGCTATTTACATGGCTTCTCAAGTAAGTGTGTTATTAGAATATAATTATGACCTTAAAAGTATATTGAAAAAGTTCTAGTACAGTCACGTCTAATAATATGTATACATTTCGGAACATATGGGTCAAACTTAAAATCATGTTACGAGTTATTCCGGTGGACATTTTAAAAGTTAAGGGCTATGAGAGTTAATTTTCTTATTAAACCCTTATTGTCATTTAAAGAAACTCCTTTCCAATTGAATTGTATGATAAAAATCACGACTACACTCCTACCAGTTGCTTACTATTGGCCACAGGAAAGAGGCTCTACAGTTCAGCTGAACACGCACTTTTTCTTTCCTGTGGTCGATAGTTAACAGCCTGTGGACAGGTAGTATTGATTTTTATCATACAAAGCAATGGAAAAGGAGGACGTCTCAATGAAGTAGGCTTTCATAAGAAAATCAAGCTTTATAGCCTTAACTTTTAGATTGTCCACCGGAAAGACTCCGAACATGGGTTTGCGTTTGACCCGTATGTCAAAGGCATGAGGATCAAAATCGTATACATATTATTAGAGCCGACCGTACCCACGAATAGACTTAAGGAAAATTTAATCTCAATAAAAAAAAAAAAAAAAAACTTTAAAAGTATGTGATGATAAGCAAGTGATGCCGCGTTAAACATTTGTCATCAATTCATCATCCATACCCAAACTCTTTCTGTGGGTGTTGTAAGAGTCAACTAAACCATTTGGTTTAACGAAGGTTGATGATGGGCAGCAGCATCAGTCTCTTTTCTAGTACCTCCCATAACTTTTCCAATTTAATTTATCAAAAGGATGTTAAACTCGTTAAGGGAACAATTTAGAAAGAATGCTAATTAGTTTTAGGTTAGTACTATTCTATCAATTAGCATTTAGAATAGATTAAACCAGTTAGGTGATGGTTTTCCAAGTGACTGATAAAAATTAAATAACCCAAGTATTTTACCCACGTATTTTAAACTTTAAACTTAGTAATATTTTCTTCGGTTACCGCGAGGATTACTCATGAAATAAAATTATGAATAACGGATAAACTCGCGTATATTAATTAAATTTAACTACATCCCGACGTTTCGAACACTTTACAGGGTTCGTGGTCTGCGGGTCGCCCGCTGCGAGTTTATCCGTTTTTCATAGTTTTATTTCATTAAAACTTAGTGATCTACATTCATAACCTTTGTAGTAATTCCCAAAAGTCTTGCTTACGTAACAGTAGGGTGAATCCCGGTTTGACCATCCCTTTATATTTATCACCAAAATATTTGTACCTCAGCCATGGTTGTTTCTATTTATCTATGTGGATTATCACTTAGTATCCGCAATACAAGCCTTAGCACATTCGCCTCCGGTACTGTTTCACGCTAATACTATGCTGATTGAAATTATCTGATAGAACTCTTTTGCACACGCATCTGTGACCAAAAAGATTGTGCTCCAATACCAGTGCCACAGCATTTGTGTCACAAACATTTGTATTTCTATGCCACTGGCATAGGAGTAAAAACTTGATTTATAATATACATGCATGCATGCATCAGCCTATGATAGTCCACTGCAGGACGTAGGCCTCTCCTATTAACTATGCTATACGCATTAGGAGGTAAATGCCCATAATCGCCACGCTGGGCAAGCGGATTGGCGATCGCAGTAATCTGTCCACTATGATGACGCTTCTGCCCATCATCATTGTTTATAATATGCTAGTGGCAAAATAATAAGATTACTTTGATCACGTATATGTGTCACTGGCATAGGAGTCAGATGTTGATCAGAGACGCTGTATCACCGGCGTCGAACATGTTAAATGAGCTGACTAAACTAGGTCGATTTGTGTAACAATGTCCCATGATATTTCTATTTGTTACAGGCATCAGAAGACAAACGCAGCCAAAAGGAGATAGGCGACATAGCCGGTGTGGCCGACGTGACCATCCGCCAATCCTACAAGCTCATGTACCCGTTCGCAGCCAAACTGTTCCCTGACGACTTCAAGTTCGCCACGCCGATCGAGTTCCTGCCGCAGATGTAATATGTCTATGCAAACCAGCTTCTCAGCCGGTGGTAGGGTATCTTTACTAGTACCCGCCTGGTTGGCTACCACCGTACATTCGGTGTAAACGCCCGTGAAATGACTTACCTTCGTGTTTGCCGTGTTTCGGGGTCAGCCGGTGTATTTACCAGCATCTAGCGGGCCAGCAAGGCGGTGGCAACTAACAGGTTACTGATTGTCTCCTGTTCGTTCCCGCCGCGATTTGGGCTCTACTTTTCACTTACGATCAGGTGGAGTGGAGCCACTTTGTTGTGCCAACATAAAAAAAAAAACCGGGCGGGCGCTTGAGCGGAGCGTGCAGCCGGGCGGGGATAACCCTCTTATTCATAAACGTCTAACTTAACTAGCCGCTAAAGTCTGACCAGCATAACTTTGCACAAGCATTTTTTCGATATTCTTCACATGGCAACAATTAACCTGTTATTGTCAAACTGTCATTTGATTTGGTAGAGAATTTGTTGCCAGGTCAGGTTTTTTTTATTTACCGCATTTTTTTTGTGCAAAGTTACGCTGGTCAGACTCTTAAGTATTGTTTGTACCTTTCGGTCTTCTATAAGTTAGGAGATATCTATGAATAAGGGGGGAAATATATACAAGGTAGCCAAAAAAATAGTCCACCTCATTGCCTTTTAGGTTTTGGGACTCGGAATAGACCACTAGGAGTTTTTTTTAATTAGTCAATATAAACTTTGTTTAAACTGATAATTCCGTTACTGTGACTGTGAAGTTTTTGGATTACCTAAAAGGTTTTTGCAAGTCTCAAAAAGGTTGAGAAAATATTGTCACTTAAAATTATTGGGTACTATTACTTAGGACTTTTGAAATTTTAACTAATAAAAAACCCTATTTGGCTTATTGGTCGTCTCAAAATATCACGGGCAACGGATTCCCAGCACTTATTTTTTAGCTACTTTGTAGAGTAAAAGCTCGGTAAATGCACGCGTTTTGAAAGTGCGGTGTGCTGAGAGTGGGATGGAACTAGCGGACAGCGCGCTGGCCATCTCGCTTCCTCATCGCCCAACTTTCTAAACGCGTTTTTGACCGAACTTTAAACAAATGCAAACGTATGCGATTGGCCATTGAACGCTCGACATAACGCTGCATGTTCCGCTGGACGCTCGCTACTCTGGCCTTACCTTATATTGGCAATTTATGCCGTTTTCTGTTATTGTCGGTTGCCTCAATTATCCCTATTAAATTAACATCGGAGTTGAACCGACAATATGGTAATTTTAGACTGAAAACGCCGCATTTAGTTGCGCTGTAAAGCCGTTTTCACTTTATTTTTTGAGTGAACCTTTGCGTATGTTTATATTGAAAATTGTGCGCTCAGAACACAGGTATAAAACGTCTTTGTGTGTGATCGGTATATAACTGCAGTCAACATTACGAAAATAATTTATAAACCTTTAGTTGGTACTCTTGACAATATTAAAAAAAAACTTACGCTGCAACCTTAAAGTATTCGGATAATGATGAAGACCTTAAAATACATAACAATAATTGCTTAGTTCATCAAATATAGCTCCGCCTCCAAGGTGATCACAAATATCTGAGCAGGCTTCTATTATATTGGCGTTGTGTAGATATTTTTGACCACCAACGCCGCTCCGAAATATCTGATAGCGAATGTAAACAGTTGGTTAGCTCCGTTAATTGCCCTACGGAATTAGCCTGATTGTTTGCTTTTGTAAAACAAGTTACCAAAACTTCACCTTCGCGTACCTTAAGGTGTAGTCAACATTTTTTAAAGATTTTGCATATTAAACATCGAAATAATGTGTTTGAAGTGGTTGGTAAGCTCTGTAAATTGCCCTACGGAGTATATCGGCCATTTTTTTTGCATATTTGTAAGTTAGCAATTTCTGTGGTGTAATAGTTATTTACGATGCATATGCTCAGAAAGTACTCTTTTTAAGGGTAAACATTATATGCACAGAAAGTGATTTATTTCTGCACGTGTGCGGGAATGAATTTTCATGTTTTTCCACACTAGTATCATAAATTACTATTGTAATATAAGTATTGAAAGTGGACATTTTCTTAACGAGTGTTCGACACGAGTTCAGTAGATGGCCTCCATTTAAAATGGATAAAATGTATTATGCAAAGAAAAAAGCCAATTTCGACATTACTAACTAGACCGCGCCGAAAAGCTCTATGATAATTCGAAGTATTCATAAATATTCTTTACTCAATTAGGCCCAGCAACGAGCGCTTTTGAATCGTTAATAATTAAAATGATTAATTTCAATTGTGGAAATTAATATAATTAATTTCCACACAAGTGCGGTAAAGTATCACTTTCCGTGCATCAGTTGCATTCTTAAAAAAAACCGCTTTTTATAGAACAAGGGGTTGTTACGCAGTGAATTGCCCAACTGAGTATGTGACTCCTCTGTGCCTTCTGCCTGCAAAATATAAAACCAACCAAATAAATAACTCAAAGTAAATATAAATCTTTACTGTGTCTTAAAAATTAACTAAATCAATATTGTCATTAATACCTTCTGATACACTTTTTAATAATTGCACGCAACTGAGTTGCATTTAGATATGGCTAATGTTATGTAAAATCGAACACACAAAGATGTCACTTTGAATTCGACAGCTGATTGCAACTGAAAATGGCTGCAGTTGCCGTTAGCTTAAGGTTGCTTTTCCACCTAACGTAGCTATGATTGGATTTCAAATGCGTCCGCATATAGCTTAGGTGGAAAGGCATCCTTAGTCGTGCTTGGAACTGTGTTTTAACCTTAAAGGTTTACTATAGTCTGACAAAATTATCGTGCCACTAAAAAAGGCGACAAAATGTAAATAATTTAGGCGCGTTGAGATGTCAAAATGTTAATTTTACGTCTTTTTTTAAAGACGATATATCGTCGGGGATAGCGCAATACCGCGTAACTAACCAATTAAATTGTTTGATGTTTGAACTCTTATTTGCTTTGGTATTTACGCGGTATTGTTTATCCCCGACGATATGTTTATCAGACTATAATGCTGTTTTATTCGCGCCAGTAATGACTTGTTTTGGACCATACCTTAACACAAATTCGGTCATCATTGATGAAAAACGCCTTGTCCAAGTGTTGACTGACTCTTAATCAGATCTTTATTTGTTATTTTTATATATTTGACCACGAGGAATTCTTGTAAAAGAACTTTTGTTAAGCACAATTAACTAAATTGATGCAAATTGCGGACCGAAGGGATTTGATTCATATTTCTGTTAATTTGTATACTATACGTTACCATACGTTACTTAAACTCGCAGTTAATAATGTGTATCGTGTACACTCTAGGAAACATTATTTTAAAACCATGGACAGCGGCTCTAGCACAAAAGCTAGTCTTGCGCGTCAGATGGATAACCGGCTTCTTTCTAACTGTATTGATTAAAAAGAGACGAGTAGTTATGATGCTATCGCGCTATACATGTGCTAGTAGCGTGAAGTACTATCTTTTGTATGTTTGATTAAGTTTTTATTATATGTATACATGATATGGATGGGATTGATTCTTACTATTTTTTGTTTCAAAATTCGCGAGTAATCTTCAATCGTGCAGTCTTTTCGCACTTTGAGAACTCTAATTGTATATTTTGTAGGTATCTATTTCTGTGTCTTGCAAATATCTAGACTGCTCCATAATTATTTTGGACCATTCACATTAAACGTGAAACCCGAACTTGAAATATTTGGGTATGTTAATATGTATATTTTTATGGCTGTAAATGCTGTTCTGCCACTTGATTAATTTATTTTCCAGTCCGCCCATATTTCTGATCACTGATAATAACCTTACAAAGTACTGAGAATAATCAGTAAGTAGTTTCGTGACTTCGGGACCTATTGTATAATAAGCCTTAGAACTGGTGTAGAATTATAAGCCTCCAAAGATTCGCGAATATTGGTTGACGTCACTGCATCTTGTTACAAAGTAGCAAAGTTAACGGGTAAAAGTGGTAACATGGCTTTAATGTCAACTGTTCAATTAAGATCTAAAATATCGATACAAATACCGCCAAAAGTACACATGTCAACACAGTTTACTATCTTTATGTGACCCTTACCATAGCGGTAATAAATACATAAATGGTCAGCTAAATTTTGGCGATGGTACCACTGATTTCCGATCTGTGGAGGCTCTTATTCGTTTTATTATTAACTTAGGTTTAAGTATTATTTTTGGACTTACCGACCAGCGATGTGTTGGAATGTGATTTATTTTTGTATGTGAAAGCGTTTGTTATACAGTTTTAGTTTCTCCATTAGTACGGTAGACATCCTGTCTGAGGCGATTAATATTGTTTTTGATTATTTTTGACAAATTTGGATGGGTATAAAGGAATAACATTTTTGATAGTCTCATTAAAATATTAATAATTGTTTGTTTCGAGGGCCTATCAAATGGTTTGTTTTTTAAACTGCTTTAGACTTCAAAAAAGTTTCACATAGAGTTTTGTGGATCAAAAAATATTAGTGGACCAAATTTAGTTTTTGATTTAGATTTTTGAATGTCGCGCCATTGCATTGATCGTAAATTAATAATTTTGATCAGACCATTATTTTTAACGAAACTACTTAATCGCGTAGACCTATATATGCTTCGAAAATTGCCTCCGACGTTTCGAGCACGGTATTGCACTCGTGGTCCCTTTCGGACTTACTCTTGATTTTTGAAGCGATTAAGTCCTGTTTCCTTAAAAATAATGTGAGTACATCGTGGATCTGCTAATTAGAACGAACGTTGAGCTGATTTTGTTACTAATGTCGTGACGGCTGTCTATTGGTTAATTAATATTTCTCTGATTTTTTTTACATAATGTAACTACTTTTTCCGTAGTTAATTGTAAAGGAATGAAAATTAAATTATTTTTGATGAAAAAGACTACGCAAGAGAATCACGAATTTAGTAGTGAAAAAATATATAAAAATATCCGTGTTTAGAGACCACAAATCTCAAAGATAAGTGCCAACGTAAGTAAAAATATGGGAATGTGTACCATTGAAAAAATAATTGTTTTAATTGATATCTAAGAAAATTAATTGTAATAGAGTTGTACTTAGTTGAATATACATATTTCTATGACTACTTATGACGCATAGCATAATGTTAATGTACAGTGGCGTTCACAAACTGACCATTTAATTTTGAACCCGACTGTACATAATGGTACAGTTTACTTACAATCTGTATGCTTAGCACATGATTGGTATGTCAGTAAGTCGCCGCGAGATAGTTTTTCCATCTTTTACTAACTATATGAATAAAAGAGAGATGGATAGTCTATCTCGCGGCGACATATTGTCGCACTAATCCTGTGCCAATCCTATAGCATAACAAAATAAACCCTTCAGGCATGTTTTGACGATTGTACTAGCGACATCTACGTGCTGACTTTACAATCAATTTTCTTTGTGGATACCGAAATGCTGTAGTTACTGCAATAAAACCACTAACTGTATTAAAAGGGTATTATCGCCTTGGTCGTGTATTTAAGGTTTAGTTCATAATTATTATAAATCGCCACAAATAAATGTATATTTAAGTGACCAACTGCTTTCTGTCAATCTACTTCCCGGTTCCCCCACATCTATATACTTGTCAAATGTCAGCAACCAGCGAGACGGTGCTATACCCTCGTAAGGCCCAATGTACATTACTAACATTACAATGCACACTCCACTTCAATGAAATGTAAAGCTTTAAGAAAATAGTATGTTGGGACGAGGATACAATAAAGCGAGACATCAAGACATCGTGCTTATTAAATTGTATTCTGCGCTACTTTGCGCAATAATCTTTGCTACCACCATGCAGTCTTTCGATATATTGCATTATTAATATACAAGTCAAAACCCCTTATTCATAAACGTCTGCTAACTTAACAAGCCGCTAATAATTGTTTGTCCTTTTCGGTCTTAGCAATGCGTCCATAAGAGCAAAAGCGACAAACAATTATTAGCGGCTTGTTAAGTTAGCAGACGTTTATGAATAAGGCGGTAAAGGTGCGGCTCCATTGACGCGGAGCGGAGCGGAGCTGTGCAAAATTGACCAATTACATTCTTCAAATTCGAATTCGAAACACTGTTAAGGTGCATGCAGACCAAAAGAACATTCGCTGTTCTATCCCCCACTCTACGAAATCAACGAATCACGTTTCGTGTAACGATCGAATTTCGTAGAGTAGGAGGATAGAACAGCGAATGCTCTTTTGGTCTGCATGCACCTTGATGTGATGGTTAGTAATGTACTTGTATCATTTTAAATCAGTGTTCCGATAATCCGGACCCGGGTATGTCCAAAAACTACGTCCAAGGTCACCTCTGTGGTGCACCAGGTCTACTATCGCGAAAATCGAAATTCGTAAATTTCGAGGATTTTTCTCTGTAGTGAGAAAGACAAATCCTCGAAATTTACGGATTTCGAAGTTCGCGATAGCGCTGCTGATTTAGCTGAAAAAGTAGACTGCGGGAATTATGTACTCAAAAATATTTAGATTTTTGGCGTTAATTCAGAGTCAAAATATTTTAGGGCACGAGCAAACATTTTTGCAAAAGACTATTTAATTTCTTTGTAAAAAGCTATTTCCAGGTTACCTTCAGTTGGAGCTGGCTTTATTTTATAAAAAAAAATCGGTAGAAATAACCAGGTAAAATGTACTGGAAACTTTAAATATACAGGATTGTTAAGCCGAGGGTGTTTATATAAGTTGACGGATTGGCCACCTGTGGGCTCCACTTAAGAACCGCTCTGCTTAACAATGCAAAAATATTTAGAGATTTTCCATGGTAAACAGCTGGTAAGTTATGGTTTTGAGTAAGGTAATCATCATACCTGGGATAACTGGGGGCAAGTTATAGGGATTTGATATCGATTAAAAAGATGTCGATATAATTATAATAAAAGATGTGCTTATTGAACATTCTCGATTACAGAACAGAGGTTCAATGTCATAATTATCTGATATCGGGCCTCTTCAGATAGTAAAAACTAATATGCAGATGTAATTTTAATCAAAATGACAATTTAAATATTGATATATTCATATTAATTGTATATTTTGAAAACTTTTTAAAATAAACGCGTAACTACCCGGTAAAGTCATTTTTTATTTTAATTTAAGAATACGTACCTAATATTTTGATGTTGTCATTCACAGTAACATCGATATATTTTTAGTCGATAAAATATTTTGCTACATCACTTTCGTATAAATGCCCCGAGTTATCCCAGGTATGGTAATCATTCTAGGTAAAATTCTAGATGTGGGTATAAGCAATTGGAACCCTAGGCCAATTTAGAACTATGTCAAAATGACAAGTAAAACGGAATTTCTTACTTGGTATTCTGATTTTTATCGTCATTTTGATGTAATTCCTGACTGGGGTTCCCTTGGGTTCCATTGGACGGCTTTAGGAACTTATTTCAGGGTGCTTAGACAACTTGCCAATCGCTAACGCTTAATCATCAATCGTAAACGAAAGGCAGCTAACTGTCTTTGTCGCACTAATACGAAAGAGCGACAGAGAGGGAAAACTGCGATACCCTACTAACCGTTAACGATTGGCAACTTGGCTAAGCATCCAGGTAATCCATGGTTCCGGTAGGTATACTCTTACCCCCCTTATTCATAAAAGTTTGTTAACTTAACAAGCCGCTAATAATTGTTTGTCCCTTTCGGTCTTAACAATGTGTCCATAAGAGCAAAAGGGACAAACAATTATTAGCGACTTGTTAAGTTAACAAACGTTTATGAATAAGGGGGTTAGAATTAAAGAAGAAAACTTAATATGCATTTGAAAACTGCAAATGTATTTGTTCATTATCAGGCCTAATATTTTATTGACTACTAGATCCAGAGTTAACTCCAGCCTCCACCATTTCGGCTGCAGACGGCGTTTCAACAGACATTGTGATGAAGAAGGAAGACACTGTCACCAACACTGACATAGATCTTATAAATGCATTCTTAGATATTGACAAGATGGCGGAACAACTCAGTGTTCCGAAGAATATTGTCGACGGAGCCTGCGATTTGTTAAAACGGGTAACTATTCTTTCCTTGACCGTCTGGCTAGTCTGTGTTAAGGGCCTGTTTTATTTCACCGTCCCTTGATAAACATATCTGTCAGGTAAATCTGTCCTTTTATATGCCTGGAGAAAGGGATAGTGATAATTTTATTTGACGAATATATTTATACGGGGAATGTGAAACATGCCGTAATAGGTACCTACTCGTCAGAGTTCGCCCAAAAGTAATCCGTTTACTTTTGTACGTGTTTGTGTAGGTACTTTGTAATCTACATTACAAAGTACACATACAAATGTAATTTACAGAATCAGATTACTTTTTGGCTTATTCTGCTACTCGTACTCGTAAATAATTATACGATTTTTTTTGAATAACCCAGTTGTTTATTGCTGTAAGTTGTTAGTGGCGCTAGGTAGATACTTTCAGACGTATACGTAGACGTTTTTAAATATATTATATTTAGTGTATGTAGGTAGTGCAAGTTTGTTAATTTAATGCAAGACAAATATAATAATATATTAAATAACAAAAATATTTATCTAATAGAGAAAGTATATTTAATTTCAGGTACGAGACGACAAAAGTTTAACAAGTCGAGCGAACGCCGCTATTGCTTCAGCATGCTTGTACATCTCTTGCCGCCAAAATAGTGAACCCTGCACATTCAAAGAGATCTGTTCTGTCAGCAAAATCAGCAAGAAAGAGATCGGCCGATGTTTTAAACTCATCATGAAATCTCAGGACTTGTCAGTCGATATCATTCATCTCTACAGCGAACTTCGTGTCACGTTTCTGCTCGAACTTGGGGCTCCCGGATTCTGTTCATCGGGCAGCCGTACATATTGCGGGGAAGGCGGGAGAGTTGGATGTTGTGTCTGGAGAGAGTAATGTGTCGGTGGCTGCTGCTGCTATTTACATGGCGTCTCAAGTAAGTGTTTAGAGATGCTAATAACTAGAGTGAAAACAAGTACAGGTCGATTCACCAAAGCTGGCACTAAAGAAATGAGTCAAATGAATGAAATCTATCATATGTGTCCATGGCCCCCCGTAAATCAAACCGTATCTACTGTCATTTTGGCATCCGCACATAGATACTTTCTGTCAGTAGGTACTAGATCCATTCGTGGTTGTATTTCGAAAATTATTATCATTAACCTGATTAATGATGATGATGATGGTAATGTGAACAAATAATTTCCTTTTTTGACTTTCCTCGCTATAACGAGGGGAAAAGTTTTGTGTTAAAACACTCGCTACGCTCAACTATAGAATCCTTTCGCTCGCCTGATTTAATGCTCAATCTTCACTTCAGCGACCGTTTTCTAAACATAGTATTAATTCATTACAAAATATTTAAACTTCTACATACAATAGAATTTTGATATTTTATGTTCAAGACAGAATCTGACAGCTGTTAGAATCTCACGCGTAGTTTGCGCCGTTTGGTGGCAGAAAAAATATCGAAAACCCTCATTATAAGATAATTCCAGTAAGTAATTAAATATTCCCATCTTCGTCAGGTGTCAACGGAAAAACGCAGCCAAGAAGACATCAAGAACGTTTCTCGTGTGTCCGTCGCTATCATCCAGAAAGTCTACCGTCTCATGTACGCGCATGCGGCCTCGCTCTTTCCCAACGACTTCAACTTTGCGGTGCCTATTGAGTCCCTGCCGCAGATTTAAGGCACCAAACCTAAATTCCTGAGTGCGTAGCCAAGATGCTAGCTAATGGGTCGACTGCATTTTTTTACATACTCGTATGTAAGGCCCTAACCAACGCTGCTACCGCGAATACCGAAGTTCGTAAATTTCGGGGATTTGTCTCTGTCACTCTAAAGACGTCTTCTTTGGAGTGACAGAGACCCCAAGAATCCCCAAAATTTGCGGATTTCGTAGTTCGCGGTAGGGCCGCAAAACAAAAATCACGATCGTGTTAATTATGTTACGAAAGTTAGTCATACAAACTATGACAACCTTCTGCAGTAGTAAAAGGGAGCAAATTTTAAAGATATGTGGATACGTATTGTTGATCGCTCAATAGAAAAATTGTATATGTTGCTCTTTTTCAGTGCCAAAAGTTGTTACACAAAATTCAACTGCGTATCAAATCATGACATTATATTTTGTTTTCATTAAAGCCCTTAACTATGTATCTATCTACTACAATTGTTTTGCAATCGACCCATAAGACAGGTCTATAAATACATCTTCGAAACAGTTAACTTGAGCAGTACTACAGCAAAAATCGAAATTCGTAAATTTCGAGGATTTTCCTCCGTCACTCCAGCGACGAAGTCATTAAAGTGAGAGAGAATAATCCTCGAAATTTGCGGACTTCGAAGTTCGCGGTTGGGCTGCAAATCCTGTTTTGTCAGGAGAACCCAGGTGTTGGGCTAATGTCAACAAAATCAAACCGCGGAGAGAAATCAAACAGTCTCGAGAATGGATAGGTAATATCTAGGCGTCATCCACTAAATCTAATGTTTTTTTCATTTGAAATTATAACAATCTTCGCTGGAGGATTGTTGTATTTGCGAGTAGCGTGGAGTGGATGGAAGCCATAGTTCGTTTCATTATGTTTATCTCGCTTTCGTTAGTAACCACTGAAGCTAGTTTTAAGTCTTTTTTACGATTCGTCGACTTGTATCTACTTATTACCTAATATTTCTACGAATATTATGTTCCGATGGACACGTTTACAACTATCGACACAGTCGTTTCCGTAGAATATGTTATTGTTGTAGTCAATAAATGCTTACCTACTTACACTATCATTTTTTATTATATCTACAATTTCACGACACCTTGCTTAGGTACAGTAATATATATTCTAACGATTGCTAAAGCGACGTTCGAGGTAGTGATAAGATAATTTACAAAATTATGTCTTGTAGCATGCCATGCCTGTAGACGGACCATGACTTGGAAAATAAAGGATACTTTAAGGTTTTACTTACTCGATACGTAAATCATTCTATCACGCATCACGCTCGCACTGATAGATTGGAGCGAGCGCGATGGCCTTAAAACTTTATTTTTAACTTTGACGTTACCGATTGGTGCTTGCAAAGTCATGGTACGGCTACTGTAAGACACAGAACAGAGGTGGTTTGTGAAAACCGCGTGATGGCCAGCGTTTTTTGTTAAATGATGGATCAAACAGAAAGGAGAGAATAGATATGCCCAGGATTTCAGAAAGTAGCAGGAAAGCGGACCCTAGCAAAGGCTGGGATAACGCTAGGAAGAAGATGGGTCAAACAGAAAATTTCATCTCTTGGGAAATTCATCTTTAACCCCTTAACGAATAAGTAACGGGTTTTAGTAAGGTCATTGAACTGTCAACGACCTTCCATCTAACTCCGATTCCCATTATTCCCATCATGTTCCATCGAATTTATTGTGTTTGTCAAAATGCCGGCGACACACGTGTATCGTTAGTAAAGACGTATTCGTTATTGGTGACACTATTGAGTTACGTCCTCTTGAAATGGCTTTATAAAGGGCGCATCACGTGAGCAGAGTGACAAGTTAGCCCTTTATGTCCATTTAGGCAAAGACAAGTAAAGAATAAAGATTGTCAATTTGATATGTAATTTGTTTTCTTATTTTTTGTCTTGCTGGGATTTACACGAGGAGAAAATCTCGCGGTCTGATTAAAGCATGACAAGAATTTTCGTAGCCCACGAGCGGTCATATGACTCATATGTAAGGTATAAGATGTCATATTCCCTACCTTACCTACGATCTAGTGCATTTACGAATTCATCGTCTACGTTTACGATTTGTATCGTACCTTTTAATAATCTATATATTATATATATATATTTTTTTTATTTTGCCATTATATTTTTGGAAAGTATAAAACGGACTAACAGTTCCGTAGTAAACAAGGAACCTTTATAGTTTCGCTATGTCTAGGTATATGTCTTGCCGAAAACTTTTTTTTCTGTTACAGTCAAAAGTTGAGATTGACGACCTTTAATATATTTTTTTTTATCTGAAAAAGGCTTACTCCTGGCCACAGACTAGCCAAGGGCAGAGACGTGGCCTACGATGGAGTGAGTTTGCCCAGAAGGTGCCTATTCACCCTTGGCTTGAAGGTTGACGGGTTATTGTAAGGTAACACCCAGTAACACCGAACCCTTCGCCACAGGTATAATGCCCTGGCCACGACATTGGTCTATGGCGACCAGCGGCGAGCGAATCCATGAGTTGGAGCGGGAGGCCGATATGGGTACGAGAGGGAGCACCATACGTTTTCCGCTAAGCCGGTCGCCTTAGACCGATGTCGTGGCCGCGGCGTAAGGCAGATCTTGGCATAAGGAGTGGTCAAGGGATAACACGAGCAGTCTATATTATTGAAATATCCCTACTTTAGGTAACACCGGTCCTTTTGCCATACTAATGTGCGGGCGTGCCGCCGATCCTGATGATTGGCGCCGGCGGGTGTGGAGACATTTTCCAGGCGATGATGGCGTCACATTATTGACTTGTATAGTATAGGTATATTATACAATATACAAATATATATTGTAGATATTATACAATATCAGTAGTATTATATTGCCGTGTGGTGACGGCAGTAAGAATACATTTGTCACCACCCCTCCTGCGGGTGTCGTAAGAGTCGACTAAGGGATTGAAGTGTCAGTGTCATTCTACAAGATTGATGATGGGCAGCAGCGTCATCATAGTGGACACATTACTGCGATCGCCAATCCGCTTGCCCAGCGTGGCGATTATGGGCATTTATCTCTTAATGCGTCTATACGCATAGTTAATAGGAGAGGCCTACGTCCAGAAGTGGACTAACATAGGCTGATGATGATGATGATGAGTATTATGATATATTCGAGTTGATTATACGTCGGAAGTAACCATCAAGTAGGAGTACTGTAACTATTGAAGCTAGAAACTGTTACGAGGATTCCGAAAATGATACTTTAGATTACTATTTTTAAATTTCGATTTCTCAAAATATTCTTTTAAAAGACCAAGTGAAGTTTCCTGCGCTAAATCGCCAAAGATAAAACGAAACAAAGCCTATGAAAAGAGAACGAATCAAGTATTATTTTTTAGAAATTTATAATTTGAGGCCTTATTCTACAGTCGCCATCAGATCAAATATACCTATCGTAGCGTCCGAAGTGTCATATCTATCTTTTATGTATTATATTAGAGGGGCAAGTGCCCCCATTGCCTACAATTGCTTTTCTTGATTCGCGCCTGCTTTAATGCCATACACAGTTAAATACAAATAAGTATATGTATTACTTTCGTAAAACGTAAAACTCGTAACGATTCTGTTTTAATAGAAACTTTCTTATCCAAGTTTATTTTAGGCCCTATTCGAATGGCAGTCACGTCTTAAAGGGTCGTTTTAAATTGACTCACGAAATCCAACAACAAAAATGCCAAATAAAATTAAACTACTAATTGTATCCTGTTAGGTATTTGAAATGTTAACACTCAATTACAAAGGAAATTCGACAATTTATTCTTCTATCGCATTTGTATACCTACTTCATCATCATCATATCAGCCGAAAGACGTCCACTGCTGAACATAGGGCTCCCCCAAAGATTGCCACAATGACTGGTCCTGCGACCTTCACCAGGTCATACTTACATATTTACACCTCTGATGCAACGATCCAAAGTGAATTTTGGCCTCAAGAGGAGGAATGTTCTGAAAGTGCGTGCATTATTTATATTATATATTTTTTTTATGTTGGCACAACAAAGTGGCTCCACTCCACCTGATCGTAAGTGAAAAGTAGAGCCCAAATCGCGGCGGCAACGAACAGGAGACAAGCAGTAACCTGTTAGTTGCCACCGCCTTGCTGGCCCGCTAGATGCTTCTTCACGCTTCGTTTAAAGGGTCCCAACTTATAGGTATGCGGAAACACATGTGCCGGTAAAGAATTCCACTTTTGAATAGTCCGGCATATGAAGGAATTACCGAATTTCTTAGTACTTATATATAATTATTTGTTATTTTACAGTTATTATGGTGTGCAATAAAGAGTATTGTATTTACGTTGGATAACGGGACAGAATTAAGCGACACAAAAGTTGATCGACTTGATCCTAGAACTCAAGTCTTACCTACAAATTTATAAACCTAACATATTTCATATTTCTCCTTTCCTCGACTGGTATGAAAGTATTACCAAATGAAAAGCAATACAGGATGTTTCACAACCCACTGAAAACCTCAGACACCCCATAGGTATAAGTCATACTGAGCAACTAACAACAAACTTTACTATGGAGGATCCCAAAAAACTGTCGGTTTCATACATTTTTGTCGTTTGATTTTGAAATTTGATAGGAGATAACTATTTCTATTGCACGATTTCAGGATTGGTACAATAGTAAATAAAAGTTTCTCAGTATGACTTAAACCTGTAGTAGGGCGTCTGAGGTTTTCAGCGGCTGAGGAAACAACCTGTAAGTATGTCTACAGTATACCGGTACGGTAGCGTTAAATCAGCAGGTACTGATTTATTGGCGCTACAGAATTACAGTCTTTGTTACGAAATTACCTTATGTCAATTTCTGGTGCAGATTTAACCCCAATTCTCGCCCACTGCACACTAAACTAAACGACATCATCGCCAGTCGTCACCCACACGTGCATGGCAATGAAAATTCGATCAATCTTCGAGGGCTTTCCCAAAACGCTCGACGCTACGCTATGCTACGGCTACGAAGAAAATTCAGTACCGCGCTAGCTTTCGAAGGGAGAGTACGCGTCGCGCGCGCTTAAATTCACGTCCCGTGTTTACGTACGCAGTCATTCAACTTTAAATCCAATTATTATTACGATGGCGTGTGTAAGATAATGAGATTTTGTGATTAGTGCGTTTAAATGTTATTTGATAGTGTTCGGTGTCGGAAAATGCTGAAGGATGTGAATTTGAGAAAATGTTGAGCGCGTTCGCGCTATGGCACGTGGGATTGTTGGTACTGGGAGTAGATGGACTTATAGGTAAGATGTCGCTTCCAATAAAAATAATAAATTTACAGGCCAATCCTCATGCAAAAATCCAATACACAGAAACTAGTTTGTTGTGCTCCGTAATTTGGTGTCTATAAGGTGGTTGCACATTTTTGATTGACTGACTTTGGATCAATCGGAGAGTTTTTTCCAACAGATTGAAAATGAGCCCATAAACATGTATGTATTTAAAGAATAAGAATGTAATAATTCATATTGTGGTACCGGTAGGTGCATACCTATGTATGAACATCGTTATTAGTTACTCTAACATGTTTAGCTAAAGCTTTAAATACTACTAGGAACAGTAGGAACAGCTTCTATTGAAACGTAACCATGCGAGTATTATCAAATCATTGCTACTAATATACTCACTGTACAATATCTATTCTTCTTCCCATTAACTTTTAGGGCACTACCTATGTGAAACAAGTATGTAGAAATACTTACATACAGACCATACAGTACTTAACTTACCCACATTCAAGTAGTCATACAACATACAAAACCATACACGTAACCATAAATTAAATACATTTAGATTGTAAGTACTAAAGTACAGTCCACCAAATTATGACATTATTTTTGAATAGCTACCTATTCACTTCCAAAAATATTTCTTTACACATCAACAACTATATGTACTCGTATCGAAAGAATCCTCTCATAAATATGTAACGATGGTCTTATTACACAGAATTAAAGTGCACTGAGACATAGTTATTTTTGTATTTTAAGTACATTTGTATTTTGCCTTTGACTGTACATATTGTGCGCAATATCCTGAGTGTTCTACTGAAAACTGTCGTTTTTTTCAGTTGTTTATCGAACACCACAACACTGTACCACTCAAACAATAGCTCTATACAAACTCTGGACACACGATAGAACCACCGTAGCGTGTCGATTTGTTTGCAAAGAGCTTTGCAAGCAAATAATCGGACTTTTGTGTGGAGTACATGGGATACAATATCTGTGCACGAATGGTTGAAACTTCACGTTAGTTGCATGCAGTTGACATAAGTATAAATACTTTGCCGTAGGTAAACTTTTATGGCAATATGGACATCTTAAAAAGTATTAACTATACCTACGTATTCCTATTTTCCGTAACTGCTGGCTTACACATACATAGACAAACATCTACTAAACTAGGAACAATTTCTTACCCACACTACTCACGGTGGTTGAAGAGATCTACACTGCGTTTACGACTGGGGACCCAAAAAACACATTGGTCCTTTTATTCCTTAAGCGGCAATTACACTTGGTCGACCTCGTGCTTTGATTCGGCGACCGCATTAGGTGAACGAACTAGTGTAATAGCCGCTTTATGCTGTCGACATACTGAATCGTCCTGTTAGAGTACAATTATGGTCAACGTTCAGCAAAATTGGGAATCCCAATTGGTGAAACCATATACTTATTGTTTTAAACTGTCACGCTTATTATTCATATTTTAATGATAAACGGGTCTTAATCGCGTTCCTACTCTACGTATTTAAAATAAATTTATCACACTACATTTTTAACCACTAGGTACCCACCTTAAAAATTAATCGTATGAGCGTGCTCCTATCAAACGATTTTAAGTTTCTACCGTTATATAGTTATTTGTTATACAAGGGTGCAAAGTTGTATTTTACCCGCGAGTATGAAATTGAAACACGAGCAAGCGAAAGGATTCTATAGTTGAACCACGAGCGAAGCGAGTGGTTCTAAAATAGAATCCTGAGCGCAGCGAGTGTTTTAACATACGAGAAGTAAAATACATTTGCACCCGTGTGTAACACAAAACTTTTCCCCTCACTATAGCGAGGAAACTCAAAAAAGGTAATTATTTGTTCACATTACAATCATCATCGGGTTAGTGATAATAATTTTCCAAATGCATCATGTATGCAAGATTTTGTCGCAGTAAACTTACCACGAAAAAGTAAACGCAGCACGATTTTAACACATTCCTGTAGTTGCACACCAACGCCAATGCATTATTAAATCATTCTCATTCATTATTTTTAAACGGTTTTTATTAACTTCACCGCGTATCAACTGTCGTCGATGCTTCAAATCTTGTGATCGATTTTTCGACCACTTCTACTGCACCGAAATCAATAAAATTTCGAACTCTTATCAAGTCCCCATGACAATGCAATATTATAATATTTTTATCCTTGTATCCTCAAAGCCTGATGCTGCAGACGTACTGCCTTCCTTAACCGAGAGTGTTAGACACGTGAAAATGAAAGTATAGCATGTTTGGCATAATCGAATACTAACAGCCTGATCTTGACTTCCAACTCCTCACTCCTGATGCTGCAGTACTGCCCACAATAACCGCAAGGTTTATCTTTTATCAATATCTTGATTTTAAAGAAGTTCTTTAGATATTAAGTAGAAACATGCGAATTTAATACTAACATCCAACTCCTCAAATCTGATACTCCAGTGTTACTGCCTGCCACAACCGCTAGGTTTAGCGATATGTAGATTTTGAAGTACTGCTTTAGATATTTGGTAGAAACATACGGATTCAATTATCATGATTGCCACAAAGATTGCCACAAGGACCGGCCCCGTACCACCCGTATCCAGCGACTTTCACCAGGTCATGAGTCCACCTTGTGGGGGGGCCTACATACGCTGCGCCTTCCGGTACGTGACCGCCACTCGAGAACCTTACCGCCCCAACGGCCATCGTTTCCAATCGATTCAAAGAGCTATATTGGTTACGTTGGTTCTGCTGCGGATGGTCACACCTCTAATCCGATCTCGCAGAGAGACTCTTAGCATAGGCCTCTCCATTGCCCTTTGGGTGACTTTGAGCCTTCTTATGTGGGTATAGGGTCACGGCTGATAGAATGACAGCGTGAGTGATTCGCTTAGGGCAAACTGTGGGGCCTGTGGCCCTCCAGCTTATAGAGTGACTGCCTGAATGATTTGCGCGGAGCGAGCCGTCGGGCCTGCGGCCCTCCAGCTCATAGAGTGACAGCGTAAGTGGATCGCGTGGGGAGAGCCGTCGGGCCTGCGGCTCTCCAGCTGATAGAGTGACAGCGTGAATGAATCGCGTAAAGCGAGCCGTCGGACCTGCGGACCTCTGGCTGATAGAGTGACAGCGTGAGTGGTTCGCGTAGGGCGAGCCGTCGGGCCTGCGGCCTTCCAGCTGATAGAGTGACTGCGTGAGTGTTTCGCGTGGGGCGAGCCGTCGGGCCTGCGGCCCTCCAGCTGATAGAGTGACAGCGTGAATGGATCGCGTAGGGAGAGCCGTCGGGCCTGC
The DNA here is from genome assembly GCA_025490895.1 of Thaumatotibia leucotreta. Classification (NCBI taxonomy): domain Eukaryota; kingdom Metazoa; phylum Arthropoda; class Insecta; order Lepidoptera; family Tortricidae; genus Thaumatotibia; species Thaumatotibia leucotreta. The sequence goes on along the minus strand of JALPQI010000077.1, from coordinate 633,757 downwards.
GGCCCTCCAGCTGATAGAGTGACTGCGTGAGTGTTTCGCGTGGGGCGAGCCGTCGGGCCTGCGGCCCTCCAGCTGATAGAGTGACAGCGTGAGTGGGTCGAGTAGGGAAAGCCGTCGGGCCTGCGGCCCTCCTGCTGATACAGTGACAACGTGAGTGGAACGCGTAGGGCAAACCGTCGGGCCTGCGGCCCTCCAGTTGATAGAGTGACTGCCTGAGTGATTCGCGTGGGGCGAGCCGTCGGGCCTGCGGCCCTCCAGCTGATAGAGTGACAGCGTGAGTGGATCGCGTGGGAGAGCGTTTGGGCCTGCGGCTCTCCAGCTGATAGAGTGACTGCCTGAGTGATTCACGTGGGGCGAGCCGTCGGGCCTGCGGCCCTCCAGCTGATAGAGTGTCAGCGTGAGTGGATCGCGTAGGGAGAGCCGTCGGGCCTGCGGCCCTCCAGCTGGTAGAGTGACAGTGTGAGTGGATCGCGTAGGGAGAACCGCCGGGCCTGCGGCCTTCCATCTGATAGAGTGATTCCGTCAGACCTGCGGTCGTCCGGTTGGTCGACTGAGAAAACGAGTTTATATTTTATAGTCACAAAATTCGACTTGTTTATTGTATACAATATAAAAAATTTAACTTTATTTTCTCAATAAACCAAATTGATTGGTATATTCCTTATTGTCAGGTCTCTGTTATCTAAGGTACTTATTGTATAAATAACACGTCCATTTGAGACACTTCGGGCATTCAAGCTTAGGTGCATTAACCACGCCCAGCCTTTGTTTTTCATTTGTCGATCGAGATATTTAATACCATTTTTAAGTGTCGGATTTCTAAAAATATCTATTCAGCAGGGATCCCGTTACACATAAAATAATGTTCATTACGTTTACATATGTGTCGTGATTCGTGGTGAAAGCGCGAGAGTATAAGCGCTACTTAGGATGCATAATTTGTATTAGATACATATTATAAACAACATCTTTGATCTAGAATAAGTAGGTATAGTATCGGAAATTATCTTAACAATTGCACTAAAAACTTGAAAATAAAATAAGTAAAAAAAGTTTTAAGTCAAACGGTTTTAATTGCACCAAAAACTAGAAAATAAAAAAATATTGTATCTAACCGTAGATGCTACTTTCTGTAGATTACTCACGTGAAACTATTATCACTGTAGGTAGTCTTCCCAAGTCGGATGCTGAAAGCCACGTTTAGCCTCTAAGTCAGTGGATTAGGCGTTACCTAATCGGAAACTTTTACCAAACTAAAATAAAAACGTGGTAAAACTTTTTTTACTTATTTACCGTACATTCGGTGTAAACGCCCGTGAAATGACTTTCCTTCGTGTTTGCCGTGTTTCGGGGTCAGCCGGTGTATTTACCAGCATCTAGCGGGCCAGCAAGGCGGTGGCAACTAACAGGTTACTGATTGTCTCCTGTTCGTTGCCGCCGCGATTTGGGCTCTACTTTTCACTTACGATCAGGTGGAGTGGAGCCACTTTGTTGTGCCAACGTTATTTTTATTGGGTCGGCAACGCGCATGTGACACCCTGAGGTTGCAGGCGCCCATAGGCTACGGTGACTGCTTTCCATCAGGCGGGCCGTATGCTTGTTTGCCACCGACGTGGTATAAAAAAAAAAAAATATTTAATACAAAATTATAACAGAACACCCTGAAAGTTGTTTAGTTTACTATTTTTATGCGTGTTCGAGTCGGTAAATAAAGATTATATTATAACCTATAATATTCTTTGACAATGTTGACGTTGACATTTTCTGCGTTTTGTGATTGCATCTAGTCATCTTATCATCATTCACTAAAACAATTGTTACTTATAGAATTTTAGGATTTATATGTTAAAATCATCATATTATATAAAGGTTCGTATTTTACACTAAATTCTCAAACAAATTATTTAATTATCATTAATAGGGAACAATTTCCATGAGCATTTTACGTTTTGTTATTCCAAAACCAAGGTCATTACTTTGCCACACAAGTGAATAATATGCGTTTTTACACGTTCGTATTAAAGGATAAACGAGCACTTTACGAGCTAGTGAGGGGAAAAAATTATTATTTTACTATAATGCTGTTCTCATGTAAGTGACTTGTATGTCTTTTTTGAGAATAAATATCTTTAAACCTAACTTACGTTTAGGTAATAATTATTATCCTGACGTTTGGAGCATGACGTTACACCCGTGGTCGCTGGCAGACTTAGGGAGACGGAGAGGTTAAGTCTGCCTGCGACCACGGGTGTAACGTCATGCCCGAAACGTCAGGATAATATTAAACGTAAGTTTACGCGATTAAGACTCGTTTGTCGTTAAAATATGGTGACCTTTTTACCGATACACACATTTTGCGCAAGATATTTTTTTTGGGATTGTACTCAAGCAGAAACAAAAAAGCTACTTTTCAAATTTTTACACTCTCAAAATTACATTGAGACAGAATCAATATTAGTTAAGATACTTTAGACTAATTATTGATCATAGCAATTTTGCGCAAGATATACCTTTAGCTTTTAGTAGAGCCTAAGCAAACATTTTACACAAGCGTTTGAGATTGCATGCATGAAATAAATAACATAACAAGAAGTTTGTTCTTACCATACGGAGGTGCACAGCACACTGCACATTCAATAGGGTTTAGTACTCATACATTTGCATAACTTAGCGTTGGGTATGACGATAAGAACAAACGACATTTTGGCATGGTATCCATATCCAAGCGAACATTGATCCAAAATGAACCTTAAGATATTCAGTCTTGCCAAGTCTGGACGTTAAATATTGAGCACGAACTAAAATTGGTGCCATAAACTTGCCAACATAGCCAAAAAGCTCCCAAGTAATGACGTAGTTCCAAGGCAAATTGAAGAGTACAAGTAGGGCTCGTGGTCGTGACCGTGTTTCGTGTAACCGTAGCCGGATCCCCGTTGCCGTGTTACACGGCCACGGTTTTAAGGCCCGTTTCCTGCGTGTTACACGGCTACGTATCAATAAAGTTACGTATACACGTGTATACGGGGATACGTATCTTAATTACACGCAGATCCGTTCAGCTCGCGTTGTTGAGTGACGATTCGATGCGTTGTCTTTATGGACTAAGGAAAACGGATGAGAATGTTCCGTGATATTTGTGAATCTAATTTAGTGGTTACCTAATTGCCTTTCTAACGTAAAGTGCGATAACTTAGTTGTACTTAATTTCAGTATGATAACGTGTATACGTACTGAGATTAATATTTTACTTTTTAAGGTAAGGAGGGCAGAACTATAAAATATAGATATTTTCTGAGTTCAATATTAATAAAAACTGACACATTCTCATGTATTAATTACCTAATTTAATAATGAGATGTGAACGGAAGTTAAAAAATACATAATACAGTGCGGAGTAAATATTTTTTCTTAGTTCTAAATATCATAATTTAAGTTTTTCTTTCGTGCAATAAAGTTGATATAAATAAATACATAAATCAATATTGAGGGTACCAGACAACGATTAATCTATACTAGGAAACCCATAACTCAGGAACAAAATAAATGCGTCATAAATATACTAATTTACAGCGTTATTTCCTACAAAATAAGGAACTTTTAAAATATAAAAGGATATTAGAAAGCAATATAATTAAAAAATACAATATACTAACTCATTGGATGTCGTGACGATGACGGGAGATTTTAGGTGCACCGCTTTCAAATGCTTTCCTATCGATCCTGTTGTACTACCACGACACAAAAACTCATTGTCCGTACGATCATTGCACAAAGTGCATAAAGCCGTGTCACCGACCGGTGGCATAACTCCACACCCAACTGATCTTCATTATTAATACACTTTAAAAACGCTATCTTCTCACCAACAGTATTAATACAAAAACGTAACAAAATAATAAAAAAAAACAATTAATTTAAATTCGACTAAACTCTCTCTAAGTCTGCCCGGCCTGCAATCTTATTAGTGACTAAACACGTATAAAACCAAAACCCGAAATTGCCCTTTTCAAAATTACTAAAACATCCCCGCTTATTTATATCAAAACAAAGATGCGGCTATTTCATTCAACTTCACAAACAAAAGGTGTACCAGGAAAAGCCCAAGTTAACATATTTATCAGTAAAATTACCACGTGTGGTCAATTACATCGCAGACAAACTATTGTTAGCTACTTTGCGCGTGCAAATTCTTAGTATAGGTGTTATCTACAAAAGGGCCGCCCCGGCAGGTAATAAACTTAAATGAACGACTCTATTATCTTTTATGTATAGCAATTTGGCCAAATATTTTTAACATTCTTTTTTCATTTTTCTATATGGTGATTTAAAATCACAATATTAATTCTAATCCATAAATAACACCGTCGCTTGTTATATAGAACACAGTACCTACCACGTTATTCTATAACTTAAATCGATACGAAAAATGCATGTCTAATCAATAAAATACCGTTCGTCCCGATTCAGAGTATAATACTCAATACGTACTTTAAAAACAAGCTGTTATTCAAAAATAGGCCTTATTTGTTTGCATAGTAATTGGTCCGGCCGGATCCATGCCACGAGCAGTCGTTGCCAGAACGAAGCCAAGATTCGTAGATACGTATACAAACAAAGATTCGGGTACGTATCTCGGCGTGACTGTGAAATTCGTGATCTTAGTACCGCCGGGGTTAAGAACACGGAGCTACAGTTCGGCGAATAGTACGTATATCGGGAGCCCTAAGTACAACCAGACCAACATACCTCTATTGTATACCAAACGAGCGAATGTCCATTCTATCCCCCACTCTACGAAATCAACGAATTTCGACGAATTTAGTTTTGTGTATAACGAACGAATTTCGTAGAGTGGGGGATAGAATGAGCGAATGCTCGTTTGATCTAAATGCATGTTCAGAGTGAATGTTCAGATATTTATGAGCAACGTGGCCGCTCCGATGTATCTGTTCAAAAGTGCTTGTTGCTGGTGCATTCTACGAAAGTCTACTTTGTCGGGAACGTGACGGCTATGACAGCTACCTTAGAAATATATGGAAAGTGCGAGAATTCTCTATAGAAATTAAGATACACTAAAATTGTATTCGTAACTTCTTAGATGTACGCGAGGCACGTACCCGACATTCTCGTGGAATGCACGTGTGTGCTTAGATAAGTTGCCAATCGCTAACGCTTAAACGTCAATCGTAAACGAAAGGCATCTAACCCTTAACTTGGCAGTGTATCTTAAAAGATACATACTTTTTGACTCACTTTTTGTATTTTTTTTTAAGACAGAATTTTTTGCTCTACACAGCGGCGAGGAGGCTAGAACGGGTCCATATTGGCACTTATACAATTTTTTCTTCGAATATTTTTACTAATACCGTTTTTTACTCATAATCATCATTACTCCGAAAATTTTTTCTCATACTTTTTTTCTTACTAAAAATTATACTTCTACCTACAATGTTCATAACGATTTTTATTTCGAAATTTTATCCTCCTAAAGTCGTCAAGTAGATTAATCTATACTCATAAAGTTATTTGAAATAAATTGTTTATTTTTAAACATTTTCCCATTAGGTTCACTCTGTTGTGGTATAATTCTTTTATGAATAACATAAACTATGTAGTCATAATGGGCTTTGTGCAGAAACTGTTGTGACATACTCAACTTTAGCATATTTCTTTGTGGCAGATTTCGAGTTGTTCGAATATTATTCGAGCATAATTTCGATGCTCCTGTTTATGATGAGGCATAATCTGGATGTGCATAAAAAGTATCGGCATAGTTTGTTTTAGCATAACAGAGAAGGAATAATTACAACCTCTCAATATAATCGAGGTAGTAGTAATATTCTATACGTTACTTACTGTGTTACTGAGCTGAGTACTTTCTAGGTTCCTAAAAAAAATAACCTCGAAGACTAAGGCGGGAGCAAAGCTCCCGCCTTAGTCTTCTAACCTAACCTATCCGAGTCGGATCTGCCCCGGAAGGTTTTGTTCGCTCGCTTCGCTCGCTCACTGCAGAAATTTTCACCCTCACAGCAAATTCTGCCTGACGAAAAAGGCAAGTTTCGAACATGTGGCTACATGCCAAAAAAAAATGCAAATCTAATTTCTGTCTTATAACACTCGGCGTAATTAATGATATGCCAAGATAGTTTCAGACAAAATAATATTCGAAATATTGTTATTTAAGCCAAGTGATGTTTCTGTCTCATTAAGTTGATGCCAAAATAGATTATACCAAGTCTGGTATGTCCTAAGCGTTTCGGACAAAAAAAGTTTAGAGGGAACCCGTTTAGTACAGTACCTACTCTGCCACAACCTGATTTGTGCAGGTAGCTAGTTTACAGTAATAGTACGATTTATATTTAATTAAACAAAAATAATTCATACATAAAACCAGTACAGATAAAAATAAATACCTATAACATTAGAATATATAGCATAAAATAAGTATAGTGAAAAATGATATAAACATAAAAGTTAGTACTAAAAATATGTATGAAAAACAATATTATGAACATAAATAATTCTATGTGATGATGATGATGATTATGAACAAAGATTATTCTAAATACCGATCATTATGAAGTTAAATTGTATAAGAAAAATTTTCGGAGTTCCAATAATCTAAGTTGCAATTTTATAAATACTTTGGCGCACCCGGCTAGAACGCACGATTTTTTCTTTCTTTGTCGCACTAATATGAAAGAGTGACAGAGAGGGAAAATTACGATACGCTACTAAGCGTTAGCGATTGGCAACTTGGCTAGACATCTTAGCCAATCCTTCCTCTTTCTTCTTCTATTATTAAAATGAGATAAAATCTTGAAATTAAATTAAGCTCCTAGCAAATAAATCCGCACTGAACTTGACAAATGGCTTCATCACTATCCCCCAGCTAGGAATATGGCACAGATGATAATTTCATACAAACTGACAGACGGCCATTAAGCCAGTAGGGCAAGGTTTAGGGATCCGTGGGGTTAACCATATGTAGTCTAATCTAAAAGTGCACGTTTTCTTCATAAACTGCATCTCGCGTGACACAAATACTATTTTCCTAACTAGTGCGGAAAAGTGAACTTTGCGCATGATTCGCGTGCGTTAATTTCTCTTTTAAAGGCACTTGTTATGAAAAAAGTCGTTCGATACACGTGTAAAAACTTCTTTTTAACTCGGGTGATTGTCGCCCTCGTTTCACGTTCTCGTTTTTTTTGCATTTGCATCGAAATGTACTATTTTAGTACAGATGGTGACTTTTTTACGCGCTAGTGCGAGAAGTGGCTCATTTTAAGTCAGGTCAGGTCCAAAACTTTGGAGGGCCATCTGTATTAAAAACGTCGTACGAGACACGTGCAAAAAGGAAATTTGTAACTCGTGTCGATTTAAAACACTCCCTTCGAGACTCCACACACTCTTCATGTTTTTTGCACTTGTGTCGTAATGTATTATTTTGTTTGAAAGTTGTTTACTAAATAATCATGTGTAATTTTACGACATCAGACTAAATAATTGGAGCATTACATACTTAGCTAATTTGAACGAATAATTCTTTTGTTTTAATTAAGTACTGTAATTTACACGTTTGCGTGTATGCCAAAATGTCAGTAGTTTTATGTGCGAAAATGTAGAGTACAATTTCACCTTTAATTAATTTGTTGTTGATAGGTTGACAACAGTGATAGTATATACGTATACGCATACTAAACGTATGTGATAATATCCGTTAACTTTGACACTACCTAATATATAGGTACTTCAAATACAAAATTAATGAATAATTGGCAGACTTAACGCGTAATGGCATTCTCTACCAGTCAACTATTGGGTTCGGTGGTGTCAAAAGCCAGCAGCTTTTAATGTTGATTTAGGTGGTAAAATGATAAACATTTTTTGGGATAGGTATCTTATCTTATCTTAATGGCGGGGCCCTTACGGATACACTTCGACTCATTGGGATCTTTTGTGTAATAGGATAGGTATCAAAAACCGGCCAAGTGCGAGTCGGACTCGCGCGCGAAGGGTTCCGTACCATTATCGATTTATTATAAAAAAATACAGTTAAATCAACCTACCTCAAAAACTATAGAAGATAATTTAATCAAACCAAAAATCGTTGATAGAGTTTATTAATGTGCATAACATATATTTTTTTTAGAATTTTATATCGCGTAGTTTAAAAAATAGAGGGGGGGGGACACATTTTTCAGACTTTGAGAGCTGATATCTCGAAAACGATTTGCTTAAATAAACATGAGATTTATAAACCTTCATATCATTTTCAAAGACCTTTCTATTAATACCCCACACGCTAATATACAACAAAAAAAAATTTCTATCCCTCAGTTACATGTATGAAGGGCCCCCACCCCAATGGTTTTTTTTACAATTTAGTATCATAATCCTGTAGCGGTTCATATAACACATATCCTTACCAAATTTCGTTACTGTAGCATTTATAGTTTCCGAGTAAATCGGCTGTGACAGACGGACAGACGGACAGACGGACATGACGAATCTATAAGGGTTCCGTTTTTGCCATTTTGGCTACGGAACCCTAAAAAGCAGTACGCGGATTACCCGACAACAATTATTAGAACCTATTTTTGTTATATCGACTCGCGCTTGACTGATTTTTTCTATGCATCCTAATCACAGTGAATTCGATATTAGTAAAATCGAGGGGTGCTATTGTGAATAGTTTTTTTAATGGTTACGTTCATGCGGCGATATGAATGGTAGCCGAATATATTAGAAAATAGCAGTTTCGCATTGTGCATGTAGTGATTGCGGAAGTAATTAAAAATAAATACGAAACGAATATAAATATCAAGAATTTTATGGTTTCAATTACGTAGCTATTCAGGCTTATGATGGTACCGTGTTTAATCGTTTGTCGTTGTTGCCGTCAGGTTCTAACAAGTAGGTATGTAAGTGCGAATGTGATGCGTTGCACGATAAAAAGATAAAACGGGACCATCATAAGCCGCCTGATCCCCTTTTTGAGCTTAGTTTTAGAGTAGATTATGTATAAGTACCAATCGTCGGTAGAATCTAAAAAAAATGTAAATAACCCGTTATTTCTAACCTAAATGTAACCAGACTTTTCATAGCATTTGACGTCTTTGACTTATACTTATCGTGAAACACGTTCGTAGACATATTTTTACGTTAATACCAATAAATATCAATATTTTTAACTGAAAATGTATGAAGGTTATGTAAGGTATGTATGAAAATATTGTTAACCAAACACAGGTAAAAATACACATTTACATAAATATTTTGACAGGTACAAAGGCGAACTTATCCCTGTAAGGGATCTCTAAATAAAAATGGGAAATGGGAATAAAAATGTATGTGAACTCAAGGTTTAAAATTTTAAGTTCGTAATAAAACCAATATTGTGTTTTAAAAGTGCGTGATTATGGAATAATGAAAGTTTTTAGGTTTGCTTATTTTTTTTCGTTACAACTGACGATTGGTGTAGTTATCCACACATTGGCTGGTATTTAAACTATTTAAAGAGTAGCTTTCAAAAACGACCGTATAATGCGCTCGTCTAATATAAATGTTACACATACTGGGACTAAATCCTACAATTCATTGCATCAGTAAACGGAGCAACTTTTATTTAGTTGTTTTGGCAATTGGTGCGCGGAAATAATTCGCATTTTACCAGAGCTTGTTGCCAAATTAGTTTTTGTTAAGACCTGTTAAATAGGTTAAAAATATTTTGGCCACTTTGTGACAGCCTGAGGCCGTTCTTAAACTATGCATATTGAAATTTTAATCATTGTCCTTCGTTTAAGGTTATGTTCAATACCATGCCCTGATTAGAAAAAAGAGCAAGAAAGTTTTTTTTCGAGCAAATATTTTTTGTTGATTTTCTTTGGTAGGTACCTACATATATGACATGTAATAGCTATGTATAATTTCTATGGAGTGTTGGCTATTAGTTTGAATCACCGGGTGCTTAGACAAGTTGCCAATCGCTAGCGCTTAATCGTCAATCGTAAACAAAAGGCAGCTAACTGTCTTTGTCGCACTAATATGAAAGAGTGGCAGAGAGGGAAAACTACGATACGCTACAAAGCGTTAGCGATTGGCTACTTGGCTAAGCATCCCCGTCCCCTTAAAAAAATCTGACGGCCATTTCCAAGGATCTCTAAATGAAGCCTGTTCACACAAAAGTTGCCTCTTCTATAGGTATTTACATTTCACACTATATTTACTCTACTTATGTGTTTCTCTGTCTCCATTTCTTTAAAACAAGGGACTGATTTCGATTTCCATTCAGCAACAACTCATTTTTGAGCTTCCGTGTGAAATATCGGCCCTTATGTCCCAGATTTCAAATAATATCTACACTTTAGTTCAAAACACGCATTAACGCTTACTAGGCTAACCCAACCGTTCCTATTAGTTAAAGTTAATCCTTCCGTAAACATGTGAATGAATGACAAGCGACCATTAATCATTCGTCCGTGAATGGGAACTAATACTAACACCTTTAGCGAACACTTTCGTGATGGATTGATTTCCGATTTGTAATCGTTTGACATCGGCGTATATATGACAGATTTTTACCACTTTTGTGGCAACATGACATGAGTATTTCGTTCTTTATATGGACAACCTTATTCTAATGTGATAAGGAAGACATTTGTTAGATTTTTGCCTGCAATTTAAGTGGTTTTCCTCTAAGTGGTTAACATGGTGTTTATTGTCTGGTGTTAGTAATTTTTCTGGCGGGAGTCGTAAAGTTTTTATGTGGTTTTAACAGTAAACCACGCATTAGATACTCGCATAATATTGCTGTTGTGTTTGAGCAAGCTATTTTTGAAGACCTATTATTTAAATTTAGGAAGATCTTTCGACACTTTGGGACCTTAAGTTCTAAATGTACATAACCTTAAATAATGCACGTATATTGGCACAACTTAGTGATTTGAATGAAATTGTCAATTGTCTAGTTCTAATTCTAATTAACGCGTCACTTTCACTTCAATAGATTTCAAGTTATAATTCTAATTAACTCGTAGCTTTTCAGTGGCAAAATAGTGACGCGTTAATCAGAATTAGAGCATACATCTGGAAAATAAACGATTTGTGTTTTTACCGAAAAGGCTTAATGTTTGTAACGCAATAAGAATAAAACTAGTAAACTAAGCAATTTCTTACTTATTAAGTAGGATGGTTCTTTAGAATGCTTTAGTTATCCAAAAGTCTTCAAAATCAGTCATTAACTTTAATAAATATTTGGTCAGGTGTTGGAAAGCTTCCAAATCCGTACTAAGCACACAAATCTAAAATTTAATTTGAAAGGAAAATCCTTGTAAGTTTTCTTGCCAAGTATCTTTGCCAAAAGTTTTTTTTACCCCGAATCCGTTTATCCAATAAAAGGCACTGAGTGCACTTTTTCGTTCATTGGTTATTCATGAAACAAGAAAGCTGCATTTGGTGCAAGTGCTATTCTTACTTATTCGAAATACGCCCAAGTAACATGGGCCTGAAGGCTTAAAACGAATTTATCTATTGATAGTCTATTCGCAGTTTATTTTTAGATAAGGGCTTTCTATAAATGGTTTCTATGAAGAAAAAGTATCCTTATAGTGTATCTTTTCTCATATTTGATTTTTTTTAGATGATTTGATCTATAGAACACGTATTTTAAGTACATTTCTAGGTATGACGATTATCTTAGGACATATTGTTCTATAAATAGTTAATAAAGCCTAAAGGTACCTATTTTCCAGTATTTTATTAGATAAGATGGTAAATGTTAAGATTTAACTTTCTACAGATATTCCGTATTAGCTAGTGGTACTCTTATGTTTGTTTATAAAAAGACTAAAGTCTACATAAACTACTTTTGCAGATATCTTTCAGTAAGTCTAATAATATGTTAGTGAAATAGTGGTTCCAGTGTTTATTTGCTTAAAGATAATGTAAATAAGTGCAATTTTACTAGATCAGCTGGCTTTATGCAATGGAGACAGTAAAACAAATTAAAAGATCTGGTGGCTTTCGTCGGAGAGTCAGCAAATATTTAAAAATAGAAGAAAATACAGAGAAGGAGCAAAAGGAGTTCCGATTCTGATTTGCGACTCATGAATTAAGCGGGTAAGATTATTAAAATAATAAATAAAGATTAGAAAATAATTTTAATAACGAAATGGTTCCATCTACCTATAAATAAATAAACAATGCGTGTCAAATGTTCATTCTTAGAAATCGGGGAAACTTTATACAGATAGGTACGAATATGATAATTTAGATATATCTACCTAATTTAATACGATCCACAAAAAATAATCTTTCCGCCCTCTTCAAATACACTGATAAAACTAAACATAACACGTTAAAACTGCTACAAATCGGCCGCGTGAACCGTGGATACACCAAACAATTTAAATGTCAAGACGTGCGTCTCGCGACTACTCCGCACGCGCGCACGCTGGCGGCGCGAAGTTGCGATTATACCATTACATTATTTCATGTTGTCAACAAATAAAAAACAAATTTCTTTAAGAAGGTAACTTCTTGAATTCGTTCTGCATTAATCCATCCAAAATGATACACAACGCACTCAAAATGCCAGTTCTCTGATTGATGTCTAGAAATACTGTGAGAAGTTAGAACAGTATACAAAAATGGCAGTTTATAGGTAATCTTAAACCACTCATAAACCAGTTTATTCCTCGACTAGGAAGTTTGGTTTGCAACAAGTAAAAATAGTCTTGTCATTTACTAGAGCTATACTACAGATTATTCTTTAGAAAGTTTGTTTTAATGAAATCATTTTTCTAGACAAGTTTAACTAGACGCCATTTTTACTGCCTAATATTTTGTGAAATTATTGTAGCGAACTATTTTTTGGCTTGTTTTTGTACTTTTATGAATATATTCTCTGTAAAAAATCGTCCTATACTTTTTAATATACTATATTATGAATGAAACAAATGGCTTAAACATATAAACACAATATATATTTTTTAATATTTTTATATTTGGTTAATATTTTATTAAATATTACATTTCAAGCGGGCGCTCTTATTTAAAGAGAGTTTTACACAAATTCAGCGAGAGACTTTCATCCGCACCAAGTTTTGCAAGTTTAAGTATCAGTATTAGCCGATGAAAACTAGGCGCATGAAATAAGAAGTTAGAAATTTGTCACGCCATTTTGTAATATTACCTTAGCATTATTCTTTTGAGATATGCGCCATTATACGTATCGTTGTCTATTTCTATCAAAATCTTTCTTAAGGTTGGCAGGGTTGAGTTAATTTGGTTTTAAAACTTCTCAGGTAAATACTTCTGTTTAGCTCTCAAGCTTATCTATTAACCATCTACTAGTGCATATCGTGGTCTATAAATAGTATAGAAAGACTCTAGAAGAATGCCTTAAGACTATTTGAAAATGTTTAATTCTTAACTCTGTCTATTCGTGGTTTCTAGAGGGAGACTTATGAATAGTTACAAGGTTGTGCCCACTTTACTATAGACTATCTATAAGCGTTATTGAAGATAGCTTGGGGGCAATGTTACTCTTATGGTAGACAATCAAATCGAAGTCTATTAGATATCTAATATCCCCTTTTTAGATTCGCTTTTGTTACTTGGGCGTTTCTGCAGCGGTACCTACGGTAAGAAAGTAAAGGTGCGGTTAAACTAAAAGAGCATTCGCTGTTCTAACCTCCCACTCTACGAAATTCGATCGGTACGCAAAACGTGATTGGTTGATTTCTTAGAACGGGCGCTAGAACAGCGAATGCTCTTTCGGTCTGCACGCACCTTAACTGGAAGTATTCTTGGGCATTTTTCCGAGCGTTTCAATCATCGTGACTTCGGTGGCAACATTATTACGCGTATCCCGTAGGTATCTCATATTGTTTTTGGATATATTGATAGACGTAGTTGAAAACTACCAACATATCAAGAAAAAAAAAGCGCTCGGAGATGTGCCGTTTTTTTAAGTCGTTGGATAAATAAATTAGTGGCATAAGCGTTTTTTGTCGGGTGCATGAAAAAATACCAGTTATTTAGACGTCTCCTTTTTTACATTTTCGACATTGTAGGCATTGTACGTAGGTATTGTACCTACGTAGGTATGTTTTTAGGTGTCCTTAATTTACTGATACGACTATAGGTATGTCGTGCCCATAGGTGGTCTAAATAACTTTGGATAACATTCCATATAAAGGGTGTTCCTTATATGGATAGCCAATAACGGTTTCTTGGATAATCCACTACGCAATCCGTCGCATAGTTGTTAAATCATATTTTCCGCTTTCTTGTTTTTTGTACCTATTTAGAAGATAGGTAAATATCAGTCCATATACACTACAATATAATTTTTGGATCTTTTATCAAGCACAACCTGAAATCAATGAAGTCTGACAAACAGATTTCGTGGCAAAAAGACAAATTAAAAACTGTAGGCAAAAGGTTGGCCGTCCATATGGAATGTGAAAATGGTGCCATGATACATGTTGACAAGGTTTATATTGATTTAAACTTCCACGATTGTCACTCATGTTTTAAAGACAAAGGGGTCTTAATCGCGTAAACTTACGTTTAATTATATCCTGACGTTCCTGACGTTTCGGTCTACCTGCGACCACGAGTGTAACGTCATGCCCGAAACGTAAGAATATAACGTAAGTTTACGCGATTAAGACCCGTTTGTCTTTAAAACCCGACAAGGTACAGTCAGCCTCCGTAGCCTAGTGGTAGTGACCCTGCCTACGAAGCTGGAAGTTCCGGGCTCGAATCCCGGCGAGGGCATTATTTGTGTATTTATTTATCACAAATATTTGTTCCTTGGTCATGGCTGTCTATGTATTTAAGTATCTATATGTATCTATCTATTATATATATCGTCGCTTGGTCACATCACAAGCCTTCATTGAGCTTACCGTGGGACTAAGTCGATTTGCGTAAGATGTCCCAAGATATTTATTTATTTAAGGTTTTTTTCACTAGACTTATTTTTTTGGGATCTTGCCTTTGACAAGTTTAATAAGAGCTTGTAACGTAACACCACTACAGTGAATAGAGTACAAACAAATTGTGCAGTCGGTTACGCCCTGCTACATTTTAAAGGCAGTTGTTAGGGTTGCCACCCTCTCGGCGCGTGTTAATAATTAAACTGTCCCACCTGACCCACGGGATGCGTTATCTCGACCCCGTCAAGTGTGTACGATTTCTCTGCAAATAGGATCATTTGACAGCCCTATTGACGGGATAAAAAGCGAAAAAGTTGATTTCAGGAATGGAGTGAAACATTAAAAGGATAAACGGTGGGCTGTTAAAAAAAGTATCAATGTTAGTCATATGATGTTTGACTTAGGTTTAATTGATTTTCGGGATAAAAATCAAAATATATCGTCATTTGAAATGAAAATAATATTGGGTCTTTAAAAAAAATGGGTACTTACATCTCAAAATGAAAATTCCCAAACACACAGACTAATCTATGGCTCAGATGACTTACACCGACTTACACGAGAATTTGGGAAGACAAGAGGAATCTGATTCTTATTTCTGCGATATTTTCGAAAATTTAGATTTTATCTGTTGTATTAAAATCGTTATAGAGTGCTACAACGGTGTCTCTTCTATGGTTCTTTCTTAAATTCATTAATGAAAAAAATAACTCGAGTTCTTTATCCATAAATCGTCGGTTGTCAACCAAAAACTCGCTAATTAACAAATAAACCTCGTATCTCAGTTTTCACATTCAGTATTGACAATACTGACATACGACGTTGCTAAGAGCAGTGATGATTTTTTTATATTGAGTTTTGGCTGTCAATCGACTAAATTATTCTATTATATTACAATGATGTCCCTTCCTAAACTTAACTTACCATGAAATTGTTATAGAATAGAACTTCTTTAAGTGTTATATTATGAAAATGTTCCCGTCATGATTTTTATGCAAACCAGCGGTTCATGTTTATCAGGCAATCGCGAAGAAAGGTTGAGTTGTTCGCGTTGTTGCACGCGACACGGCATGTCGATCGCATTACAGCTAATAAGTAAATACTCTAAATATTACAGGGTGCTTAGACCACTTGTCAATCGCTAACGCTTAATTGTCAATCGTAAACGAAAACCAGCTGTCTTTGTCGTACTAATATTGAAGAGTGACAGAGAGGAAAAACTACGATACGCTATTACGCGTTAGCGATTGGCAACTTGGCTAAGCATTCAGGTATTCCTTCAAATTTCAATTACGTGAGTTACTAAGCATATTAGAATATTTAGTGAAATGGGTTACAAAGGGCCAAAGCTGGCTGAAGGTACTCCTGAGGATCCTATTAACGGGTCGATAACTTGTCAAGCTATCATCGGTTCAAATAACGTGAGTAACCCAACCCGATTCCCTAAATATTTGAATAAGTAGTACCTTGTTGTAGTGTGATACGTATACTTCGACGGTTTTGGCGCCGTGTGGTGACGTCAGTAAGAATACATTTGTTACCACCCCTTTTCCCGTGAGCGTTGTGAGACAACTCTCACAATACTTCAATCCCTTAGCCAATTTATTGATTTATGGGCATGGGCAGCAGCATCATCATAGAAAACACACTACTGAGACCGCCAACCAGCTTGCCCCTCGAGGCGATTTTGGGCATTTACCTCTTAACGTCCATACACATAAAATAAGGAGGTAGTTGTCCAGCTGTGAACTGATATAGGCTATGATGTGATGGTATTGGTACGCCTATTTCTGAGAGATTTTTTATTGTATAAAATGGAAACAAAGGCTAGACGTCTTCACCCTTGTCCCGACTTAGGGTTCCACCCTCATATTTGACGGTGAATTGATTTCTTTGCGAAATATCTCTGACATGACAATGCAGCCTTGTTTGACGTGTTTTGTATCTCGAGTGCAGTTTCAACCCTGTTTTAATTTGAGGATTAGGGATACTTGGAAGTTGAGTTGGAACTGAATTGGGGTAGGTGAAAATCTGTCAGTACCCTACCTTTGTTATTATTGTTGTGGTAATTTCTTCTTAAACGCCAAATAAATCATGATTCATATTTCTTGCAGGGCCTTTTTTCATGTTACCAATTTACCTATATTCAATTACAAAATATATAATGTAATTACCTATTGATATCTAATAACCGTACCTATGTATTATCTAAAGCTATTCCCAGTTGAAAAACTCTTTAAAAGTAGACAATGGAAGGCACTCCATTATTTCATATCAATCTGTCATTCACTACCAAATTGGAATTTATGTACCTTCACTGTGCTCATTGTTTCGTAGATTACATTCTAAAATTTAGATTAAGTTCTTATATTTCGTTCAAATTAAGAACTATGATTCCCCCCCATGACCCCAATTACAAAGGGCAGTTTGCTCAGGAAATATCAGCAATCCCAGTAGTTATCTCCAGTGTGCAAAACGACATTAAAATCTGCCCCAACCTTTGTCAAACCCGATTGTCGCCCCAACATCAATACCCTACCAATCTCATCATTAATTAATCTAAATAACACTTTAATTCCACCAATTAACGTTTACTTTCCCAAAATACAGATGTCTTGTTAATCCTGTGTATAGCCAATATAACCGGAACTTCGATTGCCATTCTGTTTCAGAGTAATTTCAAGTTAATGAGTAGATATCAGAGATCAATACAAATTGGTCGCAAATGCTTGTTTTGGACGGTCGTCATGGTAACGCTTCAATTTAGGAACGTAAGGGTGCTGTGCAGGTGAGAAGAAAACACAGATTTGCGGGTGCAAGACAGGGATGCAGGATAGGGTGCATACAGTGGGTTGCCGGTTAAATTGCATTACGTTGCCTTTTGGGACGCAATCTGCTGGATTTGCGAATTGGACTGTACCCTTTGCTAACAGGTAGCGTGTGCGAGTGTATATTTTAGTGAGTTTGTATAGAATTGATGTCGGTCAGGGTCGCGTTTTATAAAGTTACAATTTACAATTTCGCTATTTGCCTCTCTAACGCACTCACATATTGGCTAGAAAGAGAGGCAAACAGCGAAATTGTAAATTGTAACTTTATAAAACGCGACCCAGTTTGTTATCTCAATGTCTGCCCTTTTGTGTTGCTAAAATAATGACTTGTAATTCCGCGCTTTCCATTAGAATGACCAACACAATCATTTTATTTTTATTATGGGGAAAATGTTGAGAAGTAAATGCTGCAAATAGGCATCGGATTTGGATGTGACATTTAGGTACATATTATGTTACAGATCATAAGTATAGATTTTGTAGGCATTAGTGTAGATTATAATTAATAACCAAATAAATAGAAAAACCGACTTCAACCATAATAACACGGCTTGGTGCTAACGGGACCATCTCGGGGCTATACCCGTTCGATTAAAAAAAATCGGTTCTTGGGGATAACATACATACAGAAACGTTATAAAATAACGGAATGTTAAAGAGAGAAAGTGTATGTTACCTATATAACAATTTGTAACACCAATGTGTTGCTAATCTGCCTATTTATACGTAATGTTTGCCGGCTGATATTCCCCAAAAGTTGTTGTTAAATTATCTAGTCTTTTTCAAAGTAGAAAAAAATATGCACAGTCAAGGGCATTAATATATATATACACTTCTCCATACTGATCTCTTACAAATGTTATCTATATATCAATGAACTCGACTGTACACCAGTAATTATTTGTAATGTATTGTTAGAGACCACATGACTTAATTTTAAGGGATGCTAGACGATTTCTCGTTGTGTGCCTTCACCAAAAGTATATTTTTGTAGAGATCACCCTTTCCCTCCTCTGTCTGCTCCATCTTCCACATTATTGTCAATTTTATGTCGCATATATTTATTTAACGCGAAATAATGAACTCACTAACTTGACTATTAACGAATTTTGCCGTAATTCTCCAAAGATTTATCCATAAAAATATGTATGTATAAAAAGCACGTCACGTGAATGTATTGTATTTATTAGAGCGCCGGCAGTCTTTGAATGAATAAAAAGGTCCGTGCGAGAATGTTGGCTGCGTGAATTATGCAACGGGTAGGATTTACGTTTTTAAGCACCATTTTTTATGAGTCAGTTGAGGTAATATTAAAAGTTTAATATGTACATTTGTATGGCATTCGCTGCAGGCTATAATAGAGGCGATGAAAGGTGAAGAAACCCTTATAATTTTGCCCTTTCATTCTTTCTGCGTCTCAAACTTTTAGAAAAGATGAATTATCGAGAGTTTGGGATTGCATTTGTAGTGATTTTGCTAAAAGCAATAGAACTAATAGACCTTGTTTTTATACAGCGGGTGTATTTATACGGGCGCATATTTAAATGGCGATTACTGTCGGACCTAGGGAACATGTTTACATAATTTTTTTTAGGAAAACAAGGAATTTTTTTTTTCATACAAAATAATTGAGCACGCAATGTATTGCGTCCTCTGGTAGCCACATTAATTAACGTAGACATAATTATCTAAATGTCGTACGAGTGTCATGTCAGTTGGACGGCCTACATTGCAGCTGGGTTGCACTTTAAGTAAAATCGTTACACTTAATTAACAACAAAATTTAACGAAATAACTATCTTAATACGATTCGGATTCAGAATTCGATACTGATCGGAATATTTTGAAAACGTAATCACACCAAAAAGTGGTAGAAAAAAATCGCGATAGATTATAATCGTGTCGTTTAGATAGGCCGTTCTGTGAAAGGAACCTTACCATTTTTTTAGTATACTTGCTATTACATATTGAACAGTTTTATTCAATAGAAAAACTAACTTAGTCACCTGGTATCACAGACGATCCCACTGCGTTCGTTATTTATCAGTGGATATGCATTTGGACAAGTTAATATGTCACCTGACATGTTTACACAATAGACCTTTATAGATGCCGTATTGATATCCGTTACCGATACGTCATTAATATGCATGAGGAGGAGCTTTTACTCTGAATGACAAATTAATTCCCTGTTGCAGCGGACCCTGTCGCATTAGTGCTGGTAACTTGAGTTTCATTCTGTAATTTCTAGTCAGGTGATATCATACTCATTTTATTATATGATTTAAAATGGAATAGATCATCATCACCAACATTTCGGCCATAAGGCTGCGGCTCCATTGAGGCGGAGAGGAGCGAAGATGTGCAAAATTGACCAATTACATTCTTCAAATTCAAAATTCGAAACACTGTGATGCGGTCTCATTGACCAATTTTGCACATCTCCGCTCCTCTCCGCCTCAATGGAGCCGAAGCCTAAGACACACATTGCTGAACATAGTCCTCCCCTTTGGACCTCTACATACACCGGTTGGAAGTGACCTGCTTCCAGCGTCTCCCGGCGATCATATCATATATTTATTCAATCACAATAATTATTGTATATGAAAACAAGATAAACTTAACCTAAAATAATAATAATTAAAACAACAATTTACAAAAGAATACGATTACTAAAAACAAACTTCATTTAACTGCTGTCAATATTACATAAAACAAAAATTAAAAAGTCAATTGAGTGAGAAAGTCATTGATTACAAAAATTATAAAACAAACAAATCTAGGCAATAGGATAAATTATTAATTGATATAGCATTTAGTAGCATTAAAAAAATGTTATTATAATAAAGATACAAAACTACACATACAAAAAATAATAATAATAAGGAAATTAAAATGAATGTCAAAAATAGGTATTAATATTTGCCTTCGTACTCAGTTATAGAATAAAATCCCTTTTGCAAAAGAAACTGTTTGAGCTTGAGTTTGAATGTACCTACGTTCAAAATGGATTTCAATTCTAACGGTAACTTGTTGAACAAATGAACTGCCTGACAGCAAGCTGCGTGCCTTACGATCTTTAATCTGGGTACTATTTTCACTGGGATATCTTTTCTTCTTGTTGATAATCGCAGTTCCCTTTCTTCTCGACTTTCAAATTCAAAAAGGTGTTTCACGAAATCAGTCAGCACTACCAGAATGTACAAACAAGGCACAGTCAAAATCTCAAGCTGTATAAAATGAGCTCTGCAAGATTCTTGTTGCGGGATCCGCAGCATTGTCCTGACAGCTCTTTTTTGCATTATGAAGGCAGCTTCAGTGTTATACTTATAACTGTTTCCCCATAATGCTATGCTATACCTTAATTTGGACTCGATGAGGGCATGGTAGACCATTTTCAGCTGTTTAATATGTATCTCAGTTCGTAAACTGCGTAAGGCATAACAAGCGGAGATCTTCATAAGGTCGTCTGTTCATCTTATGGGTGGATAGCCTACACTACGTTTGCCAAACCGTGGTCTCCATTCGAGCACTTTGCGACCTCATTAAGCATCTGCTCTGCGTGCAATGTGGCCTGCCGATTGCCACTTTGTCGGTCGTTGACTTTTGTTCGTCTACGGGCCTCCTCATTTCTGATCTGGATGCTTAGCCAAGTTGCCAATCGCTAACGCTTAGTAGCGTATCGTAGTTTTCCCTCTCTGTCACTCTTTCATATTGCGACAAAAACAGTTAGCTACACTGAAAAAAATATTTACCAAAGTGACTTAGGTTGGCTATATTACGAGGAAACTTTGATATATGTAACAAATCCTTGCTATCAAATTTACAAAACTATAAGGTTGAAGTCTATACCAGAGTTCTGGTTAAATCAACAAAAAACATTGTACATTATACCAAACAACTGGTGAAATCAACAAAAAACTGGTGTAATCAACCAAATTAATTTAGTAAAATGCCAACATAAAAAGTTTGGTAAAATCAAAAAAAATATTGTGATAGGACCCAGTCAACCTTTATTTCCGGTTAGAATTACGCAAGATCTGATAAATCCAACTTAGCATTTTTTTCAGTGTACCTTTCATTTACGATTGACGATTAACCGTTAGCGATTGGCAACTTGGGCTAAGCACCCTGATCTAACAAACATAACGGCAATATAATTCTCATTACACAATGATTCAAAGAAAACTTTCACGTAACTTTTTTGTTTCAGAAATCGTCGAGGAGCAGCAATGTCACGACTACGCCTTCCGCCTGACATGCCGCCAGCTCGACGCTCACCTCGCCATCCTGGAGGCTTGGTACACAGCTATAGACCACCTCAATACCTCCCAACCCGCGAACCTCACTTCCATCAGAACTGAGAATGACTCAGAGCTCGATCGAGTCTACGTCTATTCTAGTCCCAAGCATAACGGTGTCTACGAAACCGATTCCAATTTCGAAAACGCTACTAGTGTTGTGAACGTGTCCGAGTTTAACGTGAACGAAACGGATTTTTTGGAAGTGAATGGCAGTGACTGTGGGGTGTCGGGGTTTTTGAGGAGTTACGGGAGCTGGCGAGAGGGTGATAAGAGGAGGAGGTCTCCGTCGAGGGAGTTGGCCGTGAACTTGAGGGCGCCGGTGAGCTATCGGTGAGTGCTTTGTTAATTTCAAGTAGACGGACAATGGATCGACATCGACACATGTGGGGGTTTAGTGGCTATCGACATACATATTGTGTTTGTTACGAGTATTTACAGTGTTACTTATTGAGATGATAGTGATGCTCCTGAGGTTTTATCCTGAGCTTAATGCAGTCGATAGCTTAAATTAAGATCTGAAATCGAATTAGAGATCAAAAATGTAAACAAATAGGATACCACCACAGAAAAATAATCGCGAGAGGTGGGTAATCTAAAATCATTGAAATACGTTTAAAAAAAATGCGCATTTACAGTCACTGACGGTACGTATAGTTTTTAAATATTTTACTAATTTTCAATATCGTACATTATTTTTTTAAAGATATGTTTCTCTAGTTTTAATAAAATACTGGGTGTTTAATTTATACTACTGGCAATGATAAGAAGTTTTAAACATTTGGTTCGCAGTTATAAAAATGTACTGAAAAAAATCAAAACAAGATGGTGCTCGTAATGTATCTTTTATGAATTCATAAAAATTTTGCATTACAAAGTACATCAATACAATTTAGTATTTTTACCTACAAATCAATCTTTTTATTTTTTTAATAGAAATGGATTCGATTGTAACTATAGATGAAGACTGGAATTCGTTCCCCAACTATCCTAAAGATTAAAGTAACACGACATTGGTTTTCAAACATTGGTTATGTTGATTATTTACATCATTCTAGCAAATTTTCTAGGTATTATTTTTGTAATCAGGAACCATGGACAGTAGCCGTATGTTTTTTTATAGTCATGTCCAAAAATATTTTAATGATTGTCATACTAGTGTATCGAACATAACTTTGACTTTCGTATATCTACACCTAAACATCAAGCAATTGTCTTAGGTTTAGCACCTGTAAGGATAGTTTGTAAGTGTGCAAATAAATAACCCATCTCAAAATGCGACGTTAATTTATAAAGGTGTTAATAAATAAAAAGTTTTATATCCCTGGAATGTCACTTTAACATTGACTTTATAATGTCATGTCATTGTCATAGATTGTTTACATTTTTGATCTCGAATTCCATTTTAGAGCTTAGTTTCTGTCCACCTCGCTGATGCTCGCATATTGATGTGAGCGAGAGGAATTGTAAGATTTGTAAGTAGCTTACGCTGAATGATTTCTCCGAATTAAAGCATTGGATTAGTATGAATTGAGAATTCATTGAGCTTAGAAATCTAGTACCTATGCCATTAAGTAATTAAAGGTCTGTAGGCTTAGCACAGGATTGGTGCAATAGTAAGTCGCCGCGAGATAGACTATCCGTCCCTTTTTTATTCATATTGTTAGTAAAAGATGGAAAAACTATCTCGTGGCGACATACTGTCGCGCTAATCATGTGCTAAGCATACTGTTTCGTCCTTTTTCAAATGTTAGCTGTCTTTTGGTTTCATATTCCTGGGGAAACCGACAGTGACGATTTTATTTGAGAAACAGGCCGTAAGTGCTTTCAGCAAAACATATAGACGCTACTTGTAATAAAAAACTAAACAGTTGGAAGTCAATTAGGTATTTATTTCATCACAAAATACTTTTATAAACCACAAACAGTCTACCCAGAAAACATACTTATTAAATTAAATATAACTAAGCGAAGGAAGTTGCGTGACTACATTACCATACAATGAGGGTTTTTGATACTTTTTCTGCCGCTATGGGGAGGTGAGATGGCAGCACTGAGGCGACCATATAACGAACTGTCAAAATAAATACGCGCATTTAATTTTCAACATATTTATAGGTTTATTTATTCTGAAAACCATTACTTTAGTCATATTGTTACCTAAAATAAATGAATAAAATAGTTCCAAGTCAATTCTCATGAAATTAACAAAGTTATAGTAATTATTTTGAATACCAGTGACTTTGAGCGCCTGTTTTAGAGTTCAATCTTCAGTTCGACGACCATGTATTAGTCGTAATCCATTACAAAATCAATTCTCTTCCAAATAAAATAGAATTTCAATATTTTAGGCCCAGGTGCCTATGAATAGTATGAACCTGACAGCTGTCGAGACCAGGTGCGTACGAAGCGCCGCCCTGGTGGCAGAAAAATTATCGAAAACCCTCATTATCAAATTACGGACTACAGCGATTTTGATGATTATATTATACTATTGTTCTAAGAAATAGTTTATGTAGGTCTATCTTAAGAAGAACGGAAATTAGGTTTGGTGTTTTGGAGAAATTGGGTCAATTCCTGTTCTAATTTTTATTTAACCTAATGATATTTGCTTGGTTTATTTATATTTCGTGTTTGTTTAGATTACTAACTTCAGTAAAAAATGAATAAAATTAGTCAAAGCATAATGAGTGAAAACATATGTTTTCACTCATTTTCCTCAGCTATTTTCTGATTAAAATTGCCGATTGCTTTTGTGTTTTTGGGTGTAAACTTACCAACTACAATTATGTGACAATAATGTGAGGTACATATATCTGTATATGTATAACACAGACAAATAGTATGCAAAGAGGTTATGTGCTATGCAACATGACAATTTTAAATCCCTTCTTTTAAACAAGTTTTTCAGTTACATAATATACTATATACGGTTTACATATTATTTTGAAAAATATTTTAATTAAAACAGTAGTCTAATATTTTTATACCGTTGTCGTATGTTGTTGTAATTTTAATGAGTTTCCAACACGCGCCAGTGTCATTCTGACAAATAAAATTAAGACTTTTATGAGTAGAGATGGAAAGATAGGCGTTTTATAGCCGATGTTTTCACAATAATATCCCAGATTCTTTGGGGATTATCCAACAGGGATAATAAAATTAAACCCCGAAACCATTTCGGAAACATTTCGGCGGCGCGACGCCGTTTACAATAACAATAATAAAGCATTTGGACTAGTTCAGGAAAACAATACTCATAAAGTTCATAAACGTATAATTCTTCTGAAATGTCGTGTTGTCTTTGCAAACTTTATTTATAATCATAAAAAAAACTGGACAAGAGCATGTCGGGCCATGCTCAGTGTAGTACCGTAGTTATTCAACTGGGCCGATTATGTTCGAAATAGTTTTTTTTTGAAGTATTAGCACACTGTTTTTAGGGTTCCGTAGTAAACAAGGAACCCTTATAGTTTTGCCATGTCCGTCTGTCCATCTGTCCACACATAATCGGTCCAGCCGTTTTCGAATAACTACGGAACCCTATACCTACTAAGTTAACCCGACATGCTCTTGGCCGGATTTTTTAAAATGTTTTTCTCAAAACTTAGAGGGAGGGGGGGGGGACAACATTTTTTTTTATTCTGGATCGATTATCTTAGAAAACATTGACTCTTATTCTTTTTTAATCGTTTTTCGTACCCGATTTCAGAATAGCATCTTGGCTAGGTCGGCTGATCTATCATAGTAGCGCAAAAAAAGAAAGATACAGGGTGATAAAGTCACAGGCTGTATATTTAGATTAGCGGGACATTTATTTCATCCCCGCTCGGTGAGGGTGGAACTGGGGGCATAAAACAAGTTGTTTATTCATCGTGCCCGCCTTCGCGGGTCAAACAAAATGAAACTTTGAATAAGTGAATTGTATGGACAGTCAAGTTTTTCTTTTTTTTACGATACTTACTGATAAATGTAGAAACTTTATATAACAAAACACCAAATAAATCTCATCACGTTGGAAAACCAAGGTGCATAGCATATATTACAAGCATTCACGCATATGTACAAGAGGCATACGTAATACATGCTAACAATACGTACCCTAAGGGAGGCAATCCATTGTGGCACTGTACTGGAATAGTCTAATGATGAATACCGCTGTAGCCAAAGGCTAAGTATATTAACGAGTTGTAAATCGTCATACTCATAAGATAACATCAAATAAAAATACAAATTAATACCATAAAATATAAATAATATATGATTTTTCTGTAATTTAGGTTTTTGTTAGAAGAAAACAAAAAATTTACAACGGCCTTTTTGATTTTTCAGATGTATAATGATATCAGGGATTATTTGTCAAAAAACAAATTGGATTGTGAGAACATGTTTTTGATTTTATCATAGGTAGGTACCATGCCGAATTAAGTATTTTTATGTAAAAAATAAAACAAGTCATACCTACGATAGAGCATATATTTAATGCTGTAACAAAAAGGAAATATCGACAATCAAATCATGACAATAGGATTATAGAACAACTTTGTGCTCTTTTATAAACGACAAGCTAGAATTGAAATAAAAGATACATTATACCGTCACAGTACTATCAGCTACTGCAAGAAATCAATGAAAGTAATGAATGGCTATTGTTGTGACATTCGATTTCAATGTTCAGAGGTTATCTTATTTGGGACGAGAGATAAGAGAACGGGAAGGTAACGAAATATTTTTTTCTCATAATCATTATCGCTAAGAAAAATGTATTGGCAATTTAAAAATAGTTAAATAAAATGTAAGGGCGGAAAAAATATTTTTTAATTTTCATAGAATTTGTATGGGAATTTTAAATCCCGATTTGTGGCTTTTCTAGCCGAAAAAAATTTTTTGGTCCCATACAAGCTTTTGATCCTGAACAGAAACAGGATCGATTGGCATCAAAAAAAAACTTTGTCAAAAATGACCATTTCCTCGCACCCTGTATACTTTTTCGAAAATCTGAAAACGCTAATCTTCTTTAATTGAAAATCGCGGGAAGGTCTTCTAAGACCATTTTCGCGTAGCTACACGGGATCCGGTAGCTGCCCTCACTGACCCAAAATCTTTTTCCACCCTGTATACAAAAAAACGTGACGGAATAAATAGGGCATTCTTTTTTATTATCTAGGTCTAGTCTAGATCTAGAAGAATCATCAGGTTCAATCAGTCATTTCGGTTTTTTTTTTTCGGAAAACGCCCAGTTATGATTTATCGAAGTCATTTGTAAAATCTCAATTTTGAATATAAAAATACATTGGTAGTTAAGTAAGGTAACGATCAAGTACCTACATATGACATTCAACTACATAAATTTCTATGTTTAATAAATAAAACATATAAATGTATGTAGTTGAATGTTATTCATCAGTCGTTTCTTTATTCAGGACAACGCGGACTTTACTTACTTACTTACTAGAATAGAATAGAATAGAAATTAATAAAAAAAACACACACCAAAAAAGTTGCCACTCGGCATGTGTCATGGCTAGGTTGCCACGACGCTGATTTTCAGGGCAACCAAAACCAAAAAATAGACGACTACTACGACTTACTTTCTATCCGGCTCTCTCCCACCATGCACCAATCCGCGAGTAAGAGCGGGATGGATAGAAAGTAAGTCCGCGTTATGGTACGGCTCTATAAAATGAAATGGATACGTTTTAGTGGTATAAAATCGACGCAGAATGTAATGGCTCCGAAAATAAAATAGCCTTGATGTCAAGTGCGGTACCGTATGCAATATCTTAATGCACTGTAATGCAGTTTTATGTCTGATATTTGTTTAAGTTATGTAATATTAGCTGGTGCCCGCCACTTTTGCACACACATAGGCGATTGTCGTGATAAAAACTATCCAATGTCTTTTCTCAGGTGTCAAACTATTTTTATATTATAGAATTTCAACAAAATTGGTGCAGCGGTTTAAACGTAAACAGACAGACACACAGACAGAGTCATCACTTTAGCATACATAGGTAATATTAGTATGGAGTTATACGACCTTTAATGTATGTACCAGCTTTAGTAAAATTTACATTATACGCCGTTTATATCCCATTTTGGCATAATCTCATGAGTTTGCCGCAACTGGAAACGTTCGTGCAGACGTAATTAACGTTCTATGCATTCTGCAAATATGCCTCTCTCCCTCACTCACTTCGGCCTATACTCACATCACTCAAAGATGACCCGCACTCTTTCGAATATCCTCCACCCATCGTGGACGGACGCCCTGCGGCCCTACCGCGAAAAACGAAATTCGTCAATTTCGAGGATTTGTCTCCCTCACTCTAATGACGCCTTCGTTTGAGTGACAGAGAAAAGTCCTCGAAATTTACGAATTTCGATTCGGTAGTAGGCCTGCGCTTCTCCCGTCTGAAACCGGTTTTGGTCCACCATCACACTGCCTGGCAATGTGGAGTTCCACTTCAGTTTGGATCGGCCCACTTTCGTTATTTCGTTTCATAATATTTTCATAAAAAAGGTAAGATACAAGGCATTAGGTATCCTGAAAATGGACCCGAGAGATCCAAACTCATTAAATATTAATATGGCCTATTTTCTCCATGTAACTAAAATTAGTACCTACTGTATGGCCCCAGGATTACACTTGTAAGTTCTTACGTAAGTTGTAGGGAAGGAAATCATTATCTCATTTCATAGCCTAGGAGATTTTTTTTTGGTTGCTGAAGCCCTACCGATAACCACGAACGAAGTATTGCCTCTCTCTTACAATTGTGAATTCGTACGTACGTGTGACAGAGAGGCAACCCTTCGTTCGTGGTTCGCGGTAGGGCCTCTGCTCAGCATGACCGTCCCTAGTACCCTATTCAATCATGCCAAATGTCACCCTGTATAAAAACAGCCGAAAAAATAAAGCAAATGAACAAAAGCGAATAATATGCGAAAGCGATATAATGAACAAAATAAGTAGAATGATATGTAGAATTGTCGTATCATGAATGATGATGGATACTAAGTTTGTTCTAGACGCGCCGAGAGAACTGTCTAGACAAACTATTGAGAAAGTAATATATTATCGGAAGAATAGAAAGAAAATATATTACAGAATATCTATTTTATTCAGTAAAGATAAATCGTCCATGAAAAATAATTATCACTTAGCGCAAAGATAGAGATCACCCCATTCACCCCCATAATTATTAAGGGTGGTGCGAAAAACAAGTACCTACAGATCCTCAATAAATAAAGACCCAGAAAAATCACAAAGAATCATGTTATTTTAATTAAGTTCGTAAATCACCTAGATACGTAAGTAGTTTCTCCATATAGTTGTCAATATATCTACATGTTTTATGTTATTTATTTAAAGTAAAACAGTTTTTTCTCTTAGAAATCATAATAATTCTTTGTGATGTCTCATCCATTAATAACGCACTGATCCCATGATATTTATAAATAGTTTGCAATTTTAAAACGGATATATGATCAGCGCGTAGGAGTTTGATGGCCTATCAGAAATCACTTCGTTCTATTGACTCTCTCTACTTGCCTCTCTTTTTCTCAAACAAGCAAGAGCGATAGATAAACGATTGAACGAAGTGGTTCACGGTAGTCGCCTTGAGGGCCTACCCCGAGCCACATTCGAAGTGCCTCCCTATCATACTTTTACTTACGTACGAATCACCAAGTTCGACAAAGGTAACATGTCGATCGTGATGGATGGCGTGATAGACCACAAGCCTAGTTCGACGTGTTGCCTCCTTATCAGACTTATGGCGAAATAACCAAGTGCGACAGAGGCAATATACGTTGAAAGTAGTTCTTGGTAGTACAGATCGAAAACACTTAGCGAACGTTTGATAAATCTTCTCAAAGCGAGACTCAATCACAATGACAAATTACCACCCGAGTGTTGATTTAAAACGCGTTTTACTCCGGCATCAATAACCCCATCCTTGCTCCTTTTGTTTAAAAACATTCCAAATTCAAAAACAACTCAAGTGTTGCACGATTACTCGAGAAACAAACCGTTTCGGAAGCTCCCTGATTGATTGAGTGTTGTTAACGTTTAACGGGCTGTTAAATTTAACTGTAATTTTAATGTCATTCGTTGCGTGTAACTAATCGGTTGAGGAGAGTAATTGCTGGGCGCTACACTAGTGCGATGTTTCAGAAGTATTGCGTCATTTATTTATATTATAACCTCGTTATTTTGAATTATTTTTAGGAATATTACTAAATATAACGATGTAACGGTTTAGCGTTGTGATGGACAGACCTTAATGGTGTCCTATAAATGGTTAAACCTAGGTTGTGAGATTGTGGTAGTGGACTATATCAAAAGGTATTTTATACTAAAACGCGACCTTCACGAGGCCTTTTATCAAAAACAGGCAAAATGGCGGTATCGTATTTAGGTACATGTTATTGCAAGGAGCGTGACACGAGTTTCCGGCTCCGATGGCCCAATTCCCTTAATTCCGGCATGCCGTAATTAAAAATTATGTTGAAAAATTGGATGACAGGGGCCCGTAGGTTTTGCGGCCATGTTTGCTGAACAAGCGACATGGTATAAACATATGCAAATAAAGTCTATCAAGTGACTTCCGCCTGTAGAAAATGCGAGATATAAAAAAATAGGCACGAAAGGGGTGGCAACATAAAGAAAAGCCGACTTTCGCGCTGTTTGTACTGCTAAGTTGGTTTGCTAGACTAAGAGTTAGTTAAGGCATAAGGTATGTTACATAATTAATAACTGTATTAATATACTTATATTATAATTATGATCATGAATATCTCACGTGAGCCTAAAAATGCCTCCAAAAGCAACTGTGCAATTGAGCAGAGGTGGACAGGGCAGCCGCTTTTCATAGGTAACGCCGCGCATTGTAAAAATAACGGTATAAGTTTATATATTTAGATTAATGTAGAAATTCATAAACGTGATGTGTAGGTATGAAAGAGTGGATGACACTAGTCAATAAAGTTGTATACGAGTTAGGGTAAAACAGATCGCTTCAAAACTTTGTACTTAGAAAGTACTTAGGTATTATAATTATATTATAAATAAACTATCGTTATTATTTTTTGATATATTTTTAGTCATGGATGATGTAATATTTTTTCTATTGTTAGTATTAAATATCACTTATTTTAGGCTGGTACGGAACCAAAAAATTTGTAAAATTGCTTCGCTAGCTAATTAATGGAGCTGTCTTGGACATCGACTAATCAATTTAATGGTGAAAAGGCCATTTTTCGGCGTTCCGACAAGCGACGTTGTTTTTGCAACTTTCCCTATGAAAATAACTTCAATGGCCGAACTTTCGCAATTAGGGTAAGTATTTTAATGGCGGTAGATGTAGAGCTTTTGGATATGAAAATTATTATAGTTAAAAAAATATATATATATCTTGGGACATCTTACACAAATCGACCTAGTCCCACGGTAAGCTCAATTAAGGCTTGTGATGTGGGTACCAGGGGACGATATATATAATAGATAGATACATATACTCGTAGATACTTAAATACATAGACAGCCATGACCAGGGAACAAATATTTGTGATAAATAAATACACAAATAATGCCCTCGCCGGGATTCGAACCCGGAACCTCCAGCTTCGTAGGCAGGGTCACTACCAACTAGGTTACGGAGGCTGACTAAAATTATTAAGTATCTTAGCAGAGCTTTGTGTTAAAACCTAAATATGACCTCTTACCTGAGAATATTATACAGAGTGTGATAATAATGCTGATCCAGTTAATTAAAGGCATTCAGTTCTGTGATTATTTATTTTGTATTGCATCGGCTTAGAAATGAACAATAACTTATACAACGGTCCCCCAAAACAGCATTTTCATTTCATTTCATTTCATTTATACCTAGCAGTTATTTATATTATAGCAGTCGAACTTAGTGTAATCAAATCACAAAATTATTTTAATATCCTTGTTTTTTATAGGACATGAACTCATGCACATTATAAAATATTACAATTTAACATAGTTTTATGTGCTTATTAACACACACTACGCTAATGTTTCGTCATGTTTGATATTCAAAAAAATAAAGCTCATATTTTCCTCACGCGAAACAGCGGGCGAACAAACCAATCCCTATAATAAAATTATACTTGTATCCCTATAAACAAAAGGAGGTATCTGTCACCGATCATTATACAATGTTACGCCCTTTCAAAAATAATTACGCACTATAAGCAATTAGGAGCTTATCTGTATTAAGGGAATGGGAAATATTCGAAATACCGCTTCTAAAATTGGTGGGATGGCAACAAAGGTATTTGTATCGAAAATGTCGGACACGCGATCTCATAAACTAAGAGAAACGCCCAAAGGGCTCACTCCAAAAATTATAAATTTCGAGTTTACGAGCATCTGTCTCTGTCACTCATATGACGTCTTCATTGGAGTGACAAGGATAAATGTTCGGAATTTTGAATTCGTGGCAGACCTGCTGTGCACACACGGGCTGAAATTATGTACGCCATGCTGCGTTTAGGGCTTTTTAATACCTACTTATGAAGTAAAACCTAATAAGATGTTTGCGTGTTAGGTACCTTACAAATGAATATTCATAAATCTAATCATAAAAAAACCGTCGTCAAATACACCCTTTATGTAGTTTGAATAATTAAATCGAATTGTTTTTAATTTTAATACTATACCTACGTAAATTCTAATTGACTGTTTAAGGAAGGATATTTTGAACAGTAAATGAAATTGCAGGCAAATTAATTCCAATTTAAAAATAACGGTCCTGTTCAAAGTTTAATAAGTACTTTAGCTCGCCTCTTCATATTAAATCAGGAATAAATTCTAATCATTCCGATTTTGAATCTACAAATAGTTCCGTAACGTTGTTTCTTAAATACCTATCTCCAAAATTTTTAATATAAGAGAAAAAACATAGTAATTATTACTTATATTTACGAATTCCCGGAGAGAATGCCGAATGCTTACATTACTTTTAGACAAGATGCATTTTATATCAGTTACACTTGTACCCATAATTATGTTCCGGCTATTATTGGGAATACTTAAAAGTAAATATAGATCTTCAAGTGCGTATCCTGTAG
Source organism: Thaumatotibia leucotreta (assembly GCA_025490895.1). Classification (NCBI taxonomy): domain Eukaryota; kingdom Metazoa; phylum Arthropoda; class Insecta; order Lepidoptera; family Tortricidae; genus Thaumatotibia; species Thaumatotibia leucotreta. The sequence continues at coordinate 600,574 of JALPQI010000077.1, read as the reverse complement.
CTCTTAAGTACTTGGAGTAAGGTTCATAGTTTGTGCATCGAGATGCATTTTCGACGTGTAAGTGTAGTGAAGTTTGTAGGTTGCACGCTTGTCTGATGATAGAATGGGATCAGAATTGTTGGACAAATGTTTGGGCAAGTGTTTGACTTGGTTCAGTCCGGAAAGGAACGAAATTGATTATCTATGGCGCTTAAGGTGCATTTAGACCAAACGAGAATTCGCTCAATCTATCCCCCACTCTACGAAATTCCTTCGTTACACAAAACCTGATTCGTCGAAATTCGTTAATTTCGTAGAGTGGGGGATAGAATGAGCGAATGCTCATTTGGTTTAAATGCACCTCAACAGGAGCTTTTTCTTAACTTTTTCACCTATAGTATATATTATTATTATAGTATAAAGTATATATGTATTAGCCAGTGAAATTAAATATCAACAACTCAAAAACGTGATTATTGTACCTACGTGTATATTATAGGTATTAATTTATTATTGCTATACCTACCGATGATTCACGTTTTCATTGTTTGCCCAACGAAACCCCGATATCCATTATTTTTTGGAGCCGATATCA
>JALPQI010000076.1:0-14804 GCA_025490895.1 Thaumatotibia leucotreta | reverse complement strand
AATATTCAATTTACTTTCATATCAATAAATATTTACAATTGTAATATGAATAATAATATGCAAGTACAAAAATATGTATAATCTATGAGCAGTTGCCGGCACAAAAGTCTCTTTATTGAGATTACGCGGAGGTTTTTGTTGGAGGTACGCGTCAGGTAATTTTTTTTTCAGTGAATTTTTGTATGAAAGACTACAAAATGTGTATATTTTTAGAAACTGCAATAAATATGCTATCTAACACAATTTTTTTAAATTGGATTAATTTGTTTTTTAATACTTATATGACGCTTAAATTAAAATGAAAACGGTAACTTTTTTACTTTTACTCCAAAAAATCTACATTTTTATATGAAATTGCTCATGTTTATGATAAAAAATGGATTTTCCAGGTCCGTTTTACACGAAAATGATATCAAACAATGCATAGTAGGCCTTATTAATTAGTAAAAAAATATTAAACGGAACCCTTCCGCATGCACATTCACCCCCCTCCCCCCCGCGCTCAGGGGGGGAATTGGTTTTCCCTCCACATCTAAAAACAGCTATTTTGAGACCCTCTAGCTCTGGTTAAAATTACAAAACTGTAACTCGCAGCGCACAATTTTTCTCAACTTTGTATGGACCGTGACCCTTACTATTAGGATTACGAACTTGATTTGATTTGCTAGAGATTTGGACATTGTTGTGTAGGTAATTTCAACGAAGTAATGCGTTGAAGTTAAAATAAAGCTACTGTTAATTGTGTTCAATGCTCTAATGGATATCGGTTCTGGAGTGTTTACATGTGGGCAAGCGTATGTAGCACTTTCCAGGGTCACAAGTTTGAACGGTATACATCTAGTAAATTAAAGCGCAGGAATCTGCAATATTAGAATATAATAGACTAAGACGCAAATACCGTCCAAACTTGTCAGAAATTGTTCCATCAAAGCCCCGGAAAAAAGCCCATAAAGACAGGGAGTGGGCTATGAGAAAAATGGTAGCTGACATACAAGAAGTAGTACCCGAAAAGAAAATAAATAAAATAATTAAAAAATTAAAAAACACGACTGCCGTTTTAAGCGAACTGAAAAGTAACAAATAATTCCTTCTTCAGGTTAATTCTTGTGAGCGTGTCTACATAATAGGCACTTGTCTCATTACTTACTATATTTTGTTTCGGTTGCAGTCGGGGAACCTTTGATTACGGAAAATATCAATATATGGAGGTTCCCCGACTGCAATCAAAACAAAATATAGTAAGTAATAAGACAACCGCCTATTATGTAGACACGCTCACAAGAATTAACCTGAAGAAGGAATTATTTGTTACTTTTCAGTTCGCTTAAAACGGCAGTCGTGTTTTTTAATTTTTTAATTATTTTATTTATTTGAAACCTTTTAGTGAATCTGGAGATTCCTTAAAGTTGGATGGAATTTCAAAAACCGATTTCGCAGAGGGCTGAAGCTTGGCTCCGGGGGCCCGAGAAGTTCCAATCCCGCTAATTTTGGGCGAAGCCGAAGGGCACGCCGCATGAGGGATGGAGCATTACCGGAACCAATGTAAATCTATTTTGAGCGAGTCCGCAGGGCGAGCTTCAGGGTGGGAGGCCGACACCGGACCGGGCCCAAGCGCGTCGAAATTTAAAGCGAGGCCCAAGGCCGAGCTGCGAGAAAATTTACCTACCATGCTTCTTCTTCAAGCACCCCAGCATCTTAATAAACCGATATCCGTGTAGGGCCCAAGGCACAACGGGCGTGTCCACAACTCCACACGGTCCTCACAACCGTCTCTCTTAACTATTATCGAAATCGAATAATCGAACTAGAGGGCCCAACGGTTTACATCGAACTCCAGCGAGGACTGAAAGCCGAGCTCCGCGTAGGGCCAGCGGCCAAAAGCGGCAGCCAGAGGGGCGCTGGTTTGCGAGGCCAAAAGCCGAGCCCCCAGCCCAGACCACCGGGGCCAGAGGCACAGACTAAGAGGGCCCAAGTGTCACTTGGCAGAAATTTAAAGCAAGGCCGAAGAAGGGGCGAAGGCCTGGAGCGTAACTATCGGGGTGCTTCAAGCGCAATCCCGATGGTCAGAGTCCCGACGAGCGAGCCCAAGTGGTAATACAACCGTCCTTCTTAACTGCCTTAAAAATCGAAGTCAGAGCCCAGCGCTACCACTACAGACTCAGAGCGCTACATCTGTAGACCCGACGATTGTTTCCACAACCTGCGAAGGCTGTAAACCGTGCTCCGCGTAAGGCCGAAGGCCCGAAGTGTCCCCTAAAGGCGCGCCGGCTTGCAAGGCCGAAGGCCAAGCTACCAGAGCCCAGCGCTCCTTCGCTATACAATGGAAAAGTGTAGCATTAAAACGAAGCCCAAAAATCTTTTTGAGAAAATGCGGAGTGCGGCCACCCAGCGCGCTTGCCTGCAAGCTGCGTAAGACTCAAGGTTCCAGGTCAACCTGCCTTCATTCATACCAACTCCCCTGCGCAAATGTTAAGGCCAAATCCGACCCTGATCTGACCAAAAGCCAGCGGCAGAACGTTCACAACCTTGATTTAGTGTACCTCTCCAGCACCGTATGTCTGACTATACTCGTTTCCTAGTGACGTTGTTGTACCTATCGTTTGCTTAATTACTAATTTGACATTTAACAAAAATTGTAGGCTCATATTTTGGATGAAAAAAACTGGCCCATATTAAATGTCTCTTATCTCGCAAACTACATAGGTACATATTATTAATATATTTCAAGATACATATTAATTATTAAGATATCATATTGTTAAGGTATTTCAAGTTTTAAATTTTATGCGCATGTTACAACACGTAAAGCAATTTTGTTTGGCCTCAATTGCTATTGTGATTGTATTTTAGGGACATTCCTCTGATATGCGAACCATATTTTTTGATATTGTATTCTGGCCATTCTCGGCAACGCTGGCCTAATACTTGTTGGGAACTTCTCATACATCCTTGAATTTCTTCGCAGATGTATGCAAGTTCCCTCAGGATGTTTTCCTTCACCGTAAAGCACTGGACTAAAATGTTAAGTTCACTTCACACCACGATTTTGATACGAAATCGACTGTTTGGGTTATCATTTTTCCAGCATTTAAGTCGACACTTGTTTCCAACTCAATTCAATTCTATACCAATATAATTATGACTGATTATTGAGCTATTTCTTATTAATTAACCGTTACTTTCGAACAGTTCAGACAACTGAGGCAGCTGTGGCAGCTTTTGGTAGTCATGTCATCATCAAAATTTGACAACTTCACTTGCTTATGAATTATTATCGGATCCAATGTATAAAATTGTTCAGATTCTATGGGAAATTAATATTAACTAGCTCTTGAAATTTTACTGTTAACACTGAAAAAAAAATATCGCCCGAAAATCTATTTTGTATCAAAATCATGGAGTGAACTTAAACTTTTGATCGGTACTGTATATCAAACGATATATCGTATAGAAGTTTTATTTTAAAAACTCATCGGTTACGAGCCGAGGATTGAACCCACGACCGCTGCGTAGCAGCCGTGCAATTAACCCCTTGACCACAAGCGCGTACATACAATCTATCTGTTTCATACACACTTCTTAGCGTTCAAGAAGATGTGTCAAGGATGACAGTCCTGTCACGGCTTAGGCATTGAAGAAAAACTTCAATAGTGCGATGTAGAACATTTCGAGTTATCTCTTCAAACATATACTTAAACATATAACTTGTATATATATTTGCAATCGGCATACAAAATGCTTTAATTTGATACCCAAATCATATCATTTAGATGACATATTATTCTTTGCGCTTTAATTGTATTTTAATGAAACTGGCTTTTCTAGAATAAGTAACGAACATAATAAGTTATATACATATTCGTAATCGTTGTTTAAACCTCTTCATTTTGATACCAAACTCGATAGATTTCTTTCATATTTATTTTTTTTGGTTAGATAATATTGAATGTTTAGGCCGCCGTATTGTTTTTAACGTAACGTCACATATCCTATGTTACCCGCGACGTCATGAGGATTCTAATGATACCTTACACCAATAAAAACGGTTTAGCGGTCGCGAAGATCTGCGCGTTTAAAGAAAATATGAAACATACATAGGGGCTGAACACATATACTCTCCTTTTGGCAGTCGTGTAAAAAAGAAGAATACCTACAAAAAGAGATGAGATCCCATCAAAAACATTACATGTAAAAAGGTGCAAGTCTCGCAGCATAGCAGTTGTTACACCACAAAAAAGTTATGAGATCAATTGTTTAACCAAGTCAATAATTTAGTAGTTACTACAAGGGGGTATCCATAAAACTCGATTTCTACTAACTTGCCTAACTTGAAACTGCATGTAGAAATACTCATTTTATTATAGGTATCAATAAAGAGTAAGCCAAATTAGCTTGAGATTACCAAGCGAATTAAGTTTGATGATCCACCATGGGAACATTTATAGTAACTGTATTAATATAAGATATCTGTATTTTTTTTATATAAAGAATGACTTGGCCATCGCACAGGGATGATTTGGGTTGGGTCGTGATCAAAAACTACTTTTCGTGACTCTGAAGCCTATCACCATTATGTAGGGTAGACTCTGATCAATATATTATCTTAAAACTACTTAAATCATTTATGTATATACTTACTCAAAAGGCGTGAAATAAAAAAAATCTACTGGCCTGTCCGCCCTTCCTACTATTCTTCATACTAATTTTGAATTTCGCACGCTTTTCTACTGACATAATTTGGTTGTCAGAGTATATAAATAGTCATCCTATTATGCCTTTGTCAAACGGTGTACAGGAAATCTGGTGACCATGTTATAACAAACGAAATTTTCTATTTCTTGAAAAACACTCTTTCTCTCACTCTCAGATTTAATTCCGTATTATGTCCATTATTTTGCTTCACGACCTCAAAAAACACTCGGTACATAGGTAAGTAATAAAATCAACTGCTTAAAACAACCCTAATTTAGCAATGCCCTAAAGACATTCAGTAAGATGTGGTCGATGGCCAAGTCATTCTTTATATTAAAAAAATACAGATATCTTATATTAATACAGTTACTATAAGATGTTGTTAATTAAGTAATTGTTATAAGGTAACAATTTATGACAAAGCTGCTAGACAAATGTTCCCATGGATAGGTAGTGGTGGATCATTAAACTTAATTCGCTTGGTAATCTCAAGCTAATTTGGCTTACTCTTTATTGATACCTATAATAAAATGAGTATTTCTACATGCAGTTTCAAGTTAGGCAAGTTAGTAGAAATCGAGTTTTATGGATACCCCCTTGTAGTAACTACTAAATTATTGACTTGGTTAAACAATTGATCTCATAACTTTTTTGTGGTGTAACAACTGCTATGCTGCGAGACTTGCACCTTTTTACATGTAATGTTTTTGATGGGATTTGACTTTCACAAAAACATTAAATATTGCCAAATTAATATATGCCGCAAACAAATGTGAAATCGGTATTAAAATATAGCAGTAAAAAAATCTGCAAAGTAGATTTTTGTATAGTACGCAGTATGCATTTACGAGTACCTAGTAGTTACGCGGTATTGTACCTACTATCCCCGACGATATGTAATTAAATTACGATAACGATCATCCTATTATTTTGTGCAAATAGTATGAATATTTGTAAATAGTATCCAAAAGCGCGGTGTTTGATCAGGATGATCGAAGCGTCTTTTAGAGGCTTGAAATAATCAGATGGCTCAATCTTAATCTTAATAATAATTATCACAGCGCAACTATGAGCAATCAATTAATAACAACACACAAAGGGTATGAATTAAATAATAAAAATCCACCACATAGTGGTTTTTGCAGGCGCAACGACGCACTAATAAAACAACAACTACTAATCCGTTAAATATTTTTTGTACTGTCCCACTGCAGGGCAAAGGCCTCCCTCAAATTCTTCCACGTATCCCTATCCCCTGAAATCTTCCACCAGTTCTTGTAAAAGGCGTCAAGCTCGTCACGCCATCTCTGGCGCGGTCTACCGCGGCGCCTTACAAGTTGTTATTATTGTAAATAAATAAAACGTGTAGTCCCTCTATTTGGCTTTTTTATAATAGAGTCGATTTAATGTTGCGAAATTAAGCATCTCACGTGTCGATAATTCAGCGAAAGGCCGCAAACACGTTAAAATGAATATGGCGGGAGGTGACCGCAACGGTAATGTCCCGTCCACATTTACCAGCCGCAAACCCAATCACCTCTAAAATATATGGAAACTGGCTTCGATAGAGCCAAACTGTATATAAGGCTTTATAAAACGCCATCAGATCCAAAAGAACTAAAGCACCAAAACAACGGCGTACGAATTGAAAATTTAAAAATTAGTTTGTTACATTTGACATTAAATATGGATTGTTTTTGATTTGTGTTGGTTTTGGTTTAGGTTGAACGAAGGCACGACACATTTGAATTAATTGTCTCGTATTTTCGCTTCGATTGCGGTGGTATTAATTATTATTCTGACCAAAAATATGTGGTGGAATATTGAGAGACAATAGACGTGAATACACAATTAATAGCAGATAAATCGGATACAGTTGTATAAAAACTTTAATACAAGCAACAATGAGCATGAAATGATCTTAATTGTGCGATTGATTGGACTCATTCATTTTATCTTTCGTTCAACTATTGATGAGACTCGTCCTTTTGGTTTGTCTCCACTATAACATGTGTGCGCGCAATTCAAGACATGCGCTCTCGCGGCCTGGGTTATCCTTTAAAATGCATCATAACAGCTGTTTACCTATTTTCATTTCAAAGTGCAATCGAAATGTAGCTTGTGAATTCAACTCGGGCATGCCAACTTATCACGACGATAAAACAAGTGGAACTAGATCTTAACTTGTAGACCACAGGGCAGCGAAAGCCAGTAAGGTCAAGTTTGTAGTAAATTAAGTAAACAAGGGCCCGATTGTTGCGGTTTGCTGTTGTCCGCATGTTAGTTTGTTTGTCAAACTACGGTGGCGACGCTGATTTGTGTGTCCAGAGATAGGTGCTTGATTTTAGAACTCATGCCAAGGCTGAATTCGACTGTGATTCATGGGAATAAAAGCGGGTTTGCAACTATTTGGGTTAGTAGGCAATTAACATGTGTCAGTTAACTTATTTGCAGCATTACTCGGTAGTGGAGCCGTAGGTGGGTTGTGTTCAGAACCTAATATAAAATGTATAACTTTCTTGGGTAGGCCTACCTAAAATGCAACTTCTTCTTCTTCTTCGTGTAAAGGGATCAAATGATATAAATTATTAACTAAATTATTTTCTGCCAGTGTCTTGCCACTTCTACTCCTCGGGGAGTAGCTTTTGCCAGATCTTCCGAAGTGCACGTACGTAATTGGACACAGGGAGCACTGCATCATGTGTTTTGTTGTTTGTAAATCGCCACACTCACAGAGGATGTCACTTTGTTCTGGGCCGATTCCCCACTTCAGGAGGTTGTCTTTCGATCGGCCCACTCCCGATCTCAATCTATTCAGGACAATTCTAAAATGCAACTAAATACGGGTAGGTACTTACCTATGTACATATTACCTACATACTTATACGAGTACATTGCTACAGGTAGAGGGTGAAGTGTCGAGCCATGGATTTCTCGTAAAAGTCACCAGTAGATTCAGGGAGATTTAAAACAGATGAAGTACCTATTTTAATTAATTTTAAATTATATTTACATCACTTCGAAACATAGCCGTGTATTTTTTCACAAAAAGTGATTACTTATTTCTTATTTTTTCACGGTCTCGGCCAATAAACTAAAGGAAGCAATTTTATCTACCCAAAACATCGCTATTTGGGACTCCGATTAGAAGTCCCAGTTAATTTTTAGGGCGAACTGTAAATAGGGCAAACACAATGGCCTTTTATACGAGTTTAATAAACAAACCAGCGCGCCTCGCGGAGGCACGTTTTCAATTTGTAAGCGACGACAATGTTTGCTAATATAAATGTTTTTCCATGCAAAAGTTTCTATTTAAAAAACATTATCTGCAAGCTATATTGACTTTGTGTCTACTGAACTATGATGCACATGAAAATTATGCACAATATACAATTATTTACAGATAACATTTATTGTAATGATATCACTGTAAGGAATTTAATGTTTTACAGGAAATTATATTTATCAGCCTCCGTTGCCTAGTTGATAGTGACTCTGCCTACGAAGTTGGAGGTTGGAATCCCGACAAGGCCATTATTTGTGTATTTATTTATTACAAATATTTGTTTCTTGGTCGTAGCTGTATACAGGGTGGAACGGAACGACGATCCTTTCCGCTACCGATCAAGTCTGCCAACCATTACGATGAACTTTCAGGGTGGAGCCAATATCGAGACGTATATGGAAAATTGACTTTTCCATAGGTACTATTGAACCCTGACTGATCACTCACTTTGTATGAGGGGTTAAATTGTTTTAAATATATTTCGATGTTGGTACTAGACTGAAAGTTTATCGTAATGGTTGGTAGAATCGGTCGATAGCAGGAAGGACCGTCGTTCCGTTCCACCCTGTATGTCTTTAAGTATCATGGTAAATTAATTAAGCTAACCGTGGGAATAGGTAGATTTCTGTAAGATGTTCCAAGATGTGATTGGTAGACGAAAGCGGGAAGCATCCTGCAGTGTGGTGACGACAGTAAGAATACATTTGTCACCATCCCAACTCCTCCTGCGAGTGTCATGAGAGTCGACTAAGGGATTGATTATTAATTTGATAAAACATTGATGATGGGCAGCAGCGTCATCATAGTGGACACATTACTGCGATCGACAATCCGCTTGCCCAGCGTGGCGATTATGGGCATTTACCTCCTAATGCGTCTGTACGCATACACTGAAAAAAATAATTTGTTAATGGTAACCGAACTTTCGTCAACCTGTAACTTAAAAAAAGTGACGAGCGAAGTAAGGCAATATCTTACCAAAATCAGTTCGGTTAATTTTCTACTAAACAATTGATGTTGCGTATTGCTAAACAATATTAGTTATATCGTGTGAAAACTGTCTGTTGTATATTACCATAAGTTCAGTTATATTTAGTTTACAATTCAGTTATTGTAGACGTGCTGTATGTTGATAACAAATTTACTGTTTGTCAAAATCTTACTGAATTCACAACTTACTTTAATCAAATTTTCTGCTACGCCTAAACCAACTGGCTCAGTAATGTTTAACATAACTTTTTTGTTACCTATAACCAATTTAGAGTATTATTTTAAGCAATTTGTTTCATTATATTTAACCAAATTATTTGCCTGCATGTAACCAAACGAATAGGTTATACACGACAAAAATACGTTGTTCATATACAGCCAAATGTTTAAATTATTTTGACCAAATAGTTTGCCTACTTCTAACCAAATGAATAGGTTATATATACATGACAAAAATACGTGGTTCATATACAGACAAATATCAAATGAGTTGTAAATAGGGCTCACTGCCTGTATAAAATCCAGTACGTCTCATCGTCACCTTTCTTATCCCCTGGGTGATGAGACGTACTGGATTTTATACAGGCAGTGAGCCCTATTTACAACTCATTTAACTACAAGTAGGGTGTATAAGCCACATCGATGATTACCCAAAAATAAGTAACACTAAACGAGCATTTTAATTAACTTTATTAATTGAAATAATAGAAACATTCAAATAATAGAAACATTCATAGTAATTTATAAGAACGGTATAGTAATCAAAATAATCAATCAATCAATAATACAATCGCGAGCAACAGTACTTTTTGCATCACTTTATAGGTTTTCATTGCACAGAGTATCTTTGTAAACCAATTTATTTTTCTAAATTATTTTACGAGTAATTCCATTATTTTGCTTGATACATTAGCTTCAGAGTCTCTTTGATTACAAGGAAAATGAAGAAATTAAAATTATTTGGTTTACAAAGACATGACATGTTTTGAAATGTCCTTATGTAACCTTCTAATCCCCATTCCCGAAGGTAGTCTCCAAGGGTGTCTGCTGGTGGAGGTACAACTTCCATTTTGGAATATTCAAGTAACTTGACATACATATGTCATACGCAACGCAAAAAAAGCGTTTGGTTATTTCTATGCTAAGTATTGTCTATATAATGAAGTACGTTTGGTTACACATTGTATTTTATTTGGTTAGATAAAGCGAATGGTCTGCTAGAGTAGCAAACCCGTATTTGGTTTTACTCTACTAGACAAAACTGGTTATATGTAACAAAACTATGTATTATAATAGCAAATCATTGTTGAGTTAAATCTAAACAATTTTATGTTATGGATAATAACATCGTCTTTGTTAGAAGCTAGGACTTGGTTTTTGTTGCATATTGTCAATGCTTACTCTTAAATTAGACCAAGCGGTTTATTTACATGTGAACACTTGAATTTGTTTACTGTTTTAATGTAAGACGTATACAAGCATTTATTTACGAATAGCCCAACTTAGAATAACATTATCCGTTTGGTTTTTAATACGCAAACCTGTTTGTTAATAGAAATTAACTTTAGTAACGCCATACCGAATTATGGTTAATGATGAAATAGCCAAAGTAGTTCAGTTAAATATTTTTTTCAGTGTATTTAATAGGAGAGGCCTACGTCCAGCAGTGGACTAACATAGGCTGATGATGTTCCAAGATTTTTATTATGTTTATTTACATGAAGTTATATAAAATTTCACTACTTAGTAAACAGCAATAAACATTAACAACTGTGGCGCATTTCCTGATTCACCCAAACTTAACTTCTGAAACCAACGTCCTAATGCAGTGATTTTGCTTTCATCGATGCCTATCAAATAGCATTCACTCCATCTGCTAAAATCACAACCAATGCTCTCACAATAGAGAGCCATCAGCAATAATATTGCCCCATCCAATAGATATCTGCCGACTCGCATTAGCGAAGTAGCTGTGATTCAACACGTTTTAAATAGCTTGGTATTATGGCCCACTTTGTATACATCGCGGTCAAAGGCAACTGCAAACTGGCTGATTTCATACAGTTTTCAAATATTTACAAATTAGTCCTGTTTAAAGTACTTCTTAAAGTTCGGTGACTAACTTTTTTCTTCTTACGGCAATGATCCACTTATTTCTTTTCCCCTCAATAGCTCAAACGCTCGTTTGTCCTTTAATACGAGCGGGTAAAAACGCATCTTATTCACATGTGATTGCGAGTAAAGTAATTTGACCATGCTCTAATTCCTATGGCCCACAACTGCCTAGTATAAGTGGATCTGAATGACCGTAGTAAACTTGCGAAATTGGTGCTCACATGTTAAATTGGTCAATTCTCATTTGTGACTTTGTAAGCCATATAGCTATATTTAAGTACCAGGTGTAACTCTACGATACGTTTCGACATTGCGTTTTAAATGGTTTCTAAATTAAGTTAATTTACATTTAGATGAGATTTATAATCATATTTCCTCGCAATAGTGAGGGGAAAAAAGTTGTATTACACTTGGCGGCAAAGCTTGTTCAACTCTCGTGCCTTGAGACCTTCGCAATGCTCAAGATTCCAGTTTTGAACTACACAGCTTTGCCCCCTTGTATAATAAATAACTATTGTTCTCTTTTCCACGACAGCCATATTTTTCTATTTTTATGTTAAAAACTATCAAAGTTACCTTTGACAACTCCTGTCAAATGCGAAAAGTGTACATTTTAGCCGCAGCGAGCACTGTCATTGTTTCCGCATATCACGAGTATTCACGAAAATGTTGCGAATGCGTTTCTGTTTCAACTTGTAATGAGTTAGTTCGGTCCAGTGTTTAAGCACACAGGCGCGCAACGTTTAGCTGATGAAACTACAGATTACATTACATTACCCAATTTACAAGTATCTATCCCTATTGACAAATACATTTTATTAATGTACATTGCAAAATAGTTAATTCGCACTAGCTTTAATGGGCGCATTAATTTAGGTTTCTCCAGTCGAGAGATGTGTTATACTTTTCATAAAAAGAAAACGTTTCCAGATATTTCATTATGCATTTTTTTTGTAAATAATAATATAGATTAGATTAATACTTAGAACACATTCTGAAACATGTAAGTAGAAAAGCGAACTAGTCCCTAATAGTCCCTATAATGGCTCTCTTACTCGATGTGTTCCCTGTCTTTTTTTATGACGTTTTAAAGTAGGCAACAGGAATGTGTTAACTGAATCACAGAGTACAATACAAATGCTACAATTTTGCGCCCGCGAACATGCTGTCAATAGTTGTCGAAGTGACATATAGAGGGCGCGCACTGAGTTATGGCTCTGTTGTCGACACGCTCCGCTTGCCACCGATTTCGAGCTGTTTTCGAGGGGTTTTATTACCTACCCTTTATTACATGCCTACATAATAGCTAGCAATATTTATAATGAAGATAAATAACAATGATTAATAAATGTACAAAAATAACAATAACAATGAAATCTTTTTTCATGCTGATTTGAGAAATATGACTTTCCCATTTTTTTGTTAACGGTCGCTACTTAATAGATAGGTAGGTACTAAAATAGTACATTACGCCACTGTAAATTTGTATGAAAATCCTTTACTATTATCTCGAGGTCATTCGCCTGCAACGTAATACTTTAAAGCCTATTATGAAGAACATAATGACAACATTTCATTGCATGTTTGAGAGTATTTATTTCTCTTATTATATTACCTGCTACACAACTGAAACTTTCGTTAGAATTCAGGTGGACAAGACAGATCTTGAGTGCCTTTTCTTCCGCCTAAACAATATAATTATATAGTATCCCTTTTATCAAATAATTAATCATCATTTGACGGCTTACATAGTTGAAACGGTAGTGGCCCTGGTCTACTTATCAGAAATATTTTGCTTTTTGGGCCTAGGTTATTTGCTATGTACCTATGTAGGTATTTAAATATAAATTTATATCTTCGCTCAGTAGGTACAGTGGTGTTCAGAATTGCATGGACGATTTTTAAATGAAATCATTTATAAACTGTACACGCAATTTTGAACCCGACTGTACAACGCAAGCCTAAATTGAGCTTCCCGTGTGACTAGATCAATTTGTGTAAAATTGTCCCATGATAGTTATTCATGTTTTTTTGAAGAATGATTTAACTCAATTAAAAGGGATCCTGCTATAGAATCGGACTAAACATATTCCTGACATCGGATCATTTTTCCTCACAAAAATTCGAGCGAACGGCGCATCTGCCGCACGATTGATGCAATCTCATGCTGAATGGGAAAACTTACTACGTGTGTTTGATTTTAAAGCCGCTTCAAGCGTCCTATCCGTTACAATTCTATGCATAATAAAGTCCTAACAAAGAGTACGGGCGCATACAAATAACAGACTTATGTAAAATATTGCAGGATTTCCTTGGTTTAATAGAACGTTCGCTCAGATATTTACAGGCACCGCCTCCTTTTGTGACGGAAACTCTTTAAGAATTCGCATTTTAGTTGGAACCATTTTTATGAGATAGCGCGCGATGAGTTTGGATCTGGATATTCTCACTGTTACCATCTAGATGGACTAAATAGGTAAAAAGGGAATTACTTTAAGTAATTTGAAAGCTATCAATTTTACGTTTTATTTTTTAATTAATTGTGATGGCGTTTAAATAAATATTGTATTTTACGAAATATATCATAACTTCATTTTTTTTTTTATCTAAGAAATCATCATTGAATCAACTTACAAAATACAGTAAAAATAATAGCAGACAATAAAATAAAACCAGAGAACTATTATTAAAATTACGTAATTTTTTTTTAATACGAGTAGGTATCTAATGTAAGTCCCCCAGATCTGTCCCTAGCGGAAGGATACGAGTATAAGGCTACATTCCCACGCTGAATAGTTATTCGTAATCTAATTTAAAATTGTCGTCTGATATATAATAGAACATTACGATACAAGTGCGAAAAAAAAACAAAAATCAAAACGAGTGGAGATAAATTAAAGCACAACCGAAGGGAGTGCTTTAAATCGACTCGAGTTACGATCTTCCTTTTTTTCGTACACATATCGTATGACGTTTTTTTTTTCAGTACATATGGTATGGCCCTCTGAAGATTTCGATCTGACGTAAAATGAACCACTTCTCACACTAGCGCGTAAAAAAGTGCCATCTGTACTGAATAGTTATTTATGTGGCTGGCGCATGATAAGAGGCATTAAACATGAGTGTGGTTTTATGAAACGAGCCGTAGGCGAGTTTCATAATAAGATCACACGAGTGTTTAATGCCTAATTATGTACAGTCACATACATAACTTTATCTACATGCATATCATAAGTTTAGAATGACAATTTACCTTTATTTTCATTGAAATCCACTAAGTATACCTCCAAATATAAAAATTCAAATTAGTTGAAATCACTCAATTTGAGTAAGGATATCCTACAATAAATATGTATTGAAAAAAAAAAAAACAACAAAAAGAAGTTGACTTCATAATGTTAAAATTAATATCATGACGACGATACTTTAATGTCAACATTATGATGCACTGTACTCTGTCTGTACTTTAATGTTAACATTATGATACAGCCACAGACACCGGTCTCTTAATATAGGTCATTACATTACCGCTTCTGAATACATAACAGGGAAATTATGATATGCCTGTAGATAAAGAATATATTTTATATCTGTAGCCGTAACATGAATTTGCAAGTATCGGTAACGTTAGATTTTACTCGATACGTAAAGCAAGCAATCGCACTCCCTCCAATATGTCAGTGCGAGCGCGACAGAATGCATTACACATCAAGTAAAACCA
>JALPQI010000075.1:0-18113 GCA_025490895.1 Thaumatotibia leucotreta | reverse complement strand
GTCACACAAGATTTCAATTCTATTATACGGCAGGAGCATCGAGATTTCCATCTGAACTATATTAATTTTGATAGAAGTCGGTAGAAACTCGGAATATTACTTTCTGGTTTCGGATTAGAATTAAGCAATTTGATATTTTAAGTTTCTTCATGCTCAAAATGGAATTATTGATTAAATTACAGAGTTTCTTCATGAAAAATAATAAATAGTGAGATACTTATAATATTTCTTTATGCTTTTTAGCAGGTATCGAAACAGGAAAACATGAAACAAGAGTAAATGTACCATTGGCTAACTTGCATTATTTCATATTCATACACTTTCAGAACACAATATTGATTTTATCAGCATCTTAAACCTTCCAACCTGAAGTTGACATATTTTTTTCGTTAAAATTATTAGTATTTCTTAGTATTAAATTAACGTAGAAATATATCTGCGAACGTGTTTCACGATATGTGTTAAAGACGTCAAATGCCATTGAAAGTCAGCCATATTTGTTTACCTTTTTTTACTTTCAACTGACATATGGTACTAAGAACGGAATTATTTCTGTACGAGTACCTAAACCAGCTCCAATCAATCCACACTCACTAATACATTATTTTTAAAATGGAATCCTGTCAAATAAATGACTGACAGCGATGTTAAAGAAGTGTATTTTATAAAGTCTGTAGCCTTTGGCTCGTTTAATAAAACAACACTCGCAAATTAATGTCTCTCATTATGTTGTATGCAGTTGTAGATACATAAAATTAATATTATTCATTGAAAACCCTAGATACTATTCCCGTACAAGTATTACAGCAGTTTCTAAACAGACAGAAACTTCTCTATGCAACAATGGAAATCCGATTCGCATAATCGATTCAAACACTCCGCGAGGGCAACAAACTTCCGAATCGCTGCCGAATAACGCAGAACACTTACTTGGACGTTCCCAAGAATGAAAACATATGGGAGGAGATTTGAGCAGTTTCGCAGATGAGGTGTTTTGGGTAGTTCTATGCGATTATTCTGTCACACCAATCAAGTCATTATCATTACCATTCGCAAATTATTGACGGACTGCGTATAAATAGTGGAGTGGAGAGACGCATGTTTGTCTGGTATTCAGATTCAGATTCAGATTCATTTATTTCTCAATAAGTATTACATTTTCCTATTGCAATCGAATATAAAGATGAATACATATTAAGATCGTCAAAATATTGGTACACATTATCATTTTACACATTAACTTATATTTTAGAATTATTATTAAATATTAGATAATTAGCAACATTATGAAAGCAATAGACGTTATACAATTCTAATTATTATGACATGAATTACATGGTTGCAGTAGCATTAATATTCATTATTTAAGTATTCCTTTATGTTGTACAATGTTTTACCTAAAAGCATTTTCTTTACTTGGCGACTAAAAATGTTGATATTAGTGTAGCTTTAGTTACTTTTGGCAGCTTATTATATAATTTCTGAGCCATTATCTTAGGGCATTTTTTTGTGATATTCAGTCTACATTTTACTGGCCTCATCTGGATACCTTGTTGGGCGTGCACTTATGTCATTTGTACATACAAATTCATTTTGATTTCTTTTCACATATAATAATACCTCTTATATATATGTTGATACTGATGTCAGGATTCCTAGATTTTTAAAGTGGTCCCTACAACTATCTCTATACTTTGCGTTAGCTAAGATCCTAATGGCACGTTTCTGCATTTTTAGAACTTGCTTGAAATCTGTTGCGTTTCCCCACAATAATATTCTGTAAGAGATGTTTGAGTGAACATAGGCATAATATGCTTCCTTAAGATTACTACTCGATATAAGTGGTCTTAACTGCTTAAGAATATAGTCACCTTTCGCTAATTTACCGCAGACCGAATTAATATGCATCTTCCACGAAAAAATAGGATCTAAGTCAAACCCTAACAACTTTACATTTTGGACACTTTGGATTACACCCTTAGAGGTAATTACTTCAATCTTATCAGATTGTTTTTGCCACGTACTAAATTTCATGATATGCGTCTTGTCCGAGTTTAACTGAAGATGAAGACCATTCACTCTAAACCAGGTTTCCAATTTTAATAGAATTCCACTTATTTTAAGGACTAAATTTTCACCAGATTCAGCATTAACGATTATAGTTGTGTCATCAGCATATTGAATTATTTCAGCGTCAATATCCAAGCTAGATAGATCGTTCAAAAATAATGAAAATAACACATTTCCCAATGATGAGCCTTGCGGGACTCCTGTTGACATTTGTTGTGGTTCAGATCTATAACGTTTCCCATTAACTTTAATTTCTACCGTCTGTTCTCTATTAGATAAATATGATTCCAACAGTTCAGCACTTTGACCCCGCACACCATAAGCATGCAGTTTAGCCAACAGCAGGGAATGGTTTACGGAATCAAAGGCCTTGGATAAATCTAGGAAAATACCAACTACTTTTTTTTTGTTTTTCAAGGACTGAACAACACTCTCCATAAACCTGTATGTATTCTGGCATAATAGTCTCGTTTGCTTTTATAAAACGGAAAATAAAGTGGTGAAGGTAATAAACAATAAAAATGCGTTATAAAATCGCATAGAAACACCCTTTTGGATTTTTCTCAACATTAATTATGTTATATAGATTATAAATATATATTAGTCATACTGTTTATTTTTGTTTCTTAAGACGGAATGAGAACTGCCTTTTTTCATACAAACGTGTTCCCCTGTTTCCACCCGGGATATCGACG
Source organism: Thaumatotibia leucotreta (assembly GCA_025490895.1). Classification (NCBI taxonomy): domain Eukaryota; kingdom Metazoa; phylum Arthropoda; class Insecta; order Lepidoptera; family Tortricidae; genus Thaumatotibia; species Thaumatotibia leucotreta. The sequence goes on along the minus strand of JALPQI010000075.1, from coordinate 15,348 downwards.
TTTAGCAAAATTTTTTTTTAAATAAAATATATTTTTGCCACGCTCATGTCGACATGTTTTGCTTTTCTTGATATTCTTATTATTGTGAAGACTAGAAACCTTCAAAAACTACGAAAATAGTAAAAATTTGCGTCTTCTGACACTCAAAAATAAATATCTCGCAAGTACATTAACAAAAAAAAGTCCGTTAGATAAAAAAAAAATCGGTTTGTAAAGCTAATTCATTATACATAGGTAATTAAAAGAACATCGTTTTCTGTCACACTACCGCTCCATACATTTCCACCGCAGCTTTAGCTAAATAATTCGGATTCCTAACGAAAGTTGGTCGAACCTGCGTACTGCGAATACCAGGCGCGCCAAATTATCCAATTGGCATTTTCCTAAACCCGGCCGAAGGGACCAAAAGGGATACAAATTTAATATCTTGACCAATCATAATGTTGCGAGGGGATTACATTTTCTTGCTAGTGGCCATCTTGTGGGATCGGGTATTGAATCGGCGTATTACGTAGTAAATATTGACGACCGTTTTAACCCTGATAAGTGGACAAATAATGCAAAGGTTTCACCAATCCATGAGAATTTTAGGATAAGTCCGTGTTGCGTGACGTTTTACTGAATATGTACACGAAACTTTGCATTGTGATTATAGTAAAGTACATCAAGGCAATTTATATTTCAGGACAGATATATCTAGGTATTGTATTATATATTTTCATAGAAAATGTTGCACATAATTTATACTGATTTCAAGAACACGTTTTACACATTTTTATGAAATCGACTTTAACATTAAATTATTATTAAATCTTACTATATACACATAGCATCTCAGATCAATAAAATAAATACACATTTTAGTTAATTTAGTTTTTAGTGATAACATCTCAGAAACATTATAAAAACCACCGTAAAATGTAGGTATTTGAAAGGATTTTTTCGACGAAAAAATTATTATTTTAGGTGTAAACGAAAGAACAATCAGAAAGTTTCCAATAAATACAAACCCATGTCAAAAGTAATTCCATTCTGTTCAATACATATAAAAAATTCAGCATGTACACTAGAGTGTCCCGAATTCGACTTTTTTACGCTAGATCTACCAAAAGCCTCTAAATAAATTGTGGATAACGGGAAAAATAATAAAAAATTTTTAGACTATAATATATCTTTAGGGCTCTACCATCGTTTGAAGTTTTCAAATAAAAACTTTTTTAATTCGGCTCCCTGAGCTGAAAATTAAAAAATGATATTTTTCATCCAATAAAGATTTAAGACAAGCTATAAAATTAAAAATGAGAAGAAAAAATATTTAATGTAATATGGATTTTTTTAAATTCTATTTTTCCTATATTTTTTTATTTAATTTATTTTTATGAAAAAATAGAAAAAATCAAATCTTTACACTGTGGTAGAGCCCTAAAGATGACATATATTTTAATTTTTTTTACTCGTTTCGGAATGTGTGTAAATTTCCAAAAAATTGATGCCTCTCGGGAAACTATAGCTCAAAAATTTTTTTTTTCCATACATTGACGGGACACTCTAATGTACACCCCTACGCAAGCAGTGGTGGCTCAGTGGTTTAGACCTTTGACTTTCAATCCGGAGGTCGTGGGTTCAAATCCAGACTCGTACCAATGAGTTTTTCCGAAACTTATGTACGAAAGGCCATAGTCGGATTTTCATAGTAAGTCAGCCTTTAAATCAACCAGACTCTAGTATTTTTTTGTGAGTACCTCTTATGGTGAAGAATATTTCTGCTGAGTATCAACGTCCTATCGGTGACAGTTTTTGACTTATGATTTTTTTTAGTTTTTTCTTTAATGTGTTGTATCTCAGGATGTATAAAAGCGAATTGCTTCAAATTTTGAAATAATGTTCTTTATTTAGATATGCATCGAATTTAAAAAAATGAATATCGATTGTCGTATAAAAAAAAGAAAAAAAAAGACCAAAAAATTTTTCATTTTTTTTTTTGTGTACCTATGAAGTAGTGACACCTCTATTTTCTTTTTCTAATTATAGACCATACATTGGCCTACTAGTTGCCTAAGTATCAAAATTTTCCAAGCGGTACTTCTTACCAAAAATCGGCAATATGTGTGGTCAAGTTCTGCATTCAATCGGTGTTTTTCAATGTAGTATACAAACTCTTCATTTATATTTGAGTTTTCTTATCAGGTTATCTTATTTAAGAGTAAATGCTAATGACAACTTAATGTCATCATGATGCAAGCTGTTTATTTCATATTTTTTTCTTACCCTTATCTTTTTTTAAATATTTGCTGCAGCTCTTGCACTTTTTATTAATATTGTTACGCCGGTGGCATGATAAAAACTACAAATGTGATTTTAGACACGTTAGAAGCGTTTTCAGCAGGCTGAAATGCGTTTTCAGACCGTTTCAGAAGGTCCTCTTTCACATACTACAAAATCAAATATTCACCCCAGATACCGTCGTTTTCAGGCGCCTGAAACATGTTTTCAGGCCGTTTCAGGATACCCTCTATCCGATGGCGCAATAACCTGAAAACCCGTTTTCAGGCGTTTTCAGGACCCCTTTCGGGCCTCTCAAGTACAAATCGGTATATAGCTAAATTTCCCATAGGAGTGAAAGAGAAAGCACTATTAGATAGAGACAGCACCAGAGAATGTTCTGGAAGGATGTGAACGAGACAGCTATAGAGAACATTCTGGACGGGTGTGAAAGAGAAACCTGTAGAAAGAGACAGCGATACTCTAGAATGTTCGCGCACCTAACTCGGGAACTTTCTAGAGTCGAATCTTCTCGTACTTTGTAGATTTGAGTGGCTGGTATAAATACACAGCATGACCCGGCCGAGAGTAGTTTCAATTGAGACAGCGAAGAGATAACATCAAGAGCGAAAACTGCGATTCTAACGGCGAGTTTGAGAGTGAATCAGTGTGACGTGTTAAGTGTGTGTTTACTGTTTTAGTTTGGTGTTTGTTCCTTTAATTAGTAATTAAAGTGTCAGTTTTAATTAGTGGCTTATTTATACATTTTCTATAGAAAACCCACCCCACGAGCGTAACATTTGGTGTCAGAAGTGGGATAGAAAATGGGTATAACGCCACGTGACAACGAGACCGAGCCAAAAGGAGTTGTGACCCGGAGCCAAACTGCACGTGAGGAACCTGCAGCGCAGGAGGATATTGCAGTACGTGAAGAGCCTCCAGCATGTGAGTATACTGCATCTAAGCCCGGTCCGTCCGGCTTGCAGGCTAAGAGTACTCAAGACGCAGACCTCGGAACTATTCTGATTCTCCTGAAGGAGCAGTCGCGGAAACAAGAAGAACAGTCGCGGAAACAAGAAGATCAGTCGAAATTGATTCTTCAAGAGTTGCACAAGGCTGCTACTGAATGGAAGCAAGAAATGTACGAAGTCCAAGGGAAGCTCAGTGACATGGAGAACAAGATTCATGTTGTAGAGGAAGCGGTCGAGCGTCGCTTCCAGAAACTTGAATTAAAAGTAGCTAGTGGCATCAGTACCACCGGCATATCACCTGAGATATCTGTGCCGGGAGGTGGAAAATTTAAGGCACCTCCTTTTGATGGTACATCTTCGTGGGCGGCGTACAAGCTACAGTTTGAGTCCGTGTCCAAAGCAAACGGTTGGAGCAAGGAGCAAGCGATGACGGCTCTGACGCTGGCACTTCGTGACGAGGCTCTTACAATTCTAGAAGCTCTTGGAAAAGAACAAACTTATGACCGGCTTCTAGAAGCATTAGAAGCCCGTTACGGAGACAGTCATCTAGAACATGTCTATCGAGCTCAGCTGAAAGACAGAACGCAGGGACGTAATGAGACATTGCAACAATGGGCCCTGGAAATTGAAAAGTTGGTCAGAAAGGCATACCAACGTTCAGCTGACTCTTTAATAAAAACCATGCTGGTGCAGGCATTTGTTGATGGGATCCGGGATTTGGAAGTAAGGGCGGCAGTACGACTAGGGCACCACGAAAGCCTTAAGGATGCCGTAGCTCATGCCCTAGAAGTTGAAGCTGTACGCCAAGATCCATCAAGATCGTATAAGCTACGTGAGGTATCTGCCAGGGAGCCGATTGCACCTCGTCGGGAGTTTGGGCCACGATGTTACCATTGTGGAGAACGTGGCCATATACAAACTAGTTGCCCGAAAAGAAGGATTGCACCTCATCGGGAGTTTGGGCCACGATGTCACCATTGTGGAGAACGTGGCCATATACAAACTAGTTGCTCGAAAAGAAGTAGCAGGAGAGAACAAGATGAATCCCCCGTGACCAGGAATAAGGGCTCTGTACGACCAGAGCCGCAGCAGGGAAAAGAGTAAGAGCCAGGACTAAGGGACGAGTGCTGGCTGATGGTCGAAATGTCCCAGTAGTGATCTCGCAAGTCAACGACGGGAATAGTCTGGTCGTCAAGGGAGAAATGGGTGGAATACCATGTAACCTTACTATCAACACCGGAGCTTGTCGGAAGCCTTGCCCTGATGACTGCAAGCATTGTCTTAGACAAGAGGGCAAGGAATGCTTGAGGAGGTGTCGCAGGCCCGTTCCCTACATCAGACTCTGGAAATAAGTACATTCTTGTTGTGATGGACTATTTCACCAAGTGGCCTGAAGTGTTTGCTATTCCCAATCAGGAAGCAATCACAATAGCGGAAAAGTTAGTCAATGAAGTAATTTGCCGTTTTGGAGTACCCCTGGAGATACACAGCGATCAAGGCAGGAACTTTGAATCTGCGGTATTCCAAGAGACCTGTCGAATCATGGGATTGCATAAGACAAGAACTACGTCATATCATCCTCAGTCCGATGGAATGGTTGAGAGATTCAATCAGACCCTGGAGAGACATCTTGCCAAGGTAGTCGAAAGTCACGAAAAAGATTGGGACCGGCATATCCCTCTCTTTTTGATGTCATACAGGTCCGCCACCCATGAAAGCACTGCAGTTACTCCCGCATATGCCAATTTCGGAAGAGAGCTTCGTTTACCTGCTGACCTCTTAACAGGACGACCACCAGATGCTCCGAGGTCTATAACAGAGTATGTGTGTGATCTAAGAGACCGGATGGATGACGTTTATAGTCTAGTTCGCGAGCACGGGCTTCAAGCTAGCACGAGGATGAAGACCAGGTATGACAGGAAGTCCAACCAAATTGGGTACGAGGAAGGCTCATTGGTGTGGCTACATAACCCTATGAGGAAGAAAGGAAAGTCTCCGAAACTGTCCCCGAATTGGGACGGGCCGTACAGAGTGGTTACGAAGATCAATGACGTTACGTATCGGATACGGAGGAATTTACGAAGCCCATGCAAGATTGTTCACGTTGACCGGCTCGCCAAATACCACGGAAATAATGATGCTCGGGACGAGCATGTCTTAGGAGGGGGTAGTGTTACGCCGGTGGCATGATAAAAACTACAAATGTGATTTTAGACACGTTAGAAGCGTTTTCAGCAGGCTGAAATGCGTTTTCAGACCGTTTCAGAAGGTCCTCTTTCACATACTACAAAATCAAATATTCACCCCAGATACCGTCGTTTTCAGGCGCCTGAAACATGTTTTCAGGCCGTTTCAGGATACCCTCTATCCGATGGCGCAATAACCTGAAAACCCGTTTTCAGGCGTTTTCAGGACCCCTTTCGGGCCTCTCAAGTACAAATCGGTATATAGCTAAATTTCCCATAGGAGTGAAAGAGAAAGCACTATTAGATAGAGACAGCACCAGAGAATGTTCTGGAAGGATGTGAACGAGACAGCTATAGAGAACATTCTGGACGGGTGTGAAAGAGAAACCTGTAGAAAGAGACAGCGATACTCTAGAATGTTCGCGCACCTAACTCGGGAACTTTCTAGAGTCGAATCTTCTCGTACTTTGTAGATTTGAGTGGCTGGTATAAATACACAGCATGACCCGGCCGAGAGTAGTTTCAATTGAGACAGCGAAGAGATAACATCAAGAGCGAAAACTGCGATTCTAACGGCGAGTTTGAGAGTGAATCAGTGTGACGTGTTAAGTGTGTGTTTACTGTTTTAGTTTGGTGTTTGTTCCTTTAATTAGTAATTAAAGTGTCAGTTTTAATTAGTGGCTTATTTATACATTTTCTATAGAAAACCCACCCCACGAGCGTAACAATATTTCCATGAAACGGATTCATTGCAGTTAAATATTATCGAGATACGCTAGTTGAAATGGTAAACGGCCGATTAATAATGAAATAAACAGCTTGCATCATGATGACATTAAGTTGTCATTAGCATTTACTCTTAAATAAGATAACCTGATAAGAAAACTCAAATATAAATGAAGAGTTTGTATACTACATTGAAAAACACCGATTGAATGCAGAACTTGACCACACATATTGCCGATTTTTGGTAAGAAGTACCGCTTGGAAAATTTTGATACTTAGGCAACTAGTAGGCCAATGTATGGTCTATAATTAGAAAAAGAAAATAGAGGTGTCACTACTTCATAGGTACACAAAAAAAAATATGAAAAATTTTTTGGTCTTTTTTTTTCTTTTTTTTATACGACAATCGATATTCATTTTTTTAAATTCGATGCATATCTAATTAAAGAACATTATTTCAAAATTTGAAGCAATTCGCTTTTATACATCCTGAGATACAACACATTAAAGAAAAAACTAAAAAAAATCATAAGTCAAAAACTGTCACCGATAGGACGTTGATACTCAGCAGAAATATTCTTCACCATAAGAGGTACTCACAAAAAAATACTAGAGTCTGGTTGATTTAAAGGCTGACTTACTATGAAAATCCGACTATGGCCTTTCAGATGATATTTACTATTAGCTTTCGGTGAAGGAAAACATCGTGAGGAAACCTGCATACATCCGCGAAGAAATTCAAAAGTGTATGTGAAGTTCCCAACCCGCTTAGGGCCAGCGTGGGGACTATAGCCAAATCCCTCTCATGTATAAGGTCCTAATTTATTAGTTGCAGATATTTTAACACATGATACTTTACATTAAAATAATTATCTTTAAATATAAATTAAGAAATCTTTTCATGTAACTTTTTTGATTTCATTTTCCTAACAAAAAAAAATAATTATAATTTCGTCTAAAAAAAATCATCATGTGTATTATCACATGTCACGATAACACTGTCTGTCATGTCATCAAACGACACAATCCAACAGAAAATAACATGACATTTGACAATCAAGTTTTAATTTATCGACGTGAAGTGGCCAGTTCCAGTTAAGTGGTATGTAAAAGAGGTACGAGAATCTGTTCAAAGAGTTTTCATTTAATAATCACATAAACAGGGTGTCTTTACGTAGCAAATTTGTTTTCCCGTTTTCTCCAAAAAACATCGTAAAAGCTATAATGTTTCACTGTTTAATATACTCTAATATAGTCTAATAAATTAGGACCTTATATGTATATGAGAGGAGGCCTGTGCCCAGCAGTGGGACATTATATAGGCTGAAATATTATTATACACCCCTATGCCATAGTTTGGAAACTTAAGGAGGGACAACAAAATATTTTCATAAACAAAAGGTTACTAGTACCTAAATATAGGATTTTAAAAGCCAATGAGAAGTTCATTGCCATACAACAGTTGAACACGCAAATAGGCTATAACTTACGATCCCTAAGGGAATTTTCAGGAAAGCTTTAAGTTATTCAAAGTTCAATATTGAATAGGACGAGCTTAAACTTAGCTACAAGATCGAATTAGATATAACAATTTTGCAGGAGAACTAAGTTAGTGGTCATAGCTCTGAGAGTTACAAAATTAGTAAAGTACGAATGCAAAGTGTGCCAGCCACGGTCACATTCATAGTAAAGCAGACTGTAAGCGGGAAAGATGGCAAGAAAAAGTAAAACGAAATAATTGATTCCATGATCTTGGACACAGTTCATGGTAAAAATTACCAACGTTAATTTGTGTTTAAAATGTGTATCAATAAATATTTTATAGAATGTATTGTGAAAACACAAATCAAATTATGAACTAAATATTTTGATTTATGCTTTTTATTTTTCCCCAGTAGTCACACTACTTAATACTATATAAATTATAAATATTGGATGTCATATACCAAAGAAAAACGACCAAGATCACCAACGTCAGAGGTGGGGGCGTACCCACTATATCATCATCATCATCATCATCATATCAGCCGAAAGACGTCCACTGCTGAACATAGGCCTCCCCCAAAGATTGCCACAATGTCCATCTATATGACATCCAATATTTATAAAATATGTTATATAAAAAAAATCACATCAACCAGGCTTAAAAAACATGTCCACTCGAAGAAAGTTCCCTTTCTTCACATCATCAGGCCTATCTCAGTCTAGTGCTGGACGTAAGCCTCTCCCACTAACTATGCGTGGCCGTGAACGCATCAAAAGGCAATGCCTAAATATAATCGCCACACTGGGCAAGCTAGTTGACGATCGCAGTGATATGTCCATTATAATGACGCTGCTGCCCATCATTAATCCTTAATAAATGAATTGAGTGACACTTCTATCCCTTAGTCAACTTATGATACCCACGGGAAGAATTCGGGTGGTGACAAATGTATTCTTACTGACACCACGCGGCGGTCCCTTTCATGTTGTTAGTAAATTAGGTACTCATTTTAAGACTTATGAACATGTAATGTTACAGGCTCTTGAATGCAAAGACTACCATTAAACTGCTGGAAGGCCGGTACACAGCGCTCACGAGCGCTTTGGTCAGAGTCGATGCTCTGCCACCAACGGTGGAGATTCTATGTGACATGCAAGTCCCGCTAGCTAACTACTTCAGCAGGAAACGGGATATCTTTTATAGAGGTGAGATATTTAAGCGGCATTTCATTTTTAAGTATCTTATTTGAAGCGTCAATAGTTCAGAAAAATATACAATACTGAGTGTACAGTAAACAAAGTCAATAAAAGTTCCACAAAAATACAATTAACATGCTTTAACAAGATAGAGTAAAAACATGCGCATTTAAGACTAACTAAATAAAGTTTGCATGTACGTGAGTATGTTTGTTGGTGTGTAGTACGTTCGATACACGTGTAAAAACTTCTTTTTAACTCGGGTGATTGTCGCTCTCATTTCACTCGGGCTCCAACTTTCACACTCATAAAAAAAAAAAATTGCACTTGCATCGAAATGGACTATTTCATGTGGAACAGTTCTTACTATTCTACGAATATTTCGATTTGGGTTTTGGATCAAAGGCGCCTAGCCTTATTGCATTATTATATATTTGTAAGCAAAATTATTTTTTAAATAGGTATTAGAAATTACATACCAAAACAAAATAGTTCAGCAACATCCGAGGTGAGATTCGAACCCACAAAATCCCTCGGCCACTCAGTACTAGTACTGTACCAGTCAATATGCAATATGTTTGTTAAAATTATAATTCTATTTATTTATAATAAAAATTGTTATTATTCCTTTTATAATAAAAATATAATTATTTTAATTACAAAAAAAAATTAGGAAATGATATCTTCTAATTTTTTTTGGTATGTAATTTCTAATATTTAAAAAAAAATTTTTTCTCCAAATTCAGCTTTTCTACTTTAAATTATAAATTTTCTACTTTATTTTGATTGAGATAATATTTAAACCGGCAAAAATTTTACATGATTACCTATTTTAGTATCACATACGAGTATTATAATGAACTTAATTAAATAATAATTACGCCATTAGATTTAATAAATATTGTACGGTTTTAGATCCACCCGTCACACCTGCAGAACCCAATTCCATGGATACGTCTGTTCCAGATAGTGGTAAGTTTATTTTCTTAGGTAACTACATAATTATTTGTTTCTATTTAAAATAAAAGTGTATGTTGATGTTCCATAAAATATTTATCATGTTTTATGTTTATTAAGATTTCTTTTTAATTAATAATCTGTATAATTTATATTTATAAATAAAATTCCCTACATCTGAACACAGCCATTCTACTGAGGATTCTAGAGGAATTTCCTCGCTGTATCGCAAATCGCAATGCTTATAGTTAGTATATGTATGCGAGAAAGTAGGTCCCACAAAGTCGAATTCAAGTATCTAAATTTTATAGGGTAGCAAAAAACGTATCATCATCATTCTTCTTAAATAAAATAATTCATCTTTCAGACAGATCACATGAATTTGAAATCTAATATCCATATCTAATCTAAATCCTAACGAAGTGCGTATTTATTATTGCTAACAGTTGAACAATTTGCCTTATTGTTTCAGGTACAAAATTCGCTCCACATTGGATTGTCCTGGTCTCCTTAATAGCGGTTAATTTTGTAGAAATACCAGACACATGACATTTTTAATAAACTATCTAGTCTAAGTCGTACATAAGTTTGTACCTAGTTACTGTAATATATTAGCTTGCAATGTACCTAGTTCATACCAAGAAATTAGTTGTAAATTGAACATTATGATAGATTTGATATTCTTGCAAAGAATGGAACTATATTTTTACACCTTAATAGGTATAAAATAAAAGTCTCTTGTACAGTCACAATCATTTTGTAAATAAGTATAAATAAGCCAAAGAAAATGCTTGAATAGTGTGGGGAGATTTATAATTATATTTTTTTTTATTAAAATTGTATAAAATAAGTGACCACACCATGTCCAAAGTGTACATACATTTCATGATAAATACTAAGAGTTTATTTATTATCAATAAGAAAACCCATAATATTAAATACCCGTAAGTAACTTCAGCGACAGAAACTATTTTAGAGAATTCCGAATGAAATTTAATTACTTCACTCTAGTCGGAATCGAGAATAAAACTATTTCTTTAAGAATTCGTTTCATTTTGCATCCATTCCTTTAAAAGCAGTAAATTAAGTCAAGATTCCTAATAAATTAACAAAACGGACTTTATTCAAGTATGCAGTTGGTGGAATTTGTTTCATTTGACTAAGTACCTAACTTTGCAAGAAAAATATAAATTATTTTTATTTTTACTTAAGTAATGGAAATGAAATATCGGGTCCTGATTTTAAGGCTCCAAATTGTCAACGCCTATTGAGTAAACGGTAGCGTAGGCATATCTTTGTAAGTGTACCTAATTTAAGTAGTCATTTAGGTACATTTAAGTAGTTACATTACTACTATGTACAGTCGACAAAAAAGTCTCCTTTACAGCTCACAAGTGCAAACACGCTGCAAACACGTGCAAACACGCGCAAACGTGCACGTGCAAACACGCTCATGCTGTCGCGTCACGCGACAGCATGAACGTTCGTTGCAACTGAGTTTCTATGTGTATCGCGCATCCGTGGTAAGATGTTTGCACTTGTGAGCTGTAAAGGAGACTTTTTTGTCGACTGTACCTACTCGTAGTAATAGGGTAGTAGTTAATAGCAGTAAGACGTCATTACTTGCAAAAGAACGTAATTAAGTAATTTACTTCTACTGGAAAGTCCAATGATTTTCCAATGTAAATAAATTAAAAAACCGGCCAAGAGCAAGTCGGACTCGCGCGCGAAGGGTTCCGTACCATTATCACTGAAAAAATACAGTTAAATCAACCTATCTCAAAAACTATAAGAGATAATATATTCAAAGCAAAAATCGTTGATACAGTTTATTAATGTGCATAACATATTTTTTTTTATAATTTAATACTACCTAGTTTAAAAAATAAAGGGGTGGGACACATTTTTCAGACTTTGAGAGCTGATATCTCGAAAATGGTTACCTTAACTAAAAATCTGATATAAGCCTTTATATATTTTCAAAGACCTTTCTATTGATACCCCACACGCTTATATACATAAAAAAAATTACATCCCTCAGTTTACATGTATCATCATCATCATCATCAGCCAATTGACGTCAACTGCTAGACATAGGCCTCCCCCAGAGAGTTCCACAAAGATCGGTCGGGAGCTGTCCGCATCCATTGGACACCCGCAACCTTTACCAGGTCGTCACTCCATCTTGTGGGGGCCTTCCCACGCTGCGCCGTCCAGTGCGTGGTCGCCACTCGAGAACACGCCGACCCCACCGGTCATCGGTCCTCCGGGCAATATGGCCAGCCCACTGCCACTTCAACCTGGCGATTCTTCGGGCTATGTCAGTCACTTTCGTTCTTCTGCGGATCTCGTCATTCCTGATGCGATCTCGCATTTATGGAGGGCACCAACCACAATTATTTGTTTTACAATATAGTATCATAATTTTGAAACTGTTCATACAACACAATATTCTTACCGAAATTCATTACTGTGGCATTTATAGTTTCCGAGTAAGTCGGCTGTGACAGATGGACAGACGGACACGACGAATCTATAAGGGTTCCTTTTTTGCCATTTTGGCTATGGAACCCTTAAAAACATTGTGTCTAATACTTATTTTTCATATTAGTGAAGTTCAGCTTTTGTAGTTTTACCTACTAATGATCACTGTGTTTAGCCATGGGTGTACGGACGAACCAGCACGATGAAATACCTGAATATATTAATAAAATCAGATATGAGTGATAAACATTTGAAAAACGAAACTTTATCAAGTTCAATTAAAGAAAAAATGCATAATAATATTATTGCAGAATTTAATGCTTGGAAAATCAATTTCAACATACTTACTACTACTACATACGACCGCCGTGTGCTAAAGGCAGTATTGGCAGTAAGAATACATTTGTCACTACCCCAACTCCTCCTTCGGGTGTCGTAAGAGTCGACTAAGGGATTGAAGTGTCAGTGACCATTATTTGATAAAAGATTGATGATGGGCAGCAGCGTCATCATAGTCACATTACTAGGACACATTACTGCGATCGCCAATCCGCTTGCCCAGCGTGGCGATTATGGGTATTTACCTCCTAATGCGTTTATACGCATAGTTGATAGAAGAGGCCTGCGTCCAGCAGTGGACTATCACAGGCTGATGATGATGATGATGATATCTACTAGTCCTAGTTGCAATACTGTATTGTAAGTAGTTAATGCAAAGGAGCAATCTGAATATTGAAGTAATAACATAATAAAAAGTTCTTTAAGTATTATTGTGTTCAGTACGGCAAAATAGTTTTTTGATAAAGCTACAATTTTTATATTACATATAAATTATATAATTAGTAAATCATTTAGAAATGATTTTCGACACGCTATGGTCGTACAGGTGCCCGTTTTGTATTCAGATTCTGTGATTCAGATAGGGCACCATTTTGGATAGTTACTTTTGTATTGTTCTATACGGGAAACCTTTCTAACCTGATAAAAAATGTAACAAAACAGCACCAAAAGCGCAACCAGGTGCACCGACCAATTTGGATCGTTCAAAAGGATTGGATAGGACGTTAGTTTAAAAAATGACCGTCATCGTGCGTGGGACAAAAGCCCATACTGCTTACTCAATGCGCGGTCTTTTTAGGTTATTTTTTTGGTGTATTGCCAATGGAAAACGTGTGCGAACACACGGTTTTAGGGGTTAATCTACCAGTATGATGTCACATGTGTGTATTGCATGAAGAATAATGTTCTGTATCCAATTTCATATGCTACAGAAGTGCTTTTTCCCTGCAGCTTAACTAGCAATAGTATCTTACAGGTGCTTACTATTAATACGGGAAAAAAATGTAACATGCTAGTTCTTTATAGGTTCAGTCGAGGATTTTTTTTTTCCTACCCATTTCGTAACTTGTCACAGTGACAATCAATATGAAAGCTGCTAGGACTGTCATATTATAGCTACTATGACAAGGTACGAAATGGGTAGGAAATTAAATTCCTGGACCGTACTAGTTCACGCGGAATACATAGAAAGTAGATATTATAAGGACGATGGTCATGGTTTTGAACTGCTTTAGACAACAACTCTGAGAAGTATTACTGTGAAGTTACATTCAAATGTATTATAGGAGTAGCAGTTATCCAACTGAGCGCATTCTAAGCCTTAAGAACACTTAGTACAACAAAAGAGATTAGAAAATAAATCTAACCAGAGACTGGAAGTGCATTTCCTCGAGGAAAGAGATTCCTGTGTTTCTTCTTATACATTCATTTAAAATAAATTAATGTTCCCGACACAGAAGACATTTCCAACGGGAATGAGGAAACGTTCTAGATTTTCATATTTTAATATGATAGCAAGAAATCTCTGGCTATTGGGAATAAGTTATCAAGAAGACATCGTTTTATTTAATATCGGTTCGTTACATGCAAAGTATTTTTTTATTTACCGACTTCAAAAACAGAGGAGGTTCTCAATTCGACTGGTTTTTTTTGTTGTATGTATGGTACCTGATATCTCCGAGAATCGTGAACCGATTTTAAAATTTATTTTTGTGGTCGAACGTGTATAGCCCCGAAATGGTCCCGTTGGCACCAAGTTGGGGTCTGATGATGGGATCTTGGAGAAATCGAGGGATCTCTTTAAATGTTATAGGTACATCTATGGCACTTTTGGTAGGTATTTTTCAGCATTCATTTACAAGAATTTGCATTCAGAAAGTAGGATTTGATGATAGAAAACCAAAGATGGAAACCACAGATGATAGGATCTTGGAGAAATCGGTTGAAGTTGGATGTTTTTGAAATTTTAATTTGGTGATTATTTCGTACCTAATACAAATGTAACTTTTTAAGTACCTAATTATTTAATTTATTTAAAATGATTCAGACTTCATAAATTTAAAAGGACTTAAACTTTGCTGGAGAATACGTGTACCTACTAATCGAATAATAGAAGCAACTAGATGCCTTAAGTATGTACTTGTCTCACGACGAGGAACGAGCAGCGAGTATCGATGGTGAGTATTTGCTTCGCAGGCGAATGAAGTCTTTTAAAAAAATACTTGCAGTCTGATAAACATATACAGTACAGAAAGCTTAGCACATAATTGGTGCGACAGTATGTCGCCGCGAGATAGATCTCCTGACCTTTATTAGCTATATTAACAAAAGAGGGATGGATAGTCTATCTAGCGGCAACATACTGTCGCGCCAATCATGTGCTAAGCATACAGATATATTTAGAGTTGATAGACAGTTATCCATCAACTAAATATATCTGTCACTTTAACTGATATGGGATCTATATGTTTTGTTCGTTAATCGTTTACTCGCCTTTTGGTGGAACCAGTGCCTATTCTTAGTGAGCTTGATTAAAAACAAACAGTTCATAATAAACCGAAGCTTTCCTAGTCCTTGAGTTATAGACCGGCAACTATTTCATATACCATTGGGAAATATATCCATGGCCACATGAATCTGAAAAGAGCGTCTTTTTAAAATAATTCGGATCATCCAGCGTCCCCGGTTGTCCGGGCCGAAGTAAAATACGCGTCTCGTGGGAAATTTATTTGCGGCCGTCG
>JALPQI010000074.1:0-20517 GCA_025490895.1 Thaumatotibia leucotreta | reverse complement strand
TGGGCCTTAGGACCATATGCTCTATAACTATTAACTGTTTATTGTTGTGTTAATTACAAATCGCTATTTGACATTTTCAAATTCCCAAAAGTTATCTGTAGTCACTGTAATATGATATGATAGGTATAAGATGTATATGATAAGAACACCATTTTACCTCTACTTTAATCTTCTTTAATGGCTCTTAAATGTTACAACAATGTTTTTCATATCTTTTGGCAGTCGAGTCGCATAAAGGAGAAGTTCCTATGATATTGTTACGTTCGTGGGGTGGGTTTTCTATAGAAAATGTATAAATAAGCCATTAATTAAAGTTGAGACTTTAATTACTAATTAAAAGAACAAACACAAAACTAAAACACTAATCGCACACTGAACACTTCACACTGGTACACTTTTACTCTCTCAAACTCGCCGTAGATTCGCAGTCTCAGCTCTTGATGTTAGCTATTCGCTGTCTCGATAGAAACTACTCCTCGGCCGGGTCATACTGTGTATTTATACTAGCCACTCAAATCTACAAAGTACGAGAAGATTCGACTCTAGAAAGTTCCCGAGTTAGGTGCGCGAACATTCTAGAGTATCGCTGTCTCTTTCTACAGGTTTCTCTTTCACACCCGTCCAGAATGTTCTCTCTATAGCTGTCTCGTTCACATCCTTCCAGAACATTCTCTCGTGCTGTCTCTATCTAATAGTGCTTTCTCTTTCACTCCTATGGGAAATTTAGCTATATACCGATTTGAACTTGAGAGGCCCAAAAGGGGTCCTGAAAACGCCTGAAAACGGGTTTTCAGGTTAATGCGCCATCCGATAGAGGGTATCCTGAAACGGCCTGAAAACATGTTTCAGGCGCCTGAAAACGACGGTATCTGGGGTGAATATTTGATTTTGTAGTATGTGAAAGAGGACCTTCTGAAACGGCCTGAAAACGCATTTCAGCCTGCTGAAAACGCTTCTAACGTGTCTAAAATCATATTTGTAGTTTTTATCATGCCACCGGCGTAACACTACCCCCTCCTAAGACATGCTCGTCCCGAGCATCATTATTTCCATGGTATTTGGCGAGCCGGTCAACGTGAACAATCTTGCATGGGCTTCGTAAATTCCTCCGTATCCGATACGTAACGTCATTGATCTTCGTAACTACTCTGTACGGCCCTTCCCAATTCGGGGACAGTTTCGGAGACTTTCCTTTCTTTCTCATAGGGTTATGTAGCCACACCAATGAGCCTTCCTCGTATCCAATTTGGTTGGACTTCCTGTCATACCTGGTCTTCATCCTCGTGCTAGCTTGAAGCCCGTGCTCGCGAACTAGACTATAAACGTCATCCATCCGGTCTCTTAGATCGCACACATACTCTGTTATAGATCTCGGAGCATCTGGTGGTCGTCCTGTGAAGAGGTCAGCAGGTAAACGAAGCTCTCTTCCGAAATTGGCATATGCTGGAGTAACTGCAGTGCTTTCATGTTTGGCGGACCTGTATGACATCAAAAAGAGAGGGATATGCCGGTCCCAACCTTTTTGGTGACTTTCGACTACCTTGGCAAGATGTCTCTCCAGGGTCTGATTGAATCTCTCAACCATTCCATCGGACTGAGGATGATATGACGTAGTTCTTGTCTTATGCAATCCCATGATTCGACAGGTCTCTTGGAATACCGCAGATTCAAAGTTCCTGCCTTGATCGCTGTGTATCTCCAGGGGTACTCCAAAACGGCAAATTACTTCATTGACTAACTTTTCCGCTATTGTGACTGCTTCCTGATTGGGAATAGCAAACACTTCAGGCCACTTGGTGAAATAGTCCATCACAACAAGAATGTACTTATTTCCAGAGTCTGATGTAGGGAACGGGCCTGCGACATCTAACGCAATCCTTTCCCAAGGTGCTCCAACATTGTAGATCTTGAGCGCCCCTCTGTTTCGGGTATGCGGTCCTTTAACTGATGCACAGCTTACACACTTTCTACACCAATCATCGACATCCTCGCGGCAGTGGATCCAATAAAATCGTTGTCGAATTTTCATTAAAGTCCTTTTAACTCCAAGGTGTCCACCAGAAGTACCGTTGTGGTAGCTTTCTAAAACGTCTTTCACTCTTTTCCTTGGGACAACAACTTGTAGGTGGACATCTTTCCCATTCGCTGACTCCCATTTCCTGCATAATACGCCATTATGCATGACCAAACTATCCCATTGCGCCCAGTAGCTTTTTGTAACTGTCCCCATCGGAGCTACTTCACACCATTTTGGTTTAGGTACTCCTGCATTAACCCAGTCAAAAATGGGCTTTATGTCGGGATCTTCTTTTTGTGCACGTTGCATGGGTTCATCGCTCCATTCCTCACTAACTGTATCTGTTCGCAACATCCTCAAGCAATCCTTGCCCTCTTGTCTAAGACAATGCTTGCAGTCATCTAGGCAAGGCCTCCGAGAGAGGGCGTCAGCATTTCCATGCGATTTCCCACTGCGGTGTTCGATTACAAAGTCATATTCCTGAAGCTGTTCGATCCAACGTGCTACCTGTCCCTCAGGGTTTTTAAACTCCAGCAGCCACTTCAAGGCAGCATGATCAGTTCTTATCCGAAACTTCCGCCCCAACAGGTATTTGCTGAAATGCTGTAACGTCTTAACAACGGCCAGCAGTTCCCGCCGAGTGACGCAATAATTTATCTCTGGCTTTGATAATGATTTGCTAAAGTAAGCAATTACCACCTCATTATCTCCCTTCTTTTGTGACAATACTCCTCCAATACCTGTATTACTGGCATCAGTATCCACAATAAAGTCCGCTTCCGGATCTGGATATCCTAGTATTGGCGTTTCGCAAAGTCTTTGTTTGAGGTTGTTGAAACTTTCTGTACATCTCTGAGTCCAGTCGAACTGTCGCATTTCTTCCGTTAGTTCGTGCAATGGCTTTGCTATATCCGAAAAGTTCTTCACAAATCTCCTGTAGTATGAGCAAAGTCCAAAGAAAGCACGTACAGCAGTTTTGTCCCTTGGTATGGGCCAATCCTTTACAGCGCTGATCTTTTCAGGATCTGTCTGGATGCCGTCCTTGGAAATCACATGTCCCAAATAATTGACTTTCTGTTTGAAGAGCGAACATTTCTTTGGACTTAGTTTTAGATTTGCCTCTCGTAGCTTAGACAATACTTGCTCCAGTTTATTAAGGTGGTCATCGAAGTTTTTACCAATGATGATAATGTCATCCAAATAAACTAAGCAAGTGTCTCCTAGTAGACTAGCTAATATTTGTTCCATTAACCTCTCGAATGTTGCCGGTGCGTTGCACAAACCAAAAGGCATAACATTGAACTGCCAGAGTCCTTTACCAGTTGAAAAAGCAGTTTTCTCTTTATCCTTATCCTTGATTTCGACCTGCCAGTACCCACTCTTTAAATCCAACGTTGAAAACCATTTCATTCCATTTAAAGTGTCTAGAGTGTCGTCGATTCGAGGCAATGGATAGCTATCTTTCTTAGTCGCATCATTCAGTCGGCGGTAATCGACACAGAATCTCATAGTGCCGTCCTTCTTCTTGACCAAAACTACGGGGGAACACCAAGGGCTTGTCGAAGGTTCAATGATGCCGCCCCGTCTCATCTCCTCGATCATTTCTTCAACTTCCTTTTCTCGTGCCACTGGAACTCGTCGAGGTCGCTGCCGAATGGGCATCACTTCACCAGTGTCGATTTCATGCTGGACTACGCCAGTTCTTCCGATATCACTGTCATGCGCAGAGAACACATTGCTATACCGCAACAATAACTGACGTGCTTTGACCAGCTCTTCCTGAGTGAGATCATTTCTTGATTCGCCCAACAACCCTTCTATGTCAGTGGAAAGCAAAGAATCTTCAGATTCCTTATCCTTGGTAGGAGCCTGACAGCTTTGTATCCAAGAGAGTTCCTCACATTTTCCAACCAAAGTACCTTTGTTAAGGACACACTTGGCATCACTGAGGTTCAGAACTCTCACAAATGCTGCAGGTGAAGTTGTGACCACCGTACGAGCAGCCATCCATGGTTTACCGTTGGATACTTTTTCTACAATACACATCGACGACCTCCCTGACTTGATGTTCCTGGTAAACGCACTGGGACTAGAACCTGTGCCTTTGGTAGGAGAACAGTTCTTCTAGAGCAGTAAACATTCCCACTAATTCCTCCTTCCATAGGAACCTCATCAAATCTAGTTTTCAGGACTCCAACTTCCATGTCAATTTTATAACCATGGCACCTCATAAAATCTAGTCCAATAATACAGTCGTCAATTATGTCGGCAACAATCACTTTATGCCGATAAATGTGCTTGCCGATTCTTAAATCCACTCCTGTCTCCCCCTTGATGGGAATATGCTGGCCAGTGGCTGTAAGCAGCTGTAGATGCTTCGGTTGGACTACATGACCTCGAGTCCGGTGTTTCAGAAGCCAGGAATTAATCACCGTCCGAGAAGCTCCGGTGTCGATAGTAAGGTTACATGGTATTCCACCAATTTCTCCCTTGACGACCAGACTATTCCCGTCGTTGACTTGTGAGATCACTACTGGGACATTTCGACCTCCAGCCAGCACTCGTCCCTTAGTCCTGGCTCTTACTCGTTTCCCTGCTGCGGCTCTGGTCGTACAGAGCCCTTATTCCTGGTCACAGGGGATTCATCTCGTTCTCTCCTGCTGCTTCTTTTCGGGCAACTAGTTTGTATATGGCCACGTTTTTTTATTTATTTTTATTTTTATTTTATTTTATTATTCCAAAATATTACACAGTATTACAGTTCTTAAGATCTAAAGCACTGTGAAATTTATAATTAAACGCATGTATACAATTTAGGTAAAACACACAATCTAAAACTATTTAAAACAATTACATAAGTTTAACAAAAACACAGATATTTAATAAATAACAGTAGAAGGTCGGTTATCCATCGTCTCGCATAACCTCTTGCATTCGTCACAAAGCGTCTTCCAACTACTATCAAAAACATCGCAATCAGGTGCTGATTTAAGAAGCGCGTTTAAATATTGCAAAGCCCGTATTAGTGGCGATTCCCTGTACGCCGCCGTCCGCGCCTTAGGAACTGCCAGTAAGTCACGAGTACGTGGCCTTAGACCCATTTTTGATTGGGACAGAGAAGGCACAAGAAGCCGAACCAGCTGTGAGACCAGAAGGGGACAGTCGGAATCCCCACGTAATATTCGGCAAGCTCCTATCACGAGTGCATAATTGCGCCTCACTTCCAAAGAGTTGAAGCCAAGAGTTCCGAGCAAAAACTTTGTCGGATAAAGGAAGGGGAAACGTCCGTAGGTCTTTTTGTATAAAAATCGCAAAAAAGCCTTTTGAATTTTTTCCAGTAGCAAGGAATAAGTCACCTCATGGGGATTCCACACTATAGATGCTGCCTCCAGCTTGCTTCTGACTAGGGAGGTGAAAACTAGCTTGATAACAACTGGGTTATCAAAGTCCTGAGCGTTGCGGATAACGAATCCCAATCTCCGGTAGCATTCAGTAGCTAGAGTTTTTATATGGTCGTGGAAATTGAGATGCGGATCGAATAAAACACCCAAATCCTTTATAGCCTCAACACGTTTAACCAAATCCGTTCCCAACGTGTAGTTGACCAACAAAGGACTGCGAGCCCGACTAAACGACATTACATTGCACTTTTCGGGATGAAATACCAGCTTATTTGCGATACTCCATTCATAGACTTGGTTAATGTCATGTTGCAGTGATTCAGAGTCCGACAGCTCTTGCACGCCATATATAAGCTTAAGGTCGTCAGCGTAAAGGAGACACTGTGCATGTCTAGGAAGAGAAGCCAAGTCATTAATCATGACGCTAAATAGAAAAGGCCCTAGGATTGAACCCTGGCTGACTCCGGAGCGAGTGTGATAGGATCTAGAGACGAAGCATCCGTGCTGCACATACTGTTGCCTGTCGCGTAGATAGCTGGCAAAAAAACGAAGCAGGCTTGGCGAGAAACCGATTTCGCATAACTTCTTTAGCAATATGTCGTTATCCACGCGATCAAAGGCTTTTTGAAAGTCGAAGTACAGGACGTCAACCTGTACTCCTTTATCCAGATGCTCAGAGATGGTATCAACCAGAGTTAGGAGGTTCGTTTCAACTGAACGCCTAGGCCTAAAACCATGTTGTGAGTCACAGAGATAGGGCTGCACTTGAGAGGATATAAGCTTTATTTATTACTGATTCGAATAATTTCGCAATACAGGAGAGAATCGCTATAGGGCGATAACTTTCTACCTTAGTTTTATCGCCTGACTTAGGAATTGGTCGCACCCGTGTTACCTTCCACTGGTTAGGATACTCTCCAGTGCGCAGAGCTAGGTTAAAGATATGACATAAAGGCTTAACAAACCACTCTTTGCATCCTTTGAGTATATATGCCGGAAATACATTGGGACCCACAGCGCTTTGGGCCTTCAAACGGCATATGCCGGCCTCAACATCCTGGGGAGATATTGTGCCAATATGAATAAGATTAGCAGTACACGTTTCATCCTGTTCAACAATTTTGGTACAGTTAAGTGAAGGCACATTAGGAAGGAAGACATTCGAGAAAAAGTTTGCAAAGGCCTCAGCAGCTTCCACACCTTCATAGGGTTTTTCGTCATATATAACGCGGTTCTCGAACCCACCCCTGGATTTTAGGTTATTCATATGCTGCCAAAAAGCTCGAGGATTACTAGTGATGTTAGCCTGAACTCTGCTGATGTAATCATTGTACGCTCTTGAAGTTTTAGATTTTATATCGGCTCTGAGTCTAGAAAAATTCGCATATAATTCCCCGTCTCCCGTTTTTTTCCACTTACGGTGTAGAAAAGCTTTACGTTTGATGTCTTTGATAATATCAGCTGTGAACCACACAGGGTACGTTCTGCTGGGCTTGCTAGATCTTGTCTTTTTGGGAATGCACGCGTCGAAAATGTCGTATATCGAACTATAAAAGTGGCCTACGGCGACATTGACATTACGGGCTTCAAAGATGCATGACCATGACGAGTCGGCGATAAGTTGACGAAGAAGCACGTAATTGCCTCTGGAAAAATTCCAGTCACGCCTCATATCAATGTTGCTGGGATCAGATATTACCGTACTCGTGGCTTTAAAGACCGGGACATAAATTTCAAGGGGAGGATGATAAGCGTCGGCATTTGGGACCAGGCTACCATCAGTGATCTCACTAACCGAAACACCACGAATGCGTTCTCGCACCAGCACCACATCTAGCACTCCTCCATGCGCATTTACTACATCATTCATCTCCACAAAGTCACACACAGTGGTAAAGTAGCAATAGTAACTCAGAACATTAGTTGAGGTGTACTTAGGGTTAAGGTTCAAGTCACCGACAATTATGACCGCCCCAATGGAATTAATAAATGATTCAACTTTTTGAAAGAACTGCATGTACACAATTTCAGAGGAGCTGGGTGGAATATACACCGCACACAAATGGAAAAGCGATTCACCCACAACGAACGAGGTCCACATGTCCTCTCCATCAGCTGTTTCAAACTCAGGCCGCCGTTGTAGACTTATACCTTGCCTCGTGGCAATCAGTACACCCCCACCTTGTCGACCCGTGACACGATCTCTGCGTAAGATATTCCAGGAATCACCAACCAGTTCAGGGTCCTCCACAGATGCCGACAACCATGACTCCGTGACGACGATGATGTCACTTTCATGAGCAGTAGTGGTTTGTTTGAAGTATCGTGTATTTTGGTCTTAGTATTGCAGTGAGGGACATGGACATAATTACGGAAGTATTTTCTTCCAGAATATATGATTGATAGTCGTAATAGGAGAGATGATAAATATGCCTAACCGAAGTGTAAACTCTTCGGTTAGCAGGCTAAGAATGCGTTTTAATTATTGACAGTACTCCTAGTAAGAAATTTTGGTATTGACGATTTTTTTTAACCCTGCTACAGACGATCGCGATGTGCGAACAAGGATTGCGTCAGAAGAGATAAAAGAGCTAATGAGCATTTTTTTTGGGGTACCCAATTAGCGCGAAGTAAAAAAAACTTAGTTTCAGTCAGCTTCGTAACGACAATTAAGCACTAAATTTCGATAATATCTCGGTTTTGGTGTCTTTGATGGATTGCCTCTATCTATGCCAGTAATTACACCGGCTATCTTACCCCACACCGGAACACAGTACTAACTATTTAGCGGCAGGTTAACGGGTAAGACGGTGGTAGCCATAGATGTCATATATACCATAGATCGTTCAAAGATAAGTTAAAACTTAGTGTTGAGACCTCTGACGTTTTGGTAGGTAATGGAGATTGTAGGGCCATTACTTAGACCCTGACGTTCCTTTGGTTTGCCTGTTTTGCATTCGAAAAAACCATTCACCGAACCGTTCACCGCAATGGTAACATCGTGGCCCAAACTCGCGACGAGGTGCAAACGGCTCCCTAGCAGATACCTCACGTAGCTTATACGATCTTGATGGATCTTGGCGTACAGCTTCAACTTCTAGGGCATGAGCTACGGCATCCTTAAAGCTTTCGTGGTGCCCTAGTCGTACTGCCGCCCTTACTTCCAAATCTCGGATCCCATCAGCAAATGCCTGCACCAGCATGGTTTTTATCAAAGAGTCAGCTGAACGTTGGTATGCCTTTCTGACCAGCTTTTCAATTTCCAGGGCCCATTGTTGCAATGTCTCATTACGTCCCTGCGTTCTGTCTTTCAGCTGAGCTCGGTAGACATGTTCCAGATGACTATCTCCGTAACGGGCTTCTAATGCTTCTAGAAGCCGGTCGTAAGTTTGCTCTTTTCCAAGAGCTTCTAGAATTGTAAGAGCCTCGTCACGAAGTGCCAGCGTCAGAGCCGTCATCGCTTGCTCCTTACTCCAACCGTTTGCTTTGGACACGGACTCAAACTGTAGCTTGTACGCCGCCCACGAAGATGTACCATCAAAAGGAGGTGCCTTAAATTTTCCACCTCCCGGCACAGATATCTCAGGTGATATGCCGGTGGTACTGATGCCACTAGCTACTTTTAATTCAAGTTTCTGGAGGCGACGCTCGACCGCTTCCTCTACAACATGAATCTTGTTCTCCATGTCACTGAGCTTCCCTTGGACTTCGTACATTTCTTGCTTCCATTCAGTAGCAGCCTTGTGCAACTCTTGAAGAATCAATTTCGACTGATCTTCTTGTTTCCGCGACTGCTCCTTCAGGAGAATCAGAATAGTTCTGAGGTCTGCGTCTTGAGTACTCTTAGCCTGCAAGCCAGACGGACCGGGCTTAGATGCAGTATCCTCACATGCTGGAGGCTCTTCACGTACTGCAATATCCTCCTGCGCTGCAGGTTCCTCACGTGCAGTTTGGCTCCGGGTCACAACTCCTTTTGGCTCGGTCTCGTTGTCACGTGGCGTTATACCCATTTTCTATCCCGCTTCTGACACCAAATGTTACGTTCGTGGGGTGGGTTTTCTATAGAAAATGTATAAATAAGCCACTAATTAAAGTTGAGACTTTAATTACTAATTAAAAGAAATACCGTCAGAGGGCGTGGGATAACACGGGTGTGAAGCGGGTTTTTGACGGCTTATTGGAGGGTGCGGTTGGTGTCGATAGAGCGAGAATAAATGCGGTGTCGCAGCCTGAGTCCGGAGCGTGGCTTCATGCCCTCCCCTCCCCTCATTTGGGTACCCTCCTGGACAGCAACTCGATGCGTGTGGCTGTTGCTCTTCGGCTCGGCTGTAGTGTATGTGAACCTCATGTTTGCATCTGTGGCGCTAGGGTCGAAAGTAACGGTCACCACGCATTGAGTTGTTGCCGGTGTGCCGGGAGGTTTCCACGCCACCATGCCCTCAATGATATCATTAGGAGGGCACTGGTCTCCGCTGGGGTCCCTTGTGTACTCGAACCTCCCGGCTTAAGTCGGTCGGATGGTAAGCGGCCAGATGGCCTTACATTGGTTCCCTGGGAAAAGGGTAAATGCTTGCTTTGGGACGCCACCTGCGTTAGCACTTTTGCGGCTTCTTATATTAGCCGTACTGTGGCAATGGGTGGCGCTGCGGCGGAGTTGGCGGCAGCTCGTAAGCGAGAGAAGTACGCGACTATCCCTAATTATTTATTTGTGCCGCTGGCGGTGGAATCCACTGGGTGTTGGGGGTCTGAGGCGAAGGTTTTTCTCGGGCAACTGGGGAGGCGTTTGCGAGATAGTGGGCTCGATCCTCGCTCCGGGGCTTTCCTTTTGCAGAGGCTGTCCATTGCAGTTCAACGCGGTAACGCGGCGAGCGTGATGGGCACCTTCGTATGTGGGGACCCGCGGAGCGAATTTTGTTGATGTCATTTATTAGGTATATGTTTAGTTTAGTATTATTTAGGACCTATGTTTTTATATAAATGTTGTATCGTGTTGTTTAAGTGACTAGTTAATAATAGAATGATTTTGTTATTTTAATTAAAAGAACAAACACAAAACTAAAACACTAATCGCACACTGAACACTTCACACTGGTACACTTTTACTCTCTCAAACTCGCCGTAGATTCGCAGTCTCAGCTCTTGATGTTAGCTATTCGCTGTCTCGATAGAAACTACTCCTCGGCCGGGTCATACTGTGTATTTATACTAGCCACTCAAATCTACAAAGTACGAGAAGATTCGACTCTAGAAAGTTCCCGAGTTAGGTGCGCGAACATTCTAGAGTATCGCTGTCTCTTTCTACAGGTTTCTCTTTCACACCCGTCCAGAATGTTCTCTCTATAGCTGTCTCGTTCACATCCTTCCAGAACATTCTCTCGTGCTGTCTCTATCTAATAGTGCTTTCTCTTTCACTCCTATGGGAAATTTAGCTATATACCGATTTGAACTTGAGAGGCCCAAAAGGGGTCCTGAAAACGCCTGAAAACGGGTTTTCAGGTTAATGCGCCATCCGATAGAGGGTATCCTGAAACGGCCTGAAAACATGTTTCAGGCGCCTGAAAACAACGGTATCTGGGGTGAATATTTGATTTTGTAGTATGTGAAAGAGGACCTTCTGAAACGGCCTGAAAACGCATTTCAGCCTGCTGAAAACGCTTCTAACGTGTCTAAAATCATATTTGTAGTTTTTATCATGCCACCGGCGTAACAATATATTTATTTGACACTTTCAAATTCTCAAAAGTTATCTAAAACACTTTGTTGATGTCACCTCTAGTTGCGTATCTCTACTTTTCATACGAGAAGTTTCTATGACAGCTGACAATGCTACTAAAATTCTGGCTCTGTTAATTTGATATAAATATTGTTACAGGACGGTAAAGTGTCACTAGAAGAGTACATCGGCGACATGTACCAGGCCGAAGAGGGAGAGGAAGAAGAACCCGACTGGGTCAAACAGGAGAGGGAGCAGTTTACAGGCTACAGGTCAGTTGTTCTAGCTTAATTAAGGTCCGTCCCCGCGCCCGAGTGGTATGCGTAATACATATCCCCACGAAAAAATAAAAATAATGTACCTAATAGGTAGGTAGGTTAGTAATTAGGTAGGTGGATATCTACTAAAGTGTATTTTAATGCCGCCATCCACCGCCAGCGGTGCGGAGTTACTAACCTTTCCTATGCCGCTGCCAAAAACAAAAATGAATTACAGATGTAGTGCAAAATTCTTACTCTTCCGGCTTTTCACGGAAACATCCGAATTCATATTGCTGTCACAATGAATTTCAGTATAATATTGCACTGAAGCTAATTGAGACAGGGAGATTAATTCGGGCGTTTCCGTGAAAAGCCGAAGAGAAAGGATTTTGCCCTACATCTGTAATTATGTTGAAATTTATAATTTAAAGTGTAACGGCTCTGTGACGGATACGGAAATTACGGAACAAGGCATACGGGTTAATGGCTCCGTTTAACGTTCGTTGTTGATAGCACTCGCAATTGCATACTAATATTACCGCGAACTTCGAAATACGCAATTTTGAGGATTTATCTCTCTCACTCTAATGACGCTTTCGTTGGAGTGACAGAAAAAATCTTCGAAATTCACGAATTTCGATTTTCGCGGTAGGCCAGTTACCAGCTATGCACGTGAAACGGGCCACTAACAAGTTCGCTCGCGGTGGCATAAATGATTTTAAAGTGTCTGACGTTACAAGAGCAGAAATGATACTCAAAGTGGTTCGTTGTAGAATGAACTTTATTTAAGAGAAAGGGTTTCCTTATACATATAGTAATTTAGTTCCATACGATGAAGGTTACATGATGAAATAGAAAGCGTACATTACCGACAGTCAAGGGTCACTACGCATGGTACAGTTATGACTTTATCTTAGTGTGCGTGGTGCACTCAGCCGCATCCACTTATACAGTGTGTAAAAGACACACATCATCAGCTTATGTTAGTCCACTGCTGGACGTAGGCCTCTCCTATTAACTATGCGTATAGACGCATTAGAAGGTAAATGCCCATAATCGCCACGCTGGGCAAGTGGATTGGCGATCGCAGTAATGTGTCCACTATGATGACGCTGCTGCCCATCATCAATCTTTATCAAATAATGGTCAGTGACACTTCAATCCCTTAGTCGATTCTTATGGCACCCGCAGGAGGAGTTGGGGTGGTGACAAATGTATTCTTACTGCCATCATCACACGGCAAACATTTCTATTACTCCCTAGGGAATTTCACTTTTCTATCACTCCCGCGATGCATACAAGCAATGACGCGCTTAAAGCAAGTGTGAATAAAAATTCATAAATAATTTCCAACATTCCAGAGACACAAACAAGGACGGCTACATGGACGCCGGCGAAGTGAAAGACTGGATCGCGCCACCGGAGTTCGACCACGCGGAGGCCGAGGCGCGCCACCTCGTGTTCGAGGCCGACGGCGACGCCGACGAGCGCCTCACGAAGCCCGAGATCCTCGACAAGTACGACCTCTTCGTGGGCTCACAGGCCACCGACTTTGGCGAGGCCCTGGCGAGACACGACGAGTTTTAACACCATTTTAAGTACTAAATTATAGTTCTGTTTTCGGTATTTTACTAAGGGCTGATTTTTAAATCCTCAGTTAAAAGTATCCGTCAGTTAAAATTATTACCATCCTTATCTTAGGTTAGGTCATCAGTCAAAAAAGGATAGAGCTAACATTTATTTGACAGATACTGTTAACTGGAGATTGAAAAATCAGTACTAAATGTAAACAAAATCACTCGAATAACTTCTTCATTCAGTTGAGGGTAGATGAAAACATGACACGATCTAATAAAGTGCATATTGAAAGGTACCTTGTCACTACTCTTAAAATAGACCTTATGTGTTCTTTAATAAAATCCATTTTAAAAACCGTGATATCAGTATGTTTTAAAACCAGGGGCATATTGCATAACAAATTACAACTAATAATGCTAGCGGAAGTCTCTTTTTAGTAAGGGTGATAGAAAAGAGATTTCCGCTTATAATATTAGTTGTAATTTGTTATGACATAGGCCCCAGGTATTTAATTTAACATGTAAATTCGAATTATTGAGCACCAAATATTTCGACACTGTTGCTATTACCATCTTCATAGAGTAACTTACTCATTCGAATATACATCGTAAATACCCAGTTTTAACCCTTAAATGCATGGTGATGTATAAATGCATCATTTATTCTTGACTCTATTGTCAGCATGTCAGAATTCTTTGAATAAATCTTTGTCAAAGTCATGCATTTTAGGGTTAAATTACACTAACAATTTAAATGACCATGTTATGGTAGCTTAAAAAAAAACAAATAAAGTAGCTTAATGGCAAGTCTTTCAGTGTTAGATTCGTGTGGTTTTGTATTTGGTTAGTACCAATAGATGTTAACTACCGAAAAATGTAATGAATTGTTTACATCTATTTAAATACCTAAAACAACAGACTATAGTGAAGCTGTCAATAAAAACTAAATTGTGAACAATTTTGAAACTAATAATTAACCCTTAGGTGCATAAAGTATCAAAAAGGATACGATCGAAATAACACATGTCAAAAAGTAATTAATTGTGACTCGAATCGATTGTTTGTATAAGTTATTTTAGAAATAAAATGTGTGGTACTATATTATGCACCTAAGGGTTAAGCATTGCAATTATTGGTCAAGTAATGAGATTTTCTCAGAGAGGCAGTAATCTTTTGTCTTGCTAAGGACGTACAAAAAAATGCCAGTTTAATTAAAATTAATAGTCTCATGTTGAATTTCATTTTAAAAGAAATGGACTTTAATGCATGGGATTTAAATTAAATTGACAGTTTTATAAACCCTATAAAGAACCTGAACCAGAATAGAAGAAATTTCTTCAAAAATAGTTATTAAGAAATTGGTTGTCTACGACCCATAGACACTACGTGCCAACTCCCCATAGTACAGTAGAGTTGTGTTGTGAAGTACAATTTTTAAAAGTGTTCGTATTTACTTCTTTTTATTACTATATAACTTTCTGGTGCGAGTGCCACTGATACAAAATCATGCATATAAAGATACCATAATGTATACCATATAACATATTAATTAAACATTAAACACTCAAAAATGTAAAGTTTAATGCAAACTTGAGCATAATTTCACACTTCATGAAGACGAGTACAATTTAACATATAACCTAAGATATGAATAACAGAGTACAGTGAAGCAGTGAATAAAAGTTAAAATGTCAACAATTATACGTAACGTAACGGGTTCCTTTGAATATGTTTAAATACCCTACTGTTTTAAGGGATCAATTGTTTCAAGCTCTTGTTTAAAAAATACGATTAAAGTATTCACAGTGAATTGAATTTATGAGAATGATGCAAATTTACAAAACAAGACACTGTATTCGAGGACTGTTTGCTGCATGTTGCAACTAATGCATCTAAGACCGACGTCTAAATAAAGGCAGTTAAAGGCAACTTATCGATTTACATAATTATTTTACTATCATACATAACATTTGATAATATTTTAAACCATTCCGTCTTGGCAATCTCAGTCTCATAATTTGAGTACTTAAACTGTATTTTTATATTTATAACTTTGCCATATTTTTCTACCCTAATATAGATGTAAGTTTAGATTTAGTGGAAAACCAAAGTTATGTTGCTATCTCAGTGGATTTATGGCTACTTCAGAGCGATTGTTCTGTTTTATTTATTTCCAAGTCTCACTTTATAATAATGATGAAATTTGTGTGTTGTATACTAATGTACTTTCCTAATTTGTGATATATTTTTCCATATGCATTTATTATATGTATTCCAAGCTTATTGCTAATATTATTGTTAAGTATTCTTAAGTAAACAACCAATAATGTGTATGTATTATATAATAATTCTGGGTTCACTAACAAGTTCAGTTCTGTACTTTCAGAAAATAAATACATATTTTTTAAAAATTGTTTCATTTGCCCTATTTATCTTTACTTGCCTTATCCAGTAAACGATTTTCCAACCATCTAATACCTACACTATTTTGCTCTAAAACTGCCCTATTTCTTTCCATCCGAGTCAATATTTTAGTGAATTTTTCCTGTTCAGTTAAATTTTCCCATGGTGTTGCTTAATTTTTAGTCAAGAAAATAGCGTTTTACGGTAGGAAAGTTATATTACGGGTATATTACTAGATAGGACAAGTTAAAAAAATGCTACCAGGGTCGCGTTTTATAAAGTTATAAAACGCGACCCAGGGTGCGCAGCCAAGATGCCAATTGCTAACGCTCAATCGTGAATCGTGAATGGCAAGTTGGCAACTAACAAGTCTTTGTCGCACTAATAAGAAAGAGTGATACTATCGTATTGACAACTTGGCTACGCACTTTGACCATTATACTGATATTGTCTATCCCCCTAATTCATAAACGTCTCGTAACTTAACAAGCCGATAAGTATTGTTTGTCCCTTTCCGTCTTATAGACATAAAGATACTTAGCGGCCTCGATATTTTCAAATCCTCCTCTAACTTTTGATCCATGGATCCAAAAAATGTGAAAAAAATCATGAATACTGGGCGTACAGAATATCTAACCTTTTCAACGCCAAGAACCACTAAAGTGGCCGTGTGTTGTCCTGCCTACCACGCCAGCAGCCACTAAAGTGGTCATCGAGTATGCTGTCAAAGTAACTGTCTTGCTGACAGATAAGGTTTATTTTCATTGTTCATTAGTAGAGATACTGGCGTGTAGGTATATCACAATTTGATGCGAGAGGGAAAGCGTTGAAAAGGTTAATAAACCTATTTTGAACATAATAGGTCTAGACGTTTTTGAATAACTACGGACCCCTGAGCATGGTCCGACATGCTGTTGACCGACCTTTTCAGTTTTCAGTTCTTTACGTAACTAGCTAAATCATCGGCAATGTAGTATCGGGCGGGCACCGAATCGAAAAACTTGTGCGTGAATGTGTAGATGATTTCGAACGCCTTGTCTATGAAGGCGCGCCCGACTGATTTTACCAGGGCTTTTCCTGTGTCTCTTGCGTTTAGTACGTCCATTACAAACTTGCCTGAAAAGAAAGAAATAAATTATTAACCTTTTGAACGTCAAGCGGTGACTTTAATAAGATAACCACACCAAGCGATAGTAGGTATCGCATTTGCGAAGGACCTAAAATACAGTGAACTGACTACGATAGAGGCGTGTTCAGATATTTTGGAGCTCTCCGGACGCTACGATATATTTGATGGCGACTGTACTTAGTTTGTAGTTTTAAGTATATTTAAATAATTATTTTCTGTCATTATATGCTATGTCGTTAATATTTATTTCTGCTACGCGTAGGTAACGAATATGTTCAAATTGACAATCACTAGACCCGAGAGGTCTAGAGATTACTGATTTGGTATGCTAATAATGTCGATCTTGACCGCGAACGAATGTGAATGAATCAAGGCCGAATCAAATTATATTAAATATTATGTCTAAATCACACAAGGTCGTAAAAAGCCAGACCCCTATCCAGTATACCCTAGTGAGTAATGCGTAAATCTGGCAAATTTCTATAAGTAGACCAATAAGAGGGTAGTTAGGTACCTACCTACACTCAACCAATTGGGATCCTTGGGCGGTAACCGTTATAATGGCGGGACCAGATCCTGAATTCGATCGATTCATATTGCATTATTGTACTATTTGGTACCTGTTGTAAAAAAAATTGTACCTCTTCTATTTCAAAGTTATATTCAATCAGTCTGGTCCCGCCATTATAACGTTATAATGGCGGAACCAGATCCTGAATTCTTCCATATTCTGTCGATTCATATTGCATTATTTAGTACTGAATTTGTACTATTTGGTACCTCTTGTAAAAAAATTAGTACCTCTTCCATTTCAAATTTATATTTCGAACAGTGTGGTCCCGCCATTATAACGTTATAATGGCGGAACCATGTCCTGAATTCGATCGATTCATATTGCATTATTTAGTACTGAATTTGTACTATTTGGTACCTGTTGTAAAAAAAAATGTACCTCTTCCATTTCAAAATTATACTTGAAATAGTCTGGTCCCGCCATTATAACGTTATAATGGCGGAACCAGGTCCTGAAT
Organism: Thaumatotibia leucotreta; assembly: GCA_025490895.1. NCBI lineage: Eukaryota > Metazoa > Arthropoda > Insecta > Lepidoptera > Tortricidae > Thaumatotibia > Thaumatotibia leucotreta. Next base: position 2,986 of record JALPQI010000074.1, on the reverse strand, counting down.
TCTGTTCATATTCTGTGGATTCATATAGCATTATTTAGTACCAAATTTGTACTATTTGGTACCTCATGTAAAAAAAATTAGTGCCTCTTCCATTTCAAAATTATATTTAAAATAGTGTGGTTCAAATGGTCTGGTGGAAACAGACTATTTCAAATATAATTTTGAAATGGAAGAGGTACTAATTTTTTTTACAAGAGGTACCAAATAGTACAAATTCAGTACTAAATAATACAATATGAATCGACAGAATATGGAAGAATTCAGGATCTGGTTCCGCCATTATAACGTTATAATGGCGGGACCAGACTGATTGAATATAACTTTGAAATAGAAGAGGTACAAATTTTTTTACAACAGGTACCAAATAGTACAAATTCAGTACTAAATAATGCAATATGAATCGATCGAATTCAGGATCTGGTCCCGCCATTATAACGGTTAACCTTGGGCGCTGTCCTGTAGGAACCATATCAAAGTAACGTTATCAATCTGATTGTAAGACATTCTAAACAACTTTTCGTTTTGACATGGTTCTAAAGTGGCCTAGGGTTCCATTAAAATTGATTGACCGTACATTATCGACATTATCGTAAACTATAAAAAAAATAAGTATAATGGTAGCAACTTCTATTGCCGACGCGACGACTTTAGAATACAAGGACATGACGGATTCGTGGTAAATAAATCCCCTCATCGGGATTCGAACCCGCAACCCCCAGCTTCGGAGGCATAGTCATTAACTCATTAGGTTACCAACTAGGCTACTGAGGATGACTGTGATATGTTATTTAATTTATTATTCTTTGTGTAAGATGTCCCAAGATATTTATTTATTTATTATGCTATTAGGTAAGTTACAAAATATGAATCTTACTCATTTCTCGGCCACCCAGTTTAAGGTTTTCGCAGTGGAACAAAACTTTTCCCAATATGTCAACCTTGTATCTGTATTTGTCATATTTGTTGCGAATGTACAGCTCCCCATTGGCATCCCTTTCAACTTCGATGTCAAAATCGACTCTTATGTTTATTTTTTCTGGAACAATAAATACGATGATTATGCCACAGATCATATTATTATATGCGCATAACATTAAAATAATGCAGTAGGTAGAGTAATTATGTAGAAGCATTGCGACTCTAGGTCTTTTCAAATCATTAACAAATCAAAATGGCGTTTTATATTTAAAATTTGTCTCATAGTTTCACAAACTGCAAACTAAAGGAGGGCAGATTGCGATGGTATGGTCATGTAATGCGACGAGAAGATACTCACACCCGTCCGCAAGGTGCTCGATATCCCCAATTCACCCAGAGGAAGAGGAAGACCTCCCGCCACGTGGTGGTCCAATGTCCAGAGAGACCTCAAGCAACTGTCACCAACCACGACAACCCGGGGCAGAGCGTCCTGGCGCCAAGCCATAAGGAGGCCCGACCCCAACTAACGAGCTGGAACCAAGGACAGAGAAAGAGAGAGAGAGTTTCACAAACCTGCTTTGATTTTGCCGAATCCATCGCCGCGCACTGGTTCCTTGCCGAATACCGCTTCCAAGAGGGGACTGTCAGAAAAGGCAGTGTATTTTCCCTTCAACGTAATGTTACATGTCACGTCCATCCATGCGTGTCCCTTCTCAATCTCCGTTCTGAAATTAGGAAATACCAACTTTTCAATTTAAAGGTACCTTTTTACATTTTTTATATTTACTTGCCTATTCATTCGATTTCAATTTATTTCGATCATATGGGTTTGAGTTGAGGATATCTCAATGCAAAGAATTCCATGGTCACTTGGGTACTTATCCAAAGGAAAGAGCACCCAGCGGAACTATATAGTGGTACATTTCGAAGTAAGTGCAAAAAAATTCTTTTTCGACGAGGCGTGGGTGAAAGTTTGTGCACGAATGAAACGAGGGCGACAATCACCCGAGTTAAAAAGAAGTTTTTACACGTGTATCGAACGACTTTTTTCATAACAAGTGCCTTAAAAAGAGAAATTTACGCAAAATAAAAAAATATATTCTACTTATAACTACACAAACATTTTGATAATTCTGAATATTCTGAAGACTACCTGACCTCTCAAGTGTCTACAACATCACAATTTATGATACAATTGCGACACGTTTCACGATAAATTAAGATGCTTACGAAAATCGGTTGAAAATACAATCCTTGACTCCAGTAGCGACTCCATCCACCATAGTGAGGGTAACTAAGTCGAATGCAGCAATAGCAGATACATTGGTAAGCTGGAAAGGGTCTACCGGGGGAATACCCAATTCCTCGATTCCACTTTTGCCAATGTTGTGTAAAATCTTTTCGAACAGGTGCCTTTGGCACTCACCGTCGTTTATTGGGCATCTTGCCAGCGAGTCAACTGAGAACAAAGGACGAATTTGTAACAAGATGATTTCGGGGATGATTGTATTCACAAAACAACGGCTTAAGTGGTATGTCAGCATGTTGTTATTACAAATTATATTAATTATACCTATGTAATTTTCTTCGGTAGGTAAACTTCGGAGATTAAAGATAGGGTATAATATAAGGTAAGTAAAGTTAAGATGTTTTCATTCATGGCCACAAATCCTCCAGAAACTTTAGTTTTTAAACCTGACGGACTTAAGTCTTTATCATTTCATATGATAATATTTAGTCATTATAATTTCATATGATATTATGATTGTTCCTTGATTTCCGATTGAGAGCAATGAATGTACTCACAGTCTGGTAAAAATGAGTAGAAATTAAAAAGTGGCAACATCGTCATGTGTATTGCCACTTCATATTTCCTACCCTTTCTTACCAGTGTGTAAATTAGGTTCCCGAAAGGTCAAGCAACGGACAGTGAGACAAAGTGGCACCACGCCATAATGGTTCCTTTTACTGTTTTTATCTTAAATAGGTACAAAACTCTAATTTCTAAGCGTTGGGACCACGCGAAATAGGCACGTTTGATGTAGAGGTAGAGTTGCAGAAAATGACC
>JALPQI010000073.1:0-16452 GCA_025490895.1 Thaumatotibia leucotreta | reverse complement strand
GCATCGCTCTTCCGAACTTACAATAGCTAGAAAAGTAGATAGTCTGCATACATGATAAGTGATTTTCTGTACCTATATGAATAGTAGAATGTGAATAAAAAAAATCTCTAATGCACATATGAATAATGAACAACAATACAAAATATGTAAACATACGTCAACCACAATCGTCCATACATATTCTGACCTTGTCGGTCTTTGTTAATATATCTGAAATGTAAATACTTAAGAAAAAATATATAAGGTAATAGAGATGACCAAATCTCGTTACAAATCATAGTAAGACATCAATATGTCCTTCAGTAATCGGCTTTCAGGGGTAGCTATTTATCGAAAAAGGTAAACCTGTGCAGATGTCGGAGTGTAGGTGGAGACAGGGCTGCTGGCTGTCAGACAACGCTTAGCGACCGCGTCTCAAACCGGCCAGTATACTTTGTACGTTTCTTTGGGGTCTTTGCAAAAAAAAAAATAGTTAAAGCCTTAATGAAAGCAAAAAATCATGATCGCGTAAATTATGTTACGAAAGTCAGTCATACAAACTATGTGATATGCTCTGTCAAACAACCTTCGGCAGTAGTAAAAGTCGGTCTTTTCAGTGCTAAAAGTTGTTACAAAATATGACGTGAAATTTTGTTTTCATTATATGCCTTTATGGATAGATAATGTTAAGGAATTGACGCATACAAAAGACGCAGCCACCCTCAAGAGTAATTAGTAGGTAAATGCCCATAATCGCCACGTTGGGCAAGCGGATTGGCGATCGCAGTAATGTGTCTACTATGATGACGCTGCTGCTCATCATCTATATTTATCAAATGTCGACACGGTGCATCCTATTTCAATAACTTACATAACACAAAAACTATGAGCACTTTTTAGTATTATGTCGCTTTGTTTTCTATTTCCATTAGTGTTAGGGTGACGCGGAGCGGAGCGGAGCTGTGCAAAATTGACCAATTGCATTCTTCAAATTCGAATTCAGAACACTGTGATGCGGTCTCGTTGGCAGAGGTCCCACAGCTCCGCTCCGCTCCGCGTCAGCGGAGCCGCACCCTTAGTAGTTAGTATAGAGATACGAGCATCGGAAGGATTTCAGATTCACAGGACATGAATTCTGTTAGGTGAATCTTTATGTACTACCGAAACAGGAAGGTCATATTATACAAGAATCGCGTTGAGCACCCGGCTACAAATGTATCGTGAATAGGTTGAAGTAGCCTGGGCAACAGCACAATAGGGCGTCGAGGGACCGGCGCCAAGCTCCCAAATGGAAAGATAAGATGATATCAAGGCTTCCTGTGCATACATATGACGTATGTCGTATAAATTGACTGCCTACTCTAGGATTTCCAGGAACAACGTGAGGATCCAACTTTCGCCAGATGTTTTCGATAACCAGGTGATCTTCCGAAAAAGCGTGTTCAGAGTCCCACGTTGGCCTCCGATTTAGTATTTTTCTTTAGTAAATATATTTTTGAGTTATGGTTATGACAATTAAATCACTTAATATTAACATGAGGAGCTAGCCCCTTGTGAGACAAAGTGGCACACAATATTTGTCTTACGTATATAACTATGCGAATTATTTAAATATTAATTAATTTATTCAAAGAGGAACATTAATAGTACAATGCATATGGATCCTAAGCTAGGCATCCCTGTGTTACAGGACCCGAAGAACTACTTAAATGAACAATATTTCGTACAGAGGAAACTTATTAAGAGGATTTGACCATATAGGTACTGGGGGCCAATTCTACTAACATGCATTGAGTTTAGGTTCGATAACGGTTCTGCTGTAATTCAGTTTCTATTCAGTGTCAGTCTGAGTGACAAAGTTATTCTACTATTTTGTGATCTAAATTGGAACGTAATCTAAGTAGAATCGCAAACGAATCGCAATAGAACCGAAACGTTTAGTCCAAAGACTAAATAAGCTGATTTGAGTGTTACCATGACGATAATATTTTTTACTACTAAATTAAAGTGTCACATTTAATGTACAAATTTGAGATTATTATATGATTTTATGTTACTAATTGCGTATTTTTTCAATTAATTAACTTGATATTTAATACATTAAACAAAAAAATATGTTAAGAAACGTCAAATAACCAAAAAAAAAAACTATAGTGTCAATGACGTACACGTCAAACTTCAAACTCCGCGCCAAACTACAATAGTTTAGATTTATTTTGTGGACATGGAAGCCAATCGAAGAAGAAATACCTCAGTGAGGCAACTGGAGCTTCTTATTGCGTTTATGGAGGAGCACCGTGACTTAGCACTGGGACGTGTTTCGGTCACGGGAAGCCAGGGCTTTGTCCTGCCGCTTGTGGGCCCAATGTTCCACATTATTGAACGCGGAAGGTGTTGCTAGAAGCCCTAAGGAGTGGACAAAAGTGGGCTTATTTTTAATTGGCCTCATGTGATATCCAAGTTCACTAGTAATAGAGGAAGTTTTGCTTTAATAAGACATGTTTACATGAAATAAAACTATGCAAACGGATAAACTCGCGTATATTAACTAATTTTAACTTCATTCCGACGTTTCGAACACTTTACAGGGTTCGTGGTCTGCGGATGACTGACAATGGAGGAAATTTGATAGATCTACCTCCATCAAAATAAGAAAGATAAGTACAAAACTACCCACGAAAGAAAAATTACTAAACCACAGACAATACATTTTAAGGGTGGATGTACATACAAAATTTGCAAATTAAGCTAGTTATTCATTACAAATATTTTCAGAAAGAAGACAAGAGACAAAAAAATAAATGATCTACGCCGGTTCTATCCCTACGCCACTGCCTGAGAAGTATTTCCTTCCTTTGTATGATTGTATTGTTAGGAAGGTATCCCAAAATTGGGACCGGCAAGAAACTCAGCGGGACAACTCTTTTCAAAAAACATTTGTGGTACATCTTAAGATCATCATGCATTAAACCGAAACATACAATTTTATGAAATAAAACTATGAAAACGGATAAACTCGCGTATATTAACTAATTTTAACTTCATTCCGACGTTTCGAACACTTTACAGAGTTCGTGGTCTCCGAGTCATCCGCAGACCACGAACCCTGTAAAGTGTTCGAAACGTCGGAATGAAGTTAAAATTAGTTAATATACGCGAGTTTATCCGTTTTCATAGTTTTATTTCATGAGTAATCCTCGCGGTAACCGAAGAAAATATTACATACAATTTTAATTAATAATGAAATTTAAAATAATTTTGAAAAAAATTTTGCCAGTACTAAAAAGGGGGGTAATGGTCACCGCCGCCAAATACATCAGCCTCACGGTTTATGTCTAGACTGTTCCTTTATCAGATGAACAACTGGATCCCAAGCTGGTGGTAGAGACAAGCTTCTTTCCATTCTATTAAAGTTTGGATATTTCATTATCTCAATAGCCTCACGCAACATTCTAGGAATGTTTCTCTTCTCCTTAACGAGAACCAAAGGCTTGTCAAACTTAATAGAATGATTCGGTCCATCACTGACATGCTCCCAAACCGCAGACTGTTGTCGACGGTGCTTGACGTCGGCTATGTGTTCCTTCACCCTAGTAGTGATATTCCTCTTTGTCTGCCCAACATATGAAAGCCCACATTCACAGTCCAGCTTATACACTCCTGCATTCAGTAAGGGGGTGCTATACTTAACAGGCCTCAGAAACTGCGACATCTTCTTCATTGGCTTAAAATAGGTTTTAATAGAAGCACGTTTCAAGATGCGGCTGATCCTGTCTGTAACCCCTCCAACAAAAGGCAGAACGGTTGGCCTGCGCTCAACAGTGGGAATCTTCATACGAGTCTTCTGATCGGTTCGAGGAATCTTCAGGTTGTTTGCCCGAAGTGCCTGCCTAGCATGCCGAAGCTCCGCAGCTAGATGCCGATCATCGCATATCTTTTGGGCTCTCTGAAACAAAGATTTGCCTACAGTAGCTAGTTGGCTGGGATGGTGGTGGGAATTGCCATTTAAATACCTATCAGTGTGAGTAGGTTTCCTATATACAGTGTGACCCAAAGTTTTATCCGGATTTCTTATAACCAAAACATCTAATCTAATGAATGCAGGAGTGTATAAGCTGGACTGTGAATGTGGGCTTTCATATGTTGGGCAGACAAAGAGGAATATCAATACTAGGGTGAAGGAACACATAGCCGACGTCAAGCACCGTCGACAACAGTCTGCGGTTTGGGAGCATGTCAGTGATGGACCGAATCATTCTATTAAGTTTGACAAGCCTTTGGTTCTCGTTAAGGAGAAGAGAAACATTCCTAGAATGTTGCGTGAGGCTATTGAGATAATGAAATATCCAAACTTTAATAGAATGGAAAGAAGCTTGTCTCTACCACCAGCTTGGGATCCAGTTGTTCATCTGATAAAGGAACAGTCTAGACATAAACCGTGAGGCTGATGTATTTGGCGGTGGTGACCATTACCTCCCTTTTTAGTACTGGCAAAAATTTTTTCAAAATTATTTTAAATTTCCTTATTAATCAAAATTGTATGTTTCGGTTTAATGCATGATGATCTTAAGATGTACCACAAATGTTTTTTGAAAAGAGTTGTCCCGCTGAGTTTCTTGCCGGTCCCAATTTTGGGATACCTTCCTAACAATACAATCATACAAAGGAAGGAAATACTTCTCAGGCAGTGGCGTAGGGATAGAACCGGCGTAGATTATTTATTTTTTGTCTCTTGTCTTCATTCTGAAAATATTTGTAATGAATAACTAGCTTAATTTGCAAATTTTGTATGTACATCCACCCTTAAAATTTATTGTCTGTGGTTTAGTAATTTTTCTTTGGTGGGTAGTTTTGTACTTATCTTTCTTATTTTGATGGAGGTAGATCTATCAAATTTCCTCCATTGTCAGTCATCCGCAGACCACGAACCCTGTAAAGTGTTCGAAACGTCGGAATGAAGTTAAAATTAGTTAATATACGCGAGTTTATCCGTTTTCATAGTTTTATTTCATGAGTAATCCTCGCGGTAACCGAAGAAAATATTACATGTTTACATTTTAGTTTTGGAACGATTACAAATGCCGGGTATTATACTGATAACTAGTGGTAAATAACAGTTATAACTAGTGGTAAACTAAAGAATACTTATTGAGTTGATAGAGGAGGACTTCTATAAGGTAACCGCCAGTTTAGTAATGGTTTGACCAGCAATTATTCAATGTTATTTTTTTCAATCAATTTGCTCTTTCAGCGGAGCTGGGAGCTGGGGTTTCATCGGAATGAAAATGATAATGTTTTCGTTACAGTGTTAACGAAACAACAAGCGAGCCCTCTTAAGCTAAGAGGTGTGACTTTGGCTCAGAACACAGAGTTGTAACATTTAGTCTGTGTTGCTTTTCATTGCGTTGCAAGTCGCAATAACAGTGCCTAATGAATGTGTGTTAAATATACCTAGATATTAGTTTGTCTGACAAGATTTTTACCATAAAACATGCAGGTGCGGTGAAATAAAGAAGTAGATTTATTGCCGTTTCTTTCAACCTTTGAAAGCTTTTTGCCGCTGCGACATTAACTGAGGACATGCTATCAGATGGGTCACAATGTTTTATTAAGCAGTTTGATTTACTTACTTGTTTAGCTATGTACAGTAACCTAGTAATCCTGATTTTATGTCCCTTACATTTACCTAATACCTAATAAGCCCTACGAAACTAAGCTGTCCCAAATGCCGATAAAACATCTTGAGCGTAAAATTTGTGTACGTACCCATATTTCATTACATAATCCTGTTTGGTACACAAATCATTTTAAAATGTATCTCTTGTGCGAGAACTCTGCGACTCGCTAGCGACATAAAGAGCGATCTTTATTAGAGGAAGTTCTGTGTATTGGTCCCCGGGTCCCCGTTTGTGGCACGAAGTGTGCACCGCAAGCGCTCGAATAGCGGACAACTCGCGTTGCTCTGCTTGTTGGTTTTCCGACGATTTTAAAATGCTTAGTTTGTGTCTTATGGCTGAAAGGAGGTATACCTAAGCATCGCGGTTTCGATGAACAATTTTAATATTTTGTGACCTTCCGGCGTTAAAGATTCATTTTAAATGCTTACCTAGCAAAGGGGTTGCCGGCCGAAGACATATAGACGGCCGAGCGAAGTAAGGACGGATAGGTCTGAGTACAACCCTATGTTTCCGGCCGAGGTATGCATCTATAGTGCTTTTCTCAAACATGCAATGAAATTAAACAACAAAAACATCAAAGTTTTCTTTTTTATGTGGAATGGAATTAAAAAAGCTCACTTTGCAAGATTTGTATTAAATTCCATTAACGACCTCTTGTCCTAGTCGAACCTGAAGGTGCATTCAGATCAAACGAGATTTATATCGTGATTTTATCCCCCACTCTACGAAATTCGATCGTTAGACAAAACGTGATTCGTTGATTTTGTAGAGTGGGGGATAGAATAGTGAATGCTCGTTTGGACTGAATGCACCTTGAAACGTCATACTTCGCAGCCTATTGTAAGGAACATAACAAAAATATTTAATTGCATGTTTGAGAAAATGTATTGTCTTTAAACCGAAATGTTCTTGTATAAAATTAAATGTTGCGCTTTTTTGACATACCTTTTAGCGAAAACCTAATATGTATAATATCGGTAAGTATTGTTTGAATCTTGTAACGGCAAACAGTTAGGTTCATAAAATTTGTTACGTGTAATGCCTGTTTTATATTTTATTTATATTCAAAAACACTCCTGAAAAATACATAAATCAATGCAATAATAATAATCGATATTAAATTTCGAACTTAATCGGCCCAGACGTTTTTGAATAACTACGGAACCCTACACTGAGCATGGCCCGACATGCTCTTGGCCGGTTTTTTATAATAGAGTTTTACGGATCGTCTTTCATCATTAATTCAGAAAATTAGAGTTACGACCTCGTATACCGAGGACATATACTCATACAGTTATTCCACAAACTTTCATAATATATTGAGACACATAGCCAACTGCATCCAAAATTAACTTGACTATCACATTACAGAGGCACAAATTAACAAATGGACCACACGGCTAACAAAATTCCGTTTTCTAAACGGCGTAACCGTAATAACATTCATATCACTTACGTCTATTTGAACTAAATTTCAATTTGCATTTGCTTTATGATTTTAATTTAATGCTGCCGTTGTTTGGTTTTACTTCTTTCTATCTGGCAGTCAGCTGTTTGTTTGTTGCTTCTATATTTTAGACTATTACTGCAGGATTTAACTTTGCATTTGAAATTAAGTACGCATTATAATCTACGTCTAAGTAGGTAGCAATGTGCCGAGGATAAGTTTCATAAGTTGCGAAACTTCTATAGAGAATGTCCTCGGTAATTTAAATTTTATAAGTAATCTAATCATGTCAAAACTGTTGTATATACATGACTTTCAAGGTATATTTTATGCCTTGTTTACTTAATTGCGAAATACAGTACCTATTCTTTATAAAACACTTTTTTATAAGTTCTCGTGGAAACATTCTCAATGAGAACTTACTCTTAAATTCTCATGAAAATTGTCGGAAATTTTCTAGTAGGTATATTCCCGCAATTTTGAGAATGTTCTGCAACTTGTATATACCTACATTGCTACGTCTAAGCTATTTCATTATACGAGTAGGTCGCGATTTTTGAGCAAACTTTGTGAAAAATGCCACTACGAATAATAAAATGCGCCATTTCTGTTCGCAATTTATAAAAACGCAGATAATATTTTTATGTTCCATAGATCAAAGTTTTTCTAATCATTTAGCATCAATTAATACTTTTTCGAAAGTAGACTGATGTGCGCATTTATAGCAACTAATACTTAGCGTATAATGGCAATGGCTTAACCGTTTCAGTGCGGATGGCACGCCTGGCGTGTCATGAATGTTTTTAACGAGTGGCGTATGACACGATAGGCGTGTCATTATATTCTATGGCGTAAGGCACACTTGGTGTATCATGAAAAAATTGTTCGCTGCCATAGATAAAAGTTTTTGAAAATGGAACACGCAACGAATCGGTTTTAATAAAACACTACTACTATTGATTCGTATTTATTCTTTTTGATATTGTCTTATATGTAAATCGAACAAATGGAAACTTTAACAGGTTTCTGCGCTAGATAAAGCAATTAGAAAATCCAACAATAGGTAGTTTCAAAATGTTAGCCATACAAAGAAATACCTATGATAATTACCTATACCTTATTCAGCTGTGGGCTGACTTTGAAACCAATTTTGATGCCCTAACCCCCTAAAGTACGTCTATATGTCACGCTAATCTATATTTAGTGTACATCCGTAATCCGTCCAAATTATCTCTTATCTGAGTTAACCCTCGTAAGCCGGCGGATACGCAATCCGATTTTTTGACCCTCGCTTTATTTGATGTTATAATAAGTTCTGTAAATAAGCGAAGGTGGACGCGGGGTGTGGAATTAATGAGGAAAAGGAATTCCCAGGTCTAAAAGCCCATAGTGAATTATAATTACATGGGTCGATTGCAAAAAAAATGTACATACAATAGTATAAAGGCCTTTAATGCAAAAAAAATATGCCGTGTGGTGACAGCAGTAAGAATACATTTGCCACCACCCCAACTCCTCCTGTGGGTGTCGTAAAAGTCGACTAAGCGATTGAAGTGTCACTGACCATTATTTGATAAAAGATTGATGATGGGCAGCAGCGTTATCATAGTGGACACATTACTGCGATCGCCAATCCGCTTACCCAGTGTGGCGATTATGGGCATTTACCTCCTAATGCGTCTATACGCATAGTTAATAGGAGAGGCCTACGTCCAGCAGTGGACTATCTTAGGCTGATGATGATGATGATGATGAATGAAAACAAAACATAATGTCATCATTTTTGTGTTACATAGTATTTTTTTTGTTACAACTTTTGACATTGAAAAGAGCGACAAATTTTATGTACTTAAGCGATTTTTTTTTAATTCCTTACCCGCCTTTATCTACTGCTATGCTATTCTCTTATTCACACAGCTCGACGACGAGACAGCCTTGTCTAAAATCCTAGCTGTTTTATTTGACATTAGGAATCGAGGCTGTGAGCGAGGTTGTGGGCGAGTTCATCGCTGTTTTTCGTTAGAGAATACGAAGTTCGTACATTAAACGTCAAACTCTCGACGCAGTGTAGTTCCAGCTCACGCCGCATTCGTCGCCGAGCACTAGTGTCGTTTAAAGTACATTAGTGAAAACCATTTTTAGGTTCGAAGCTGCCGCAGCGCTGACACAGCGTTGACAGCAAGGCGGTCCTTAGTGAATAACACTGCTGATAAATGTTGTCGAACAGAGTACATGCTATGATTAGTATGACTAAATTTTGTAACTCAATTGATACGATCGTGATTTTTGTTATGATTAAGGCCTTAACTATTTATGTGCATTTTTTTTGCAATGTGTCTGGTTGTTGTGGGATTCGAACCCGTATCCTCCGGATTGCTGGTGGGTTACCGACAGCATTTTATTTTCTATGGTAAGCGCATGTGTTACTTAATAATGGGATTACCGCATTCGAAAAAATTAACACTAATATTTACAATTAAACAAATTGATGTTTTCTAATCATTATAATTTACACAAGTTATACAAAATGGTACTTTACTGTACGCGCGCGGGAATTAATTTTCATAGCACTTTTCTGAACGGTCTGTCTGGAACTGCTGACATTGTCTTTTTTACTTCGCATACATTGGAAAATATTCTATGATATTATTTATCAGCCCATCATATTTGGTCAGCCTCCGTAGCCTAGTGTAGTCATCATGCCTACGAATCTCCTAATTAATTATGATTTAATTGATACTCTTAATTTAAATGTAATTTTTTATGTAGGTAAATTTAGTTTTCTCCAATATGCTCGGAAATGTTCGCATTAATGTAGCAAAAACGAAACGCGAAGTACCTTCTTATGTACCAGCTCAAATTAAAAAAAAAGATTTTCATTATTGTACAGTTTTTGCGGCCGCGAAATTGTACTAAAATCCATTAATGTATTGTTTTTTACTTCTTAAAAACTACTTTTGGACTTTGAAAAAAATGCATACAGCCAAATTCTAAAGCCACGACCAAACGCCTGGTCTGGATAGAGCGAGAGACGGCGATCAAATCTATGGCCGTCTCGTTCTATCATGAGTTACAAACGCCTCGGTGTGTCAGGTCGTGTAGGTACGGTTTAATGAAACCATAGATATCGTTACTATTTTTTATGAACGACCATGCATTAAAAAAAAGTTTAGGCGGGAATCATAAGAGATTTTTTCTTTTCAATTGTTATTCAATTTGCAAGAAGAATTACTTAATCGATTGTAATAAAATATTTTGTTTTATTTCCTTGCATGTTTGGAGAAAAGTCCTATATGTGCCTCGGACGGAAATAGAATTTCGTGGATTCGTATGTAATTGTCGGCCTCAGCTTCGCTTCGTCCGACAAAAAATACTCATCCACGAAATTCGCTTTCCCGGCCTCTGCAATAATGTACTATTATTTAACAATAAATAATCGGCCTAATAGGTAGATATAACAAAAATTAAGGCTCAATTAACTCATAATGAGGAGACTCTTTGGCGATTTCTTGTTTGTTTTCATAGTGAAAGTTGCTCAGCTTGACCGGACCTAGTACCTTGTTCTACTACCAGTACTCCGCGAAAAACGAAATTCGTAAATTTCGAGGATTTGTCTCGCTCACAAGGCTCGGAACCGGTTTTTTTTCGAAAACCTCGAAATAGCCCAATATTTAAAATGTCTTATATTTTTTATATAGTACTCAAAATTTTAAAATTATATTCACGACGTTGGTAATTTCAAAATTTCATATATTTTGAAATTACCAACGTCGTGTTTTTAAATTAATCCATTAACAAAGAATTGATACACCGAAGATCAAAAAATTCGATTTCGTTCTTTTGTATGGAGTAAAAACCGGTATCCGAGCCCTGCTCGCTCACTCTAATGACGCCTTCGTTTGAGTGACAGAGAAAAATCCTCGAAATTTACGAATTTCGATTTTCGCGGTAGTAGGTAGGCCTGCTTAGCAATGTACAAGTTGTAGAACATTCTCGAAATTGCGGGAATATACTCGGAAATTTTCAAGAGAATTTAAGAGTAAGTTCTCATTGAGAATGCTTCCATGAGAACTTATAAAAATGTGTTATAAATAATTATTTTAAATCGTAAATAAGTAAAAAAGGCAGTAAAATAACTCATAAGGCATGTATCTAGTACCTACGGTCTTGACATGATTAGATGATTAAAATTTGTTAATAAGATATTCCCGAGAAAATTCTCTATACAAGTTTCGCAACTTATGAAACTCCTCGGTACGATGCTACTCCTGCTCCATGACCCAAATGTCATTCTGTTTAGACGCAAAAAAATATATATATTAAATGTAGGTAAGTATACTGTACTAAATTATGCCCATGTTTGTACCCATGTCCAATAGTAATGATTGAATCCATTCTCTATCGATTATGACAAGCCCATTCGCCTCCATCGTCTGTCCTCCGTAATTTTATTGTCAACCAATTATTATGGGTAACAAAATTTGATATAGTTTAGTGATTCGTAAAAGTTAATCTTCGTGTGTCCGCTTTTTTATATCGTCGACCGGAGGTTCAATTAGGGTAAGGGACAAAATACGACTTTACAGGAGAGCCCAACAAAGTTTTTTTTTTTCTGCTTATTCGCTCATAACTTTTATTGTATTTGACCTTTCCTGGCTCCGATTTCACACGTATTCTTATATTTTGGTGCTCTTTCCGCCTAAATAGTATTTATATACGTAGACTAAATAATAAGGAAAATTGGTGTCCGTTACTCTAATGTGTTTCATTACTAACGTCGATTACACTCGTAGCGATTTCTAGTCATGTCCCTTACGCTAATTTGACTTCGATTTACAGATCCAATATCATTAAAAAAAAATAAAGTAAGGGTATTTTAATGATTTTTTTAACTAAAGCAAAATAATGTAAGAAAGTGTATTTGTAAAATTATGCTACGTGAGTTTTAGCGTAAGGATGATCCGTTTTGAAAAATAAGAAAAAAAAAGTTATTTTGTCTAAATGTGTATAGGAAATTCAAGTCCTATTGTTTGTGTGGTTTACTTGAAATGTCTTAATCCCTAACCTGTACCTACGCTTAGTTTTTTCTTGGAATGAGACATAATTATTTTCGTAATAATATTTATTTCTTGTCAAAAAATAAACAAAGATACATACATAAAGCTGATCAGAATCTCGTTTGAGTATTCAGGTAAAACGTAAGTTATTATGTTTGATAGTTTTACCACACAGTATTTAACTTAACAATAATTATGACAGAAAGAAATCTAAATAATGTACTTTTTTCTTTTTTAACAGATCTTTATCAGTTAAATATAACTTACTTAAAAAATAATTGACAGTCTTAACACAAATAATAATCATTTTTATCATCCATAACATAAATTATAATAAACTTTTTTAACAGGTTTAGTATCATAACTTGGATTATTTCAATTAACTAGTATAAATGAGAATAATATTATGTCGCATTATGTAATTCGTACACTAAGTAAAAGACGGGAAATCTATCTCGCTGCGACATACTGTCGCACCCAACCATGTTCTAAGCGTGCAGGAGAATATACCCATAAAAACCAGAGACATAAAAAAAGTGACTGAAATAGTTCGATTGTGAACTAGAGTACAATACAATACAATACAAAACTCTTTATTGCACACCCCACACTTAATAAAGAACAAATGTTCACAAAACAAAAGAAATACAAAAAACAGAGGTCACAAAAGGCGGCCTTATCGCTAAAAAGCGATCTCTTCCAGACAACCTTTGGGTAGTGGAGACACGATTACAAAAATGTAGGTAGTAGGTGGTGCAGAAAACCTATCCAGAGTACCTACCTATCGATATTCTAATTGTTCTGTGGTACCGGTACCACTTTAAGCTTAACCAAAACGTCCCGCAGACTGATAATAACTACGACTAAAAAGAACAGATGAAAGCAAACCTGAACCTAAAGGAAAATTTTCCTTGTTAATTTTCCTTTATCCAATCTAAATGCAGCATAGAAAACAATATTCTCAGTTACTCATCATGGCTGCATTGAAACATTTAAAGACTACCCTCTTTCTTCTATTCGTCGTGGCTGTTGTCAGCCAAGCTGAAAAGCGTGCACCAAGTTGCGATAACGCGTGCGGGTCAGAGGGAGACAAACCGGGGCAATGTTGCCAGCAAGAGCGGTACTCGGGCTTCAGCCGCTGCGATGGTCAACAGATATACTGCGAGGACACGATGAGTGGGGGTGACATGGCTTGTACGCAATGTACGCCCCCCCAAAAACATGGCCATGAAAAATTCGACCATGAGTAACGTGGTCTCTGATATGATAATGTTTCCCGATCGAAGAGTTCTGTATGACAAACGATATCAATAATCATGAAAAAAAACCGACTTCAACCGATATCTCCAAGATCCCATAATCAGACCCCAACTTGATGCCAACGGGCCTAACTCGGTTTATTCTGAAGTCGGTTAAAAAAATATTTATGGAAATCGGTTGACGTGGTATCGAGTTATTCATCCAGTTGTCGTGCACAATGCACATGCTTAATGCCAATTAAGACTAATAATTATCAGAACTGGACCAAATTATAATGGGACCATAAGCTTTCGAATAAAAAAAGAACCATCGAAATCGCAAACAGTTGTATTGAGAACCTCCTCCTTTTTTGAAGTCGGTTGAAAACACTATAATACCATTTTATAATTTACTTAATGAACTTTGTTATCGGAAGCCTTGAACAAGAAATGATGGCAAAGTAAAGAGTTGGAAGAAATTACTTCATATTTTATTATTACTTATTAGTACAGATTTTGTTTACCTATATAATTTTTATTCATATATTAGCTTTGAGTTTTTCAAAAGTCTTCGATATTATAAGTACTTGTATTGTTTCTAATTTTTAATAAGCATGTATGGAATAAAAATGGCGTATCATTGGGAAATAAATGGTGAAATTGATTTTAGTTTTATATTTTGCATACTGCGCAGAACACCCCTTTAATTAGGATAATTCATGCCTTGTCGCGATTCTACACAATAGATTTCATACATCTGAACTTAATCACTTGTGTCTGCGACCAATAATTATATAACATGGACGTGTAACGTGTTCAATGTGCCAAGATGGGCAGGACATAGCGCTTTTCTTAACACCGCGCATATTTCGGCGCAACATTTTTGACAAATGTTTATAGAATATGGCCAATCAAAACATTGATGGACCAATCACAACTATTTTTAAATGGCGGTTTAAGTTTTTATAGGTTGACATGGAAATTCAATACCGTGAATACCGTGATGCATTGAAGAGGTGGTGACATTTGTCAAGTAAAATTCAGGACCGTTTTTGAAAGGCAATTTAGTATGGCATGCGGCTTCTATGTTTTATTTGTTCGTAGACTTGTGTAATGATTTCTACAAAATCTTGAGTCTTCCTGGCAGCAACTCTGCACAACATGGTCAAAGTCAACGCAAACTTTTTTTTATTCAAATAAGCATAGCAAAAGCACTTTTTAATGTACTTCCAGTTTTAAAGCTACACTACTTCGGGTTCGAATCCCGGCGAGGGCATTATTTGTGTCTTTATTTATAACAAATATTTGTTCCTTGGTCATGGCTGTCTACTCGTATGTATTTAAGTATCTATAATAATATTAAATTATTCATTCATTCCGTCAAAGAAATATTCTGTCAAGTATAAAGTTTAAACATAACTTACAAAAAATTAGCGTAACGCACAAATCGTATAAATTACTATGCGAGCAAATTAAAGTAAGGAACAATTATTTCAATACAACACGCAATCACTTTAGGGTATCGGCAAAATATTTTTTTTCGATTCCAAAATAATTAGCGTAATAACACTTTGTTATTTTCTCATCAAAAATAAACCGTGTAAGTGCAAGGCCGGTTACCTTGTTTAAATTCGGTTGCTTACGTACATTACACTAATTCTTAGTAGCTGTGTAGAATTTTTTTCTAATTACTTTATTTTTTGGAGCTATTTTGATCCGGTACACACTAAAAAAAAAATAGGGTAAGGAACATTTTTTTTAAAGCTAGATTTTTTTTTATATACACCATTCGAAATAGCGCAAAATTCTGAACAAAACTGTATACTTAACTCATTTTCGCCATTTTGTCCCTTACGCTAATTGAACCTACGGTCGACGAATATTTATTAAATTGTCAAACTCGCTGTAGGCATTTTTACGTCAATAGAAAATGATTGGATGGGCTAATTATTTTCGTTAACTTAGATATATCAACACACTTTTATATGAGCAGAATAAGGTGCCTCAAATAAAAAAAAATATCTAGGTATATAATTTATATTTTTTTGGCTAATTAGGTAAAGGACCATCAGAAACTTAGTAAGGAGATTGGACCCAAAGCCAACACAGCAGAGAGTTAGGTCATTAAAAAATTCTACAAATACATATACTTCATTTTATTCGCACCAAGTTGGATACCATTTCAGAACCCAGATGTACAATATGTTGCCTACCCTCCAAAATGTTAAATACCCTAGTTAGACACAGAATCATTATAGTTCTTATTTACTCTGAAATGAAAATATGAATATCGGTTCTATCAGTTCTGCAATGGAATTCGACATTGTACTCTACAATGAAATGAAGTCGATTTAAAGACCTTTTTAATAGCCCAACTCTCATGTTTGTTGGTTCTGGGTCCATTTTGACGTATGGTCCTTTAACACTTTCATTGCGGACGAGTGCTACGCGCTACGCTCGTAGCCGATCTCGTGATTTTTCCGCTTTGTAGCGAAAATGGACCTCCCACAGAGAGCTCTCCTCTGGAGTTCCCCGCGCTCAAAGTGTTAATTACTGCAACCTGTTTAACCTAAACACGCTTCCCTAAAGGTTATAGGGATAGGAAATAGGGATAAAGAAGAAGAAACAGGGGGATAGAATGAGCGAATGCTTGTTTGGTCTAAATGCACCTATAAATTTAATGCAAAACTAAAAAAAAAAACTGTATAAGGGGTTTGTAGCGATATTACCTCAGGCCTCAAAAGGAATTTGTTACTTAGATTTTGTATTATTTTGCTTTTGTCGCAGAAATTAGTAAGAAAAGAATAGTACATGTATTTTGTCGCTAAATAGTTTTGTAATATAATTATTCAGAAAAATATTCTCAGGTACAATGCTGCTGAAATGGATCAATAGTGTATGGTATATTTTAGAACCAATATCATTACATGCACAAGGTGAGTATTATCAATAACGTAATTTGATTCTCAGATACGAACATTCGTCTATATTGAGTAGCGCACTGTTACCACTGACACCAAAATTGTAGACATTTCTGGGCTTATTAAACCAGA
>JALPQI010000072.1:0-16535 GCA_025490895.1 Thaumatotibia leucotreta | reverse complement strand
GGCTACTTGACTCATATCAAATTTAGTGCACAAAATTATTATTATCCGTAGTATTTATTGAAAAGATCAATATTTTTCGATTACTGTGTATTACAAGTGTTTGATGGGTAGATATTTTTGATTGAAAAATTTGTTTTATTTTTTTTAATTTCGTACTCTGAAAACGGGTGTCGGCCATGATGTGACGTCATATGATCTTAAACTAACTTCATGTCGAATCTTGTACGAGTGAAGTTCGCCATGGACCTGTAAGGCATGTAGCTTTGCTGTGACATTAGTGACATGTCAAATGTTTGTTTTCGGTTTGAGTGACGTCACACCACAGATAATCTAAGCATTAACATGGCTAGTATCGTTTTCGCGCGGTAACGAAAGTTTAAATTTTAAGTTATAATTTTGCGGAGGTTCTAGGTCGTGAAAAAATATATTTGTATTTTTTTCCGTTAATCTGATATTGATTAATAATATACGACAAACTTTAAAAATGGGTCAAGTAGCCTATTGTCTAATTATACAATATGATGTTTTGAAATGCTTACAAAACAAACAGATTAGAAGTACTCGTATACCCTACATATGTAGTAAATTAATGCTGAAGTCAATTAACTGACTACAATTTAATAACTGTGATAGCAATTTTACTAAATAATCAATCAATCGATCAACCGGATACCGCCCAAGCTCATATTTATGATTGACTTCCGAAGCTCGGCGACTCAATATTGTCAATAATACCATGTTTGCTCGGAAGTAAAACGCAGTATAACCATACAAACGGCCCGGTTTTAAACACTTTTCGTCGGTAATCGGTCATGGCATTTACAAAAATACTTGTCACACACCATCATTTATCATATTTATTTTTGACTACTGCCTACATTGACGAACAGTCGCATACCGAATTAAAATACTATGAATGTTAAATAAAAATAAGTTTTAGTCAGTTACGTTTGTCTGACATTCAGATGAGATCTATAATATATAATTATATTTCATTGGTACCTACCTGACGTGACTGATAAAATCTTAAATCCCAATAAAGTTCAACCAATGTAATCTTTACAATAATTGTTTTTAAGATCACTAATAAATAGGGTATGACTATTAAAAAATTTATTTTTTCACAAAGAATTTGAAATAAATTAAATTAAAATATGGAATCAAAAGTTCTGAAATAAATTAATTGAATGAATGAATGAATGAAAATATTAATCTTTAATCTATATATATAAAAGAAGGAGCTCCCTGACAAAAGATGCACGTACAGCCTAAACCCCTTGGTCCTAGAGACTCCAAATTTGGCACGTAGGTTCCTTTTATGGTGTAGACGAGCACTAAGAAAGGATTTTACAAATTCACCTTCTAAGGGGTTGAAATGGGGGGTCCAAAGTTTGTACGGCGAAATAAGATTACTTGAACTATTTTTATCCGAAACTTCCCAAGAGTATTCTTTAAAGTAATTAAATAAAATGTTGCGGGTTAAATGCTGTTTGTTGCAGGTTTTGACTGGTTATTTGTTTGTCCCCTCTGGCGTCGAAACCACGGGCTGTTGGTGCGCGGAAGCCAAAACTTTCTTTGGGGACTTGGTGGCGTCGTCTCCAAGAACGAGGCCATGATCCCCGCTCCGGATCGTTCCTGGTGCAAAGGCTTGCTATTGCAGTGCAGGCGCGGAAATGCCGCTAGTTTGTTAGGCACCCTTGCACCGGGAATGTTGCGGGGTGGGTTATTTGACTGATTGGTATTTAAATTGTTTTAGCTTTAAGGTTCTTTGGTTAAGTTTAGATTGGTATTATGTTATTTTGTGATTTTGGTATTGTTTTTATTATATTGTGTATTTTTTCATGTTTAATAAAGTGATTGGATTATTAAAAAAAAAAAAATTAAATAAAGGCATGTTTAAGGTTTTTTGAAAATTCAACCCCTAAAAAAGGTAAAAAAGGGTGACGGAGTGAAAAAATCAAGATGGGTATCGTTTTTATAGTTTATCGAGTCGTAGATCACGAAAACAATCACGATTTTAAAATTTAACGCGGCGGAGCGTGAAATACTATGTACACGGTTATGGTGTGATGGGGTAAAATTCCAAAAAAATAATACTGTTTTATTATTTATGTTCATTTCTGGTTCTAGAGATTCCAAATTTAGCGCGTAGGTTTCTTTGAGGACGTAGGGGTGCTCTTAAAAAGGTTAAGTAGAAATCCACTCCCTAGAGGGTGCAATGGGGGTCCAAAGTTTGAGTTTGGCGAAACAAGATTAGTTGGACTATTTTGTCCGAAACTTCGTAGGAGTATTCTTCAAAGTAATAAAGGATATGTTGCAGGTTTTTTGGAAATTTAACCCCTGAAAAAGGTAAAAAGGGTGATGAAGTGAAAAAATTTGGGGTATCGTTTCTATGGTTTATCGGAACGTAGATCACAAAAACAATAACGATTTTAAAATTTAACTCGGCAGACGTGAAATACTATGTACACGGTTATGGTGTGATGGGGTAAAATTCGAAAAATATCAATATAATTTTATATTATATGTTTCATTTCTGGTTCTAGAGATTCCAAATCTACCCTGCTAAGCATAATAGCGATATCTTAAAATAAAATGTTATGCAAACATGCACCTTAAATTCTATAGCTGACGATTCCATTTCAAATGCCTCTATTTTTGAGATATCGCTATTTCACTTAGCAGGGCAGAAATATAGCGCGTAAGTTTCTTTTAGGGTCTACAGGGGTGCGCTAAAAAAGGTTAAGTCAAAATTCACTCATTAGAGGGTTGCAATGGGGTCTAAAGTTTGTATGGGGAAACTTGACTATTTCAACTGTTTTTTCCGAAACTTCACAGGAGTACTCCCAAACATAAATGACTAAAGACATATTTTAAGGTTTATTGAGAATTCAACTCTTGAAAGTGGTAAAAAGGTTAAACAGTAAAAAAAACAACATGGTTATCGTTATGAGAGGGGTATCGTTTTTGTGTTTATTTCTAATTCAAAAAATTCTAAATATAACATGTTAACCAACGTTAATAACCTTTTAAGTTTTCCTGAGTTTTCACGCGATAGTAATCAAAAGTACATATATCTGTGTATCCAAGGTTGTTTTATATAAAGTCAAAACAGCCGTCACCATAAATTTCATCATTTTTGATCCAATCGTGTAAATCGATGTATCGGGATCTCAGAGGTTATTATTAACAAAATGCAAAAAAGGCTGCCTATCCAATTTCCGTTTCGATATTGTACGTCATAAAAATCGGTACTAATCAGAAGTTCTGACTGATCTGTTCATCATAATGAAGCAGAAGTCAAATTTGCAAGAAACGGTAACAATATTGACTTACTTCAAATGTTAATCAGCTCGGCTAATTATGGTCATCTTTGTAAGGCCCGGGAAACGACAAATGATACTTTATCATCAAAACACAACAATCATCTATGTGAGTGTGTATGTAAACTTTTAATGATAAAAAACATTTGTCGGTTTACCAGATGAGTAAATATGGCCATAATATGATAGCAGATTTTGATAATAATCGATATCTGAAATGTCGAAACGTTTCAAGTAATGAATTTGAGGTCAAATGTGCACAAAATGGTCGGCACCTTGAATTTATTTAGTTTGAATCCGACCTTAATAAAAATCGGTATCTTAGGATCCAAGGGGGTTTTTCGTAACGATTTTGAGGTAGGTACAAAAAGTGAGAAGCTATCACATCTAAAATTTCTAGAACTTTGATTTAATATTGGTAAAAAATCGATACCGAGAAGATGAAAAGTTCTTCATATGGAATTTGAAGTCAAAATTGCAAGAAAAGTTCGCCATCTTGAATTTAGGTCTTAAGTTTAATACGACCGTGATAAAAATTGATAGAAAGCGGCCGAACCGCGGGTTAAAAGGACCATCCGCCACACTTAAATCGGTTAAGGCAAACGCGAGATAATCGCGGGAAAACATTAACACGCAGTGAATATATATTAAAACGCGGGGCGAAGCCGCGGGTAACTGCTAGTGTTAATTATAACATGACTACAATACGACACAACTAGAACAAGATTGATCGAATAATAAACCGCTTAGATTCTAAAAAGGTAATATCGGTCCCTCGTTTTTGAAAAACAATAACCTCGGAACATTGCGCAGAAACCTTTATACGGAAGAGACTCAATGAAGTTGCACGCAGAAGAATTTCCATGCAATAACGCCGCATATCTGGGCAAAAAGAGAGTAAGTTTGTATGAAGTTTATGCATACATAGAGCCTTTTGATTCCGTGGACCTAGGCAACGTCTCGCCTCGCCGCAGATTCTTGCCGAGCGGCGGCGATATTGCGTACTTAACCGGCCTTGCCTCTAATAACACCACCGATATCGTTTGTGTAAGGAAAAATACGAAATGAAATGGAAACTAGCCACCGCCTTATGGTTTCCAATCTCGGTTTACAATTTGCCTTCGGCGTATTGCTTCTTTAATTTTAATCTGAGGCGCGATTGGTTGAGGTTACCTATAGGATTGAGACGACGGGCTCAATTCGATTGTTTCGAAAATCAACTTATTTTTATTCTTTCTTTGACTACTTCATAATTATCGTTTATATATGCGCAATTTATTGTTTTTCTTCTCCTGCTGGTGGTCGGCAGCCAATGCTGTTAGGTCTAATGGGCATCGGCGGTCAGCATGGCATTTATCTTTCTGTTCTTTGCCGATCCGTTGAGGGCAGCTGCGTCCTTATTTTTTGTTATTTTAACAAAAATAAAAGACAAACTTATCATAGGCTCATAGCTACCATTATCGGCATACAACGATGATAAATAGATAATGGAGCTCTAGACTTTTCGAAACATGGCGCGTCATTATTGACTAAAAATAGATGAGTATTTATAGGCGTTTATTTATGTTCAGTCCTCAATATTGGTATCGGCAATTGTTTTATCGACTCATTTATCGTGAAATACTATTAGTTTATAATGAGGAACAGTTTAGTTAAGCACAAGCTTAATAGTTTAATAATAAAGCATAAGTTGTGCCTAAGTATGAAAATCATACATGGCTTTCAAAAGTTTGGTGGAAGTGAACTGCGGAAACATTAGTCGTATGCACGCTCCAAGTTGCTCTAAGATCTCGGCTTTTGTTCTTAATCTAGAAACTAATTTAATTAATATTAGGCGGCTTGTTTTAATTGTAGCCTAGTTTTTCAGGCATTTCATAAACGTCTTGTTAATTTTTATTACGCAAACAAGTTTGTCAGACAGAATATTTAATATTCGAATTATAATATTACCTACACGCATTATGTTCATGAACGTCTCACAAATCGGTTGGTTCTTATCTGCAATAATAATATTTCTGTTATTAGAAAAATATCTATACCTACTCTCAAAAGTATACTGTGTTGTTTCGATAGTACTTACGATACGAATAATGATTACTCCACCTTTTACCAAATGGCTCTACACGCTGCAACGTATTATTTTCTTCAAGTATTAACACATATTTCGACGCAAAACAGAAAACAATGTCACCGTTAATTAGTGTTGTCGTTACCGGTCTAATTAACGGATGCGTATTTACCGGATGCGAGCTCACGTGGACAGGCATCCGCGGCTACATTGATCGGCTGCCCAACCATGCATTAAAGCGCCGCAAATATCATCGCTCGGGTACATTAATCACATTAGTATGGGTAATCAGAGGATGAGCTCGAAAGCCGACATTGCAGTCAAAATATTTATTTATTAGCATCCGCTTCGCATGCGGATAACTTCCTAGTTCATTGTGTGTTTACGCATAGCGTTCGGGCTTGAAGTTTAATGAGTCAATAAAGCAACTTCTCGAAAGCCTTAAACATTTTAATAACGCTATCGAGTTGACAGGCACGCCATGTTATTTACTTTCATGGTATAAGAATATCTAAATATACGTGGAAACTAGATGTGCGTCTAGATCTGACGGCGTCGCGACTGCGAAAGTAAAGACGCATTAGATTGCGCGCTTTGTGCGGCACATACGAGTAGCATTAACATGAGATCGAGTGATCTAAATCTGGGGGCACGGCAGTGCCCCCGCCAAGTCGAGCAAAAAAAAGGCACGGCCGTACCATCCTTTTCTCGAAGCCGTTCAGTCCATTTTCAACCGTCTGTAATTTCGCGCTGGTTACAGCTAGAAGTCTGAATTTTCTGCGACGTGTAGGCCATAACATGAGTTACATAATAATCTTGTTTGATTTCAATTGTAACTTGTAGTTTAAAAATTACCGCTTGTCAAAGTTCCTTAGTTTTGTCACTCACTGACTCACCGATCATCAATAATCTAAGGTATTTCTAGATGGCCTAGGAGCTCAAAATTTGAAACATAAGTAGTTTATGGCCTACCCATTACACAAATAATCTGAAAATTGGAAATTTCTGCCAGATTTTCAAGTTATGCAAACTACTCAAATAAGTTTGTAATCCCATACAAATACATGCTAATACAAAATTAATTATGCGGTTGTTGCAAATAAGTTTATATGGCGGAATGAAGCGGGTTGGAACAAAGAGTTCTTTGGATTGTGGGTTTTCTAGCCAAATATTTTTATTGGTCCCATACCTACAAGCTTTAAATTCTGTTATTTTTTAAGTTTTCATGCTAATCCCAATTTTCATAAATCCCAAATTGAGGGATAATCTCTGAAGGCTCTCCAGCAGCACGGAATCTGGTAGCGGCCCTCCTGACCCAAAATCTATTTCCATTCCACCCTGTCATCATCATCATCATATCAGCCATAAGACGTCCACTGCGCAAATCATCATTATAAACGTAGTTACCGTAACATTGTTTAATATTATAATAAGCTGTATTTTAAAATTACATCTTATTCGGATTTCCACTGTAAAATTTACATTAACGCTTTAATGCGGAAGTCAACAATTAATAATTAAGTACCTACCTATACTTAACATCACAAAATTCACTTATGTATTATCAAATATGACTACGGACAACCTAGCCAAACGAATTGGGAATGTATTTGTAGTACAACAAAGTTTAAATTACTTTAAATCAAACGCGGGGTCGGGAGTACGCAGTGCTTGTTAAACAAAAGTAACTTTTAAATGATGCCAGTACAAAATTAATCAGATACCTATATAAACAAGAATATCAAAAACTAAAAAAATGTGGTTTGTAATAAATGTAGGTATGTAATACTGGGCGTTTTAATAATACAGTCGTATTTTAAAATGGCGCGGGTGAGACGCGGGTAGTGCCGCGCAGACGCGCACCGCCAGCGCCACCGTGTGACAGTCACAGTCAGTTGCCCGTGCGCCGTAGGTAATGGATGGCTATTTGGGTGTTTCAGAATTAATTTGCGATTCTCGTGTACTGAAGCGATTATTTGTCTTTTTCAACGTCTGTAAGGATTACGAATTTGTTTAGGGATTTGATTTGCTAGAGATTTGGATATTGTTGTGTAGGTAATTTCAACGTAGGTCCACCACCACTGCGAAATGCTGACGGTAATCTGGTCCATAGTGCAAAAGAGAAAGCCGATCTTCTAGGTGTTCTTTTTGCCTCAAACTCGACTGTGAGCGATGACGGCAGCATTATACCGCCTACCATCCCGCGGTGCGCACACTCCATGCCAGAAATTCGCATCTCACAGAAAGGTGTTCGGCGGGAGTTGCTGTTGTTAAACGTTCACAAGTCGAGCTGGCCAGATGGCATACCTGCAGTGGTGCTTAAACGTTGTGCTCCTGAGTTGTGTCCTGTGTTAACGCGTCTCTTTGCTCTTTCCAGTATCAAACGGGAAGTTCCATCTTCGTGGAAGACGGCCCTTGTGCACCCTGTTCCAAAAAAGGGTGACAGATCGGATCCATCGAATTATAGGCCTATCGCTATCACCTCCCTTCTCTCTAAGGTCATGGAGCGTATAATTAACTCTAAGCTCCTTGGTTACCTAGAAGAACACGATCTTATAAGCGACCGCCAGTATGGCTTTCGCCACGGTTGTTCTACCGGTGATCTTCTAGTGTACCTCACTCACCGCTGGGCCTCAGCCATGGAAAGTCAAGGCGAGGCTTTGACAGTCAGCCTAGATATAGTGAAGGCGTTCGATCGGGTCTGGCATAGGGGCCTTTTGTCGAAGTTGCCATCTTATGGACTGCCCGAGGGATTATGCAGTTCGATAGCTAGCTTTTTGTCCGGCAGACGCATTCGTGCCGTAGTAGATGGTAGCTGCTCTGATAGCATGGACATAAACGCTGGCGTCCCGCAAGGCTCTGTGCTATCCCCAACGCGGTTCCTTCTGCATATCAATGCCATGTTGTCTATCGGCGACCTCCATTGCTATGCGGATGACAGTACTGGGGATACTTTTTACACAGGCCGTGCTAATATCCCTCGCTCTGTAGTACTGGAAAGTCGCGGAAAACTTGTGTCTGACATCGAGAACACTTTATCTAGAGTCTCGTTATGGGGTCGGGATAACCTAGTCAGGTTCAACCCCACAAAGACACAAGTTTGCGCGTTTACCGCTAAAAAAACCCCATTTACTGTGGCTCCAAAGTTCCAAGACACAGCTCTTACCATGTCAGGTAGTATTGGGATCCTCGGAGTCGACATTTCCAACGACGTCCAATTCCGATGTCACCTAGAGCGAAAAGCTACGCTGACATCCAAAAAGCTCGGTGTGCTCAATAAAGCGAGGGGATACTTTACTCCGGGGCAAAGACTTCTGTTATATAAGTCGCAAGTCAGACCCCATATGGAGTATTGCTGTCACCTTTGGGCCACCTGTGTACCAGCTTGCACCCTTTGACTCGGTTCAGAGACGAGCTGTCCGAATAGTCGACGATCCCAGACTCACAGGCGGTATTGAACCCTTAAGTCTAAGGAGAGACTTCGCCTCCTTATGTGTGTTCTATCGTCTGTACAATGGGCTGTGCTCTGAAGAACTGTTCAACGTCCACTTTTCATCATCGCACCGCTCGCCACCGACTGGGCGTTCATCCTCACACCTTGCAACCTAAATGGTCGCGCACCGTGCGGTTTCAAAGGAACTTCCTCCCGCGGACGGTCCGTCTGTG
Source organism: Thaumatotibia leucotreta (assembly GCA_025490895.1). Lineage (NCBI taxonomy): Eukaryota > Metazoa > Arthropoda > Insecta > Lepidoptera > Tortricidae > Thaumatotibia > Thaumatotibia leucotreta. Next base: position 7,478 of record JALPQI010000072.1, on the reverse strand, counting down.
GAATGAGCTCCCTGCCGAGGTTTTCCCGTTGGACTACAGTATGGGGTTCTTCAAAAGAGGAGTGTACAAGTTTTTATTGGGTCGGCAACGCGCATGTGACACCCCTGGGGTTGCAGGCGCCCATAGGCTACGGTGACTGCTTTCCTTCCATCAGGCGGGCCGTATGCTTGTTTGCCACCGACATGGTATTAAAAAAAAAAATTAACATTTATAAAACAATATCTCAAAACTATACACCTTTAAATAAAAATAAAAAAATGCTAATCGGTTCAGGCGTCTTCGAGTAATCGCATCATATACTTACTACATCTACTACGCTCGCTCAGCAACTCTGCCAACTCGAATTCGAAAGCTAGGCCTCCGAAACTAAATAACACCATAATGTATGACTAAGGATGTTACTTTAATAATATATATAGCTGCATTACCACTCATTTCTGAATGACATGATTGTTCTCCCGGAAGGAGTTACGGTGGGGGTTAGTGTTATATACCGTCGTATAGAGGGCGCGCCGGTGACCTAGGGAAAAATCTGACATTTCAGGATTTGCTCCCTGGTCGAAAAATGTTCGACGGCCTGGCTAAACGGTGAGACCTAGGTGGGGGGTGCTCGACCAAATGTCATAGGGAACTGCCGACAGTTTTTGAAGCCGCAAAAATTTTTGCAAAAAAAAAAAAAAAATTTTGCACCAAATTTTCAAAATGGTCCTTCGAGCCGGATTTTTTTGTGGTAGAATCTCTTAGGGTCCTAGATTAAAGAAAATGTGTTTTTGTGATTCTCGGATCCAAGATGGCCGCCGTAGGGCCCGTCAAAGTTTGTATGGGAACTCTTAAACGGGGGGAGATAGGTGGGGGGTGCTCGACCAAATGTCATAGAGGACCCCGAGAGCTGTCAGGTGGGCAAAAAATTTTTGCAAAAAAAATTTTTTTTTTTTTTCAAAAAATTTTTTTTCATCCGATCGAGCTGGAAATCGATGTGCGTGACTTTTGGGCTCTCCAGATTCCGAAAAAATTTTTTTCAGATTTTTTGCACAAAAAAAATTTTGTATGGATTTTTCGAAATAATGGTCCGATCGCGCTGAAATTTGGCATGCGGGCATTATTTGGGCCCAGGAATAATAATCTGAAAAAAAATTTTGAAAAAAATCCAAGATGGCGGCGACCCCGAACAAAAAGTCAAAATCCCAAGTAAGTTAAGCGAGCCCGAAGGGCGAGCTTCAGGCCGGGAGGCCGAAGGCCGACCCCGCGGAGGGCCGAAGGCCCGGAGCTTCACTCCCGGGGCCCATGGGGGTCCCGAACCCCAGTAATTTTGGGCGAGGCCGAAGGCCTCGCTGCAGGAGGGCCGGAACATTACCAGAACCAATATAAATCTATGTTAAGCGAGCCCGAAGGGCGAGCTTCAGGGTGGGAGGCCGAAGGCCGACCTCGCGGAGGGCCGAAGGCCCGGAGCTTCACCCCGAGGGCCCAAGTGCGTCACCTCCAAGTAATTTAAAGCGAGGCCGAAGGCCGAGCTCCGAGCAAATCGAGCTACCAAGCGTTCAACAACCCCAGTATCTTAATAAGCCGAGCCTGAGGGCCGAAGGCCCGATGGCGAGGCGTCAAGCCCGCGAAGGCCGAAGGCCGAGCTCCGCGTAGGGCCGAAGGCCCGGAGCGTCACGATCGAGGTGCTCTCCGCGCGAGCCCGAGGGCCGAAGGCCCGACGGGCGAGCCCACGCGGTGAAACTGCCCTTCCTAACTGTCTTAATAAGCGAACCGGAGGGCCGCAGGCCCGACGGTTCGCTTCGAACCCCAGCGAAGGCCGCAGGCCGAGCTCCGCGTAGGGCCGAAGGCCCGGAGCGTCCCATAGAGGCGCGGTAGCCTGCGAGGCCGGAGGCCGAGCTGCGAGAATGCAAAGCTTTTCTTTGTATTATAACACCTGAGTAATTATATAAGCTGAGCCTGAGGGCCGAAGGCCCGAAGGCGAAGCTTCGTAGCCGCGAAGGCCGAAGGCCGAGCTCCGCGTAGGGCCGAAGGCCCGAAGCGTCCAACACAGGCGCGCCAGCTCGCGAGGCCGAAGGCCGAGCTGCCAGAGTCCAACGCATCCATGCTACTCAATGAAAAAGTGTAACATGAAAACGAATCGGAGGGCCGTAGGCCCGACGATTCGTTTCGACAAGTTGCGAAGGCCGAAGGCCGAGCTCCGCGTAGGGCCGAAGGCCCGAAGCGTCCAACACAGGCGCGCCAGCTCGCGAGGCCGAAGGCCGAGCTGCTTGAGTCCAGCGCTCCCATGCTACGCAATGAAAAAGTGTAACATAAAAAGGAATCGGAGGGCCGCAGGCCCGACGATTCGTTTCGACAATCCGCGAAGGCCGAAGGCCGAGCTCCGCGTAGGGCCGAAGGCCCGAAGCGTCCCTCAGAGGCGTGACAGCTCGCGAGGCCGAAGGCCGAGCTGCAGGAGTCCAAGGCATCCATGCTACTCAATGAAAAAGTGTAACATGAAAACGAATCGGAGGGCCGCAGGCCCGACGATTCGTTTCGACAATCTGCGAAGGCCGAAGGCCGAGCTCCGCGTAGGGCCGAAGGCCCGAAGCGTCCCTCAGAGACCTGACAGCTCGCGAGGCCGAAGGCCGAGCTGCAGGAGTCCAGCTCAAAAGCCCAAAAACTGCGATAAAATTAGAAAATAATACAAAATCAATAATAAAAAAATTAAAGAAAATAAAAAAAATATCTCCAATACCCCACCCCTCCAGTCGACAAAAAGAGAGGCCCGCGAGGCCCTTGGGCCTCGCGCACAGAGCAAAAAACTAGTTAATAATATATATAGCTGCATTACCACTCATTTCTGAATGACATGATTGTTCTCCCAGAAGGAGTATTGGTGGGGGTTAGTGTTATATACGGTTGCATAGAGGGCACTCTTGTGACCTAGGGAAAAATCTGACATTTCAGGATTTGCTCCCTGGTCAAAAAATGTTAGACGGCCAGACCAAACGGTGAGACCTAGGTGGGGGGTGCTCGACCAAATGTCATAGGGAACTGCTGACAGTTTTTAAAGCCACAAAAATTTTTCCAAAAAAAAAAAAAAAAATTTGCACTCAAATTTCAAAATGGTCCTTCGAGCCGGATTTTTTTGTGGTAGAATCTCTGAGGGTCCTAGATTAAAGAAAAAGTGTTTTTGTGATTCTCGGATCCAAGATGGCCGCCGTAGGGCCTGTCAAAGTTTGTATGGGAACTCTTAAACGGGGGGAGATAGGTGGGGGGGTGCTCGACCAAATGTCATAGAGGACTCCGAGAGCTGTCAGGTGGGCAAAAAATTTTTGCAAAAAAAATTTTTTTTTTTTTTCGAAAAATTTTTTTTTATCCGATCGAGCTGGAAATCGCTGTGCGTGACTTTTGGGCTCTCCAGATTCCGAAAAAATTTTTTTCAGATTTTTTGCACAAAAAAAATTTTGTATGGATTTTTCGAAATAATGGTCCGATCGCGCTGAAATTTGGCATGCGGGCATTATTTGGGCCCAGGAGTGATAATCTGAAAAAAAATTTGGAAAAAAATCCAAGATGGCGGCGACCCCGAACAAAAAGTCAAAATCCCAAGTAAGTTAAGCGAGCCCGAAGGGCGAGCTTCAGGCCGGGAGGCCGAAGGCCGACCCCGCGGAGGGCCGAAGGCCCGGAGCTTCACTCCCGGGGCCCAAGAGGGTCCCCAACCCCAGTAATTTTGGGCGAGGCCGAAGGCCTCGCTGCAGGAGGGCCGGAACATTACCAGAACCAATATAAATCTAAGTTAAGCGAGCCCGAAGGGCGAGCTTCAGGGTGGGAGGCCGAAGGCCGACCTTGCGGAGGGCCGAAGGCCCGGAGCTTCGACCCGAGTGCCCAAGCGCGTCACCTCCAAGTAATTTAAAGCGAGGCCGAAGGCCGAGCTCCGAGCAAACCAAGCTACCAAGCGTTCAATAACCCCAGTGTCTTAATAAGCCGAGCCTGAGGGCCGAAGGCCCGATGGCGAGGCGTCAAGCCCGCGAAGGCCGAAGGCCGAGCTCCGCGTAGGGCCGAAGGCCCGGAGCGTCCCGATCGAGGTGCTCTCCGCGCGAGCCCGAGGGCCGAAGGCCCGACGGGCGAGCCCACGCGGTGAAACTGCACTTCCTAACTGTCTTAATAAGCGAACCGGAGGGCCGCAGGCCCGACGGTTCGCTTCGAACCCTAGCGAAGGCCGTAGGCCGAGCCCCGCGTAGGGCCGAAGGCCCGGAGCGTCCCATAGAGGCACGGTAGCCTGCGAGGCCGGAGGCCGAGCTGCGAGAAAACAAAGCTTTTCTACGCATAATAAAATCTGTGTAACTATATAAGCTGAGCCGGAGGGCCGAAGGCCCGAAGGCGAAGCTTCGTAGCCGCGAAGGCCGAAGGCCGAGCTCCGCGTAGGGCCGAAGGCCCGAAGCGTCCAACACAGGCGAGCCAGCTCGCGAGGCCGAAGGCCGAGCTGCTTGAGTCCAGAACTCCCATGCTACTCAATGAAAAAGTGTAACATGAAAACGAATCGGAGGGCCGTAGGCCCGACGATTCGTTTCGACAACCTGCGAAGGCCGAAGGCCGAGCTCCGCGTAGGGCCGAAGGCCCGAAGCGTCCAACACAGGCGCGCCAGCTCGCGAGGCCGAAGGCCGAGCTGCTTGAGTCCAGAACCCCCATGCTACTCAATGAATAAGTGTAAAATGAAAACGAATCGGAGGGCCGCAGGCCCGACGATTTGTTTCGACAATCCGCGAAGGCCGAAGGCCGAGCTCCGCGTAGGGCCGAAGGCCCGAAGCGTCCCTCCGAGGCGTGACAGCTCGCGAGGCCGAAGGCCGAGCTGCAGGAGTCCAAGGCATCCATGCTACTCAATGAAAAAGTGTAACATGAAAACGAATCGGAGGGCCGCAGGCCCGACGATTCGTTTCGACAATCTGCGAAGGCCGAAGGCCGAGCTCCGCGTAGGGCCGAAGGCCCGAAGCGTCCCTCAGAGGCCTGACAGCTCGCGAGGCCGAAGGCCGAGCTGCAGGAGTCCAGCTCAAAAGCCCAACAACTGCTATAACAGTAAAAAATAATACAAAAACAATAATAAAAAAATTAAAGAAAATAAAAAATAAATCTCGAGTCCTCTACTCGTCCAGTCGACAAAAAGAGAGGCCCGCGAGGGCCCTTGGGCCTCGCGCACAGAGCAAAAAACTAGTTAATATATATATAGCTGCATTACCATTTCTGAATGACATGATTGTTCTCCCGGAAGGAGTATTGGTGGGGGTTAGTGTTATATACGGTTGCATAGAGGGCGCTCTTGTGACCTAGGGGAAAAAATCTGACATTTCAGGATTTGCTCCCTGGTCAAAAAATGTTAGACGGCCAGACCAAACCGTGAGACCTAGGTGGGGGGGTGCTCGACCAAATGTCATAGGGAACTGCTGACAGTTTTTGAAGCCACAAAAATTTTTCGAAAAAAAAAAAAAAAATTTTGCACCAAATTTTCAAAATGGTCCTTCGAGCCGGATTTTTTTGTGGTAGAATCTCTCAGGGTCCCTAGATTAAAGAAAAAGTGTTTTTGTGATTCTCGAATCCAAGATGGCCGCCGTAGGGCCCGTCAAAATTTGTATGTGGAACTCTTAAACGGGGGGGAGATAGGTGGGGGGGTGCTCGACCAAATGTCATAGAGGGACCCCGAGAGCCATTCGATGGGCCAAAAATTTTTGCAAAAAAAATTTTTTTTTTTTTTTCGAAATTTTTTTTTTTATCCGATCGAGCTTGGAAATCGCTGTGTTGTGACTTTGGGCTCTCCAGATTCCGAAAAAAATTTTTTCAGATTTTTTGCACAAAAAAAATTTTGTATGGATTTTTCGAAATAATGGTCCGATCGCGCTGAAATTAGGCTTGCGGGCATTATTTGGGCCCAGGAGTGATAATCTGAAAAAAAATTTGGAAAAAAATTCAAGATGGCGGCGACCCCGAACAAAAAGTCAAAATCCCAAGTAAGTTAAGCGAGCCCGAAGGGCGAGCTTCAGGCCGGGAGGCCGAAGGCCGACCCCGCGGAGGGCCGAAGGCCCGGAGCTTCACTCCCAGGGCCCAAGGGGGTCCCAAACCCCAGTAATTTTGGGCGAGGCCGAAGGCCTCGCTGCAGGAGGGCCGGAACATTACCAGAAACAATATAAATCTACGTTAAGCGAGCCCGAAGGGCGAGCTTCAGGGTGGGAGGGCCGAAGGCCGACCTCGCGGAGGGCCGAAGGCCCGGAGCTTCGACCCAAGTGCCCAAGCGCGTCACCCCCAAGTAATTTAAAGCGAGGCCGAAGGCCGAGCTCCGAGCAAATCGAGCTACCAAGCGTTCAACAACCCCAGTATCTTAATAAGCCGAGCCTGAGGGCCGAAGGCCCGATGGCGAGGCGTCAAGCCCGCGAAGGCCGAAGGCCGAGCTCCGCGTAGGGCCGAAGGCCCGGAGCGTCACGATCGAGGGTGCTCTCCGCGCGAGGCCCGAGGGCCGAAGGCCCGACGGGCGAGCCCGCGCGGTGAAACTGCCCTTCCTAACTGTCTTAATAAGCGAACCGGAGGGCCGCAGGCCCAACGGTTCGCTTCCAACCCCAGCGAAGGCCGTAGGCCCGAGCTTCCGCGTAGGGCCGAAGGCCCGGAGCGTCTCATAGAGGCGCGGTAGCCTGCGAGGCCGGAGCCGAGCTGCGAGAAAATAAGCTTTTCTACTGTATAACAAAATCTGAGTAACTATATAAGCTGAGCCTGAGGGCCGAAGGCCCGAAGGCGAAGCTTCGTAGCTGCGAAGGCCGAAGGCCGAGCTCCGCGTAGGGCCGAAGGCCCGAAGCGTCCAACATAGGCGCGCCAGCTCGCGAGGCCGAAGGCCGAGCTGCCAGAGTCCAACGCATCCATGCTACTCAATGAAAAAAGTGTAACTTGTAAACGAATCGGAGGGCCGTAGGCCCGACGATTCGTTCGACAATCTGCGAAGGCCGAAGGCCGAGCTCCGCGTAGGCCGAAGGCCCGAAGCGTCCAACACAGGCCGCCAGCTCGCGAGGCGAAGGCCGAGCTGCATGAGTCCAGAACCCCCATGCCACTCAATGAAAAAGTGTAACATTGAAAACGAATCGGAGGGGCCGCAGGCCGACGATTCGTTTCGACAATCTGCGAAGGCCGAAGGCCGAGCTCCGCGAAGGGCCGAAGGCCCGAAGCGTCCCTCAGAGGCCTGACAGCTCGCGACGCCGAAGGCCGAGCTGCAGGAGGTCCAGCTCAAAAGCCCAAAAACTGCGATAAAATTAGAAAATAATACAAATCAATAATAAAAAAATTAAAGAAAATAAAAAAAATATCTCCAATACCCCACCCCTCCAGTCGATAAAAAGAGAGGCCCGCGAGGCCTTGGGCCTCGCGCACAGAGCAAAAAACTAGTTTCATTTTATAATTACACATAACAGTAATAGTATAAGTAGTATTTGTACACTTGATAACCGGTAGTCATACATTATTGAAAGTTTTGTTAGGAAAAA
>JALPQI010000070.1:0-10595 GCA_025490895.1 Thaumatotibia leucotreta | reverse complement strand
ATTGCTCGGAAGCTCAACGAACGCTTTCAAAGCATTGCGATCAGTTGTCAGGTTTCTGAGCAGTTCTCAGTAACCTTTGAGCGCGTCTGCGATTCCTGGCACCTACAGAAGCACGTTTTCACTACAATACTGAGTAATGACACTAGATACAGTAGGCCGACAAGTAGCGTTTTTTTTTTAAATAAAAATAACTGTTGTCAGACTCAGAGACACTGCTTCAGAGTGGTCTGTCAGTTCAACATTTTATCGCGACACGAACTAAGTAAATGACATTGTGTTAGGATGATCTTAACCATTGGATGAACCTAGCAAGTGGTTACTTGTTTCAAATACCCTAACGTATATTGTACGTCTCGGCTTCTGTCGAATGGCTAAGGACACCCTGTATAGCTGTATATATGTAACTAAGTAAATCAAGAAGGGAAGTAAAATTATTCATAGTACTCGTATGAAAAATTCGGGCGATGGAAAGAAATGCGTAAGACAATAGGTGATATTCCTCTCGCTCGCGGCGTTCTCACACAGTGGACGCGTCGCAAAATCATACAAATCGCTCGTCAAATAAATATTCTTTATTAAATCGTTATTAATCTATAATTAATCTTAATGCCCGTGGAGTAAAGCTCAATTTCTCAGTTCTCAGTGTTACACATAAGTCGTTACCGCATGTGCATCTTGTCTGCAGTGGCAGTGGTAAACAAGTTGAGTCGTATCGACGTCAAGCAATTAACGACGCTCGCACCTATGAACATGGGTGAAAATTCAAATAATAAGATGGACACTACGAATACGGGTAACCTCGCTCGAAGCACAGGCTCCCAGCCTGATCTGAATAAGTTAAAGGATACCTATCAAAGTGACCCGCAAATTACATTACGAAAACGTAAGCAGCCTGATTTCGAGAGCGAAATCAAAAAAGATATTTCAGAATTTCGCCAGGATCTGAAAGATTTGATGGTTATTTGCAAGTCGCAGAAGGATGATGTCGCGGGTATGAAGTTAGATGTCTCTGATATAAAGGACCAGCTATCAAATATCCAGGCCAAGACTGAAAACTTAATAATTGAACACACCCAATTAAAGGCCGATATAGCGGACTTCAAGCAATCACTCGATTTTCACTCGCAACGTCAGGACACTTTGTGTACACGTGTCGACTCTTTAGAAGTTAGCGTTAACCGCATTGAGCCCCTGGAGCAGGATGTGTCTAGTTTGATGAAGTCTTATGATAATTTACTGCTAGAACACTATGCACAGCAGCAACGTGAGCGCTTACATAACCTAGAAATTTCTGGTGTCCCGGAAAACAAAGCAGAAGATCTCGCCGTCATCATCATCAAAATCGCAAGTATTGCCGGAGTGGAGATAACCATCGCGAATATTCCACATGTGAACCGCGTGCAGCCGCGGGTGGTGGTAGCTGGCCGGCCACGTAACATCGTCGTGCAATTTAACTCCTTACATATCAAAGACAGCATACTTTCCGGTATACGTAAACACAAAGGTATAACTACTATGGACATTGGCATGCCAGGTGTGCCACTGAAGATTTTCGTAAATGAACACCTGATTCCATTCTACAAACAACTACGCAAAGAAACAAAGGATGCGGCGGAGGCAGCGAACTACAAGTACGTGTGGGTACGCAACTGCAAAATTTTCGCCAGGAAGCAAGACAAGTCTGCTATCATTCACATTAAGGATACGAAAGATTTAAAAAAGATAAAATGACTTCTATTAGGTCTAAACGTGACTCTGCGTTGTATGGTAACGTACCTTATAGAAATAATAATTATTTATTTTGTTGTAGAACGCCAGACACCACGATATATAGTTATTTTTATGCTCGAAATACTCGATACCAAACCTAAATCTATATTATTTACTAATCTAACGCCACAAATTCACCCGTATGTAATTAATATCCAGAATAGCTACATCTGTTGTTTTATACTTAGGTATTGTACCGTACCACCTTATCGATCATCTGTTTATGTATCACGGGAACAAATTATCCTTAACGCGCTTAGTATAAGGTTCATATTATTTTACTCTGTCGACAATTTATCACACAGTAAAATAACTATGTGGAATTATCAATCCTTAAAACGGTTATGCCTTACTTTTATAATAATGATGACAAATATTTTATTTGAGGTATTACCTGACTTAATAAATATATTTGGATTATACCGAACTTTCTCGATACACTGTGCACAAGGTGTCAATATATTTATAGAAATATTAAGGCTAATCTTAAATTTTATTTGTCTTTTCCTAAGTGAATAACATAATTACCGACACAAATAATAAACTAAATATTTATTACCAAAATGTCCGCGGTCTCCGAACTAAGTGTCTAGATATATATAATAATATACTACATAATGATTATGATCTAATATTCTTGACTGAAACTTGGTTGCAGAGTGACATTTTGGATTCCGAAATTTGTGATTTTCGATACAATGTATTTCGATGTGACAGAAATCTTAATATCACAAATAAGTGTACGGGCGGCGGTGTAATGGTGTGTGCTCGTCGCAATCTTTGCGCTGCGGTGTACCGTGACTGGTCATGCGCGGGATTCGAATCGCTGTGTGTAGGTATACCGGCGCGAGCGCTTGGCGCCCCGGCCGATCTATTTGCTGCGTTAGCATATCTCCCGCCAGATGAGGAAAAATTGCCAAGTAACTTAGAGGAACTAAAAAATAGTTTTCCGCGCATGATTAATAACCTGCCTACGTGTAATTATTTATTATTGAGTGACTTTAACTTACCATGTATATCATGGTGTAGTGACAATGATATAGGTTACACTTTGTTGAGTCAGGGTAGACTGGATTTTCAAAACGCAGCGTTATCCTTCGTCGAGGATATGCAGCTTTTGGGTCTAACCCAGAATAATTTTATAAAGAATTCTTGCGGCAATATTTTAGATTTATGTTTTGGTAATTTGCCTATGCTTGTGTCCCAATGTCAACCAATTACAAAGATTGATGTTTATCATCCACCATTCGAAATTGACATATTAGACCTTTATATAAAACCCTTAAAGTCTAAACCAACTCCTCGATATAACTTTTTTAAGTGCGACTATGATACAATTAATGCACACTTAAATAATATAGACTGGAAAAACGTCTTATACACCGGAGATATAAATAAATCGGTTGATATTTTTTATAATAAGCTAAATGAATGTTTTGTGAAATATGTACCTCTTTCTTATCCAAAAAATGATTCATACCCGATTTGGTTTAGCACTTCGCTCATAAAGATAATACGAGAAAAATCTAAAGTACATAGAAGGTGGAAAAAAATTTCAAACCCACGTGATTATGATGAGTTTTCTATGCTCAGAGCTAGACAAAAACGTGTACAGGGGGAATGCTTTCAACGTTATAATGATAACACCGAATCTTATATTCGAAGATCTCCTAAATTCTTTTGGAAATATGTAAAGTCTAAGAGGGGAGGCTCGAACTATCCTAATTGTTTTAGTCTTGGTAACAATAACTTCTGCAGTGGAGAAGATATCTGTAATGCGTTTAATACATTTTTTGAAAGTGTGTTCGACTGTACAAATTCATCTTACAACCCCAACACTATTTTTACGTCTAGTAATCAGAACGACGTACTGTCAGGTGTAGATGTGAATCGTGACACAGTCATGAAGTTTTTAAAGGGCTTAGATAAATCTAAAGGATCTGGCTGTGACGGTATTCAGATTCAGATTCAGATTCAGAATTTATTCGTAAAATAATATTTCACACGTCATATAGGTACACAATTTTAAGTACACAATACAATAACTTAAGTAATAGTAATTATTATGTAGGTGATCAGTGTAGTACACATTTTTTTACTTACTAGATTACATACAAGATATTTTATAAGAACAACATGCAAGTATACATCATAAAAAAAAATGAACATTGTATTTTATAATTTAGGGTCACTGAACGCCGCGACAAATTCGTCGATGGTATAACAAGCGAGGTTTATCAATATTAATTTTAAACGATTTGCAAATACAGTATTGCTTTGTACCGTTTTCAATTCCGCGGGTAGCAAGTTATATAATCTTGCGCCCATGACACCGAGCGACTTTTGAGTTTTAGCTAGTCTACAACGCGGGTACTAGTAAGATATTATTTCGGCGAGTACTGGAATGAGTGCTATATGTGTTTAAATTCGTTCTTACATATTTACAGGCATTTAGTATGTATGCACAAGGCAGAGTGATGATCTTTGACTCCCTAAAAAGATCTCTGGCAGGAAAATCAAATTTCTTTTTCATTATTATACGAACGGCTCGTTTTTGTATTTTAAAAGCCCTGTCCCGATCAGCTCCGGTAGCCCACAGGTCGACACCTTGTATCAATAGTGTATGGAAATATCCATAGTATGCTTTTTTAATATTTTCGAAAGACAAACTTGGTGCGAGTCTTGAGAGGGCGTAGCATGCCGACGATAACTTGTCACACAAGAAGTCAATATGAGGGGACCATGTTAGTCCGGAGTCGATGGTAAATCCTAGGTATTTTACCGTATTAACCTGAGGTACTCTGATATTGTTCAGCGCGATGTCTAACTGATTTTTATTTTTATGCCTAAGTTGGAAATGCATTAAGTTTGTTTTATCAATGTTCAACATCATGCCGTTTGCAGTAAACCACTGGGATATTAGGTACACTGAATGTTTTACCTTAGATTTTAAAATCTCAAAGCTGTCGGCAGTCACGAGTAAGCAGGTGTCGTCCGCGAATGTCACAACTTCAATATCTGGACAAGCGACCGAGATGTCGTTAACTAGAATTAAAAACAGGCAATTTCCCATCGACGAACCTTGAGGGACAGCAGAATTGCCTATTTGTTCCAAGTCACACTTTGACCCCAACACGTGCGTGCTCTGCTTTCTGTCCTTCAAAAACGAACATATAGTGTGAAGGAAAGGCCCATTTACACCGTAGCGAGACAATTTGTGAAGAAGCAAGGAGTGGTCAACCATCTCGAAGGCGCGCGACAAGTCGCAGAATATTGCTGCAACCTGTCGCCCGGCCTCGAGGTGCGTCAGCGTACGCGACATGACATCACGCACTGCGTCAGTTGTCGACCGCCCAGGCTGGTAGGCGTACTGTTGTTTGTTTAATAATTTATTAACGCTAAAGTAATTCATTAAAGAAGAACACAGAAGACACTCGAATACTTTGGATATGATAGGTATTAGAGATATTGGCCGATAACTTTTTTCCTGGTCCATCCCTCCTCTGCCTTTGTAAATATTTCCGCCTATTTTTTTGGCTTCTTGTGCTGAAAGTCTGTCATATCCTTTAACCATTATCTTTAAGCATTCGTTAAGAGATTGTGTTTTTCCTTCCATCTGGAAAAAAGCAAACATTATTCCTATACATAAAAAAGGCTCAAAGTCCAATATTGATAACTATCGGCCAATATCCATTCTCAATACAATCGCAAAGCTTTTCGAGTCTATAATTTTTAAACAAATTTATCCCATTGTAGCCCGAGGAATCTCGGATACACAGCACGGTTTCTTAAAAGGTCGTTCCACAGTATCAAATCTAGCCTGCTTCTCTAATTATGTTTTAACGCAGATGGAAGGAGGTGGTCAGGTTGACGTAATCTATACGGACTTTGAAAAGGCGTTTGATAAAGTCAACCACGCCATACTACTCAAAAAACTTCAGGCGCTTGGAATTCATGGAGATTTACTCAGATGGGTAAAATCATACCTTACTAACCGTTCTCAGGCCGTGGTTCTTGGTGGATTCAGGTCTGACTATATCAGAGTTCCCTCGGGCGTGCCGCAGGGCTCCCATTTGGGTCCCCTTTTCTATAATGCGTATATATACGACATCGGCTCTTGTTTTACCACTGCTCGTCACTTATTATATGCAGATGACAAAAAAGTATTCATGCGTGTTAATTCTATAGCCGACTGTGAGCTCCTTCAGAACGATCTTAATAACTTAGCCGAATATTATGCGCGTAATATGATATCGATTAGTATAAATAAATGTCAGTGCATAAGTTTTACTCGCACTACTAAATCAATCAATTTCTCATATAACTTGGGCGGCGTGAGGTTGAACAGAGTCGATGTTGTGCGAGATTTGGGTGTATTACTGGATGCCAAAATGACTATGAGAAATCATGTCGACTCCATCGTAAATAGATCATATCGTAGTCTGGGCTTTGTCATGAGGACATGTAAACCATTCCAAAGCTTGTTAAGCCTAAAAGTTGTATATTATGCATATGTGAGAAGTACTCTTGAGTATGCATCACCGGTTTGGTCAGTTTGTTACGCAGTTCATAAAGACCGCATAGAAAAAATCCAAAAAAAGTTTTTGGTATACTTGAACTACAAATTTAAGAAACCCTCTATTGGATATAAGGATCACTGCCGTATATATAATCTCCTTTCACTTGACGACAGACGCAAACTTGCTGACATGTGCCTATTATATGATATTGTTGGGAATCGATTAGACTGTCCTGAGTTACTATCCGGCCTTACGTTTCGAGTCCCTAGACGACGGACCCGGCACACAACACTATTTCATGTTCCCCTTCACTCAACTAACTATGGCTCTAACGCCATCTTATCACGGATTCCTTTTTTGTACAATACTGACTTTTTTACAACTGATCCATTTGTGGGTTCAAAGCATAAATTTAGACATGAAGTGTACTCTGTCTTGAACAGACAAAACAAAAATTAACACGTAGATATGAATAGGCATGATGACTGGCAAGTCAAATCAGCATCTTTTTTCGAACTGTCAAAACGATCACCAGTAATTCACCACTATGGAATTTTATATGAAATACTCAAAAGTGACGTCACGTTTGAGTACTGTCAAATGACCTACTTTTTTTAAGTTCTTTTCAATTTATTAAATAGAAGTTCTGTACAAAAATTACTGCAATCTACATCTTTGTTATAATTTCTTCGTGTATTATGTCGTGCATAATGTTATATAATTTATTTTAACTACAGTCATCATCCCTATTGTTGTTGCTTGTGTTTTTTTTTTGACCAGATTTCAAATGATTAAGGTGGTTGAATATTAATATAAATTAATATAAAAAAATATTATTATAAATTGACGGTGGCTTTAAATTTTTAAATTTGTAATATGTGTTTTTGTGCGTTAGGTTAGTTTAAATAATTAATATTGACGTATAAACATTTTACATAACTTAAATCTTGCTTAAATTTGTTGGTGTCTGACTCTGCATATAATGCAGTTTCTTGATTGCGATGTGTGTTTGCAATAATTCTTAGTCCATTATATTACCAGTACTATTTCTTATCTTGTTTAACTCATTTTGTACGAGCATTTGTATAGTTGAACATTACTCAATAGGTTATTATTCTTTTTTACCCTTTATAAGGCAGAGACGATCTGGAAACCACTTATGGCACTTTAAATAAGTGTTCTATTTTCAATGAGTAAGACTGACATTCCATTCACTTTATAGAAATGTCAGCCTTATGAAGGGTTAAATTGTGTGTAATTATAAGATAATGTTAACCGATGGATGACTGTTATTGGCCTAAGTTTTTATTCTTAAGAAGTAATATGTTTAGTATTATTTACGGCTGTTGTTATCCTTAATACCAATAAAATAAAATAAATAAATAAAATTCCATTTACACTATATAGATAGATCACATAGATATAAGTATGTACAGACAAGTATCACGTAGGTATTACTAAACGGTAGAACTATGAGTTTTACCTATCCCTTCAATAGTTGACCAAGTCCGGAAATCGCTTTCAATACAAAAAGTTACAATCCCCATAAAAAAATAAAGTTTAAGCCCTTAAAAGCTCCGACACCGCTAACCAAACACACTGTTTAAGAAGCTTCTGACACATTTCAGAAGTTTCATTTCGAATATTTTGCAATATTTGTCTTATACGAACAATTCCACACAACACAGCTTTACAACGATACGACTACCTAGTCGTATCGTTGTAAAGCTGTGTTTACAACGATACGACTAGGTAGTCGTATACCTATAAACAATATTCTTCAGTAGAAGGCCAAAAAAATTTAAATAAATATGGCTGACTTTGTGTAGCATTTGACGTCTTTGACACACTGTGAAAAACACGTTTTTACGTTTTTCAATTTTTTACGTTTATACTAATTAAATATCCCACAATGTCGTAACAGATGTGCTTACCATAGAAAAAATCAACTGCGAAAGACTCCGGTTGTCACGGGATTCGAACCCGCTTCCTCTGGATTGCCGGTCCAACGTGCTTCCAATTGGGTATGTCAAGTTTTTTGAAGTGGTGTAAATTATATTTTATTTGGATGATAGGCTTCCTAAGGATCACGAAAAACCAGTTATTTTATTTTTATAACTATTAATTTATTATTAATATTATTTATAATATTTTTAATTTATGGCTCACAAGCTAAACGACTTTTGCGCTACTGAAAATTTTAAAAAAACACGTGATGGTTGTCAAATATGTCACTGTCAAAAATAACTACGTCTTTCAACGGTTTTGTTCGTTCGATTGCATTTGGTAGTTTCAGTGATTTATAGAATATTTTTAACGACATTTTGGACTCTTGATCTTGCCGCACTACTCCATGACCCCTGCACGATATTTTGGACAACGTTTGGATCTTCCTGTGACTACCTACGCTCAGCTTTTTGGACTACGTTTTCTTGCCTTTCTGACGACCCTGGTTTTGACTATTGGACTGCTTCACGTACATCTAGATACAATGAATAGTGACTGCAACCGAACCGTGACGGAGTATTACAGAGATATGCTCATGTGCTTCGTACCCAGCTGTAAGAAATACAGACGTGACTTTCCCGACTCAGCTTTTCTATGTGTACCAAAATGTTTTCAACCAACTTGGTGTCACGCGTTGGATATAAATTGCCCGAAACGGACCCTATATGTTTGTGAAGAGCATTTTCAATGTGAGTGTAGTGACTATTCTATGTATCAAAATTATACTCAATAACACGTTTTTATTGTTATTATTAGTATGCATTTTAAATATTTTGAAAGACGTAGTTACTTTTGACAGTGACATATTTGACAACCATCATGAGTTTTTTTTTAATTTTCAGTAGCGCAAAAGTCGTTTAGCTTGTGAGCCATAAATTAAAAATATTATAAATAATATTAATAATAAATTAATAGTTATAAAAATAAAATAACTGGTTTTTCGTGATCCTTAGAAAGCCTATCATCCAAATAAAATATAATTTACACCACTTCAAAAAACTTGACATACCCAATTACACCAGACGACCTTCCGTCGATCACAGCGAATTTAGTCAATGGTATTGTGAAGCTAATCACTAGCGACATCTGTACTTAATGTTTCGAAGATACTACAACCTTACAGGACATAGGACATTAAGTCAAGACAACCTTAAGCCACTCAAAGACGTGTGTCTACCACAATCGTCCGCAAACTCGACAACTCTCCGTTGCGTTAAATTTGCTATAGAGGGCGCTGCAATTAAATATCAATAATTTTAACTAAAAATGTACATAATGTGAACTCAAGGTTTTGTATTCTAAAAGTGCGTAATTAATTAATTATGATTATAAAAGTGTAAAAATACTTCAGTGTCTATACGCTAATGCTCGAAGCATTGTTAAACAAGGAAAGTTTGATGAAATACGATGTGTTGTTCAATCTATGAATAATATAATTCACATACTTGTCATCACGGAAACATGGATTAAGTCGAAGGAAGAAGCTCAAATGTACCAACTGCCAGGCTACACGCATTATTATAGCTATCGATCAAGCAGTAGAGGAGGTGGCGTCTCCATTTTCGTGCATAATAACCTACAACATCATATTATACAAGAAGAAACCAGTAACGGCAACCATTTTTTATGGATACATCTCGAAAAACAAGCACTTAGCATCGGCGCCATTTATAGAACAAACCACTCCAACATGCAAAATTTTCTAAATACCTACTCTAAACAGCTTCAAAACAATAGAAGAGCCATCGTATTTGGTGATTTTAATGTAAATTTGCTGAGCGCAGAAAAACAAACAAAGGACTACCAGGAAATTACTAACGAAAATGGTTACGTTATACTAAATCAAGTACATGAAGATTTTTCCACCCGTGAGACGGAGACGACCAAAACAATCCTGGATCATATAAGCACAAATTTAAGGAGTAATAACTTCAAGTTAACAATAATAGAATCAGCTTTATCTGACCACAAGCAATTACATTTGGAAATTGAGAATTATCATCCTACACGTAGAAATGTATATAAATATGAAGCCATAGATTACATGAAGCTATATAAAACAATCGAGAAACACAAAAACACAGATGAAAACGAGTATGAGGATTTTCAAAACAGATTGGTGTTAAACATTAATAATTGCAAGGTAAAAAAGACGAAAATATTAAACCCACCCAGGCAAGATTGGATAAACAAAGAGATAATAACTAGCATTAATGAACGAAATTACTTATGGCAACAACTTAAACGTAATCCTAAAGACGAACAACTCAAAGAAAAATATCGAAAGAAAAGAAACAG
>JALPQI010000069.1:0-14305 GCA_025490895.1 Thaumatotibia leucotreta | reverse complement strand
AAGTATTTTTAAAAGTAAGTAATAAATATACTTTTTATTTATTTAGACGAGCAATCGCATAGGGAAATAAATGAAATAAAAATACAAAAAATCCAGTAAAGGAGATTTCTTTGTAAAAGTTAACATCATCATCATCATCATCATATCAGCCGAAAGACGTCCACTGCTGAATATAGGCCTCTCCCAACGATTGCCACAATGACCGGTCCTGCGCCACCCGCATCCAGCGGACTCCTGCGACCTTCACCAGGTCATCAATCCACCTTGTGGGGGGGCCTACCCACGCTACGCCTTCCGGTACGTGGCCGCCACTCAAGAACCTTCCCGCCCCAACGGCCATCGGTTCTACGCGCAATGTGCCCCGCCCACTGCCACTTCAGTTTAAAAGTTAACAGCATACAAGAAAAACAAAATTGATACATAGTGTATAAAAATATATCAGTACATGTAATAGGGTGGAAATTTAACAGAATTTACACATCGGGTCAGGTAAGTAAATAATTGTGAGGAACATGGGTTTTATAATAATTGCAGTTTAGTAAACGTGGTAAACATCGAATAGCTTTATGACGTATATAGATATATTATATATCAGTAAATAGTAAAGGAAAATGCACACAATCAGGCGCCAAAATAAAGGTGAATTAAAATTACTAAAAATTATTTTTCGATTGAGATTTGCATCTGGCTGGTACCCATCACCTACACACTGGTTAATCTGGACATATTATATGTGTACCTTATAATCCTTTGAACAATATGAATAACATTTTTATTTGAAGTAAAATATTGAGATAGCCCACGCGTTTCAAAATGTGTTCACATTTTTATTCAGCCCCGAATTATTAAATTCCAGAGCACGCCTCACAAAAACTAATCTAACTGATTGAGATCTCAATATTCGACTATTAAAACGATTCCCCCACATTATCTATTTGCAGGGCCCGTACTTCCATCATATCACGTAAACGGGTGCGGTCTCCGATACCATCTTTCACAGGCTTCGTGACCGCAGGACAGTCATGCAGTGAATCGATACCGTCATGAATATTTCAACCGATTTCGTACCCACCGTATTGTAGCGTAGCTAATTGAAATATTCTGTATTATGTATCAATAATTTCAATGGCAAATGATTATGTCCGTTTGATTGCTGTTGTATTACTTTGTTTCTAATATAACTAATTTATTTTATACAACCTACTTGATATTTTTAAATCAGGATTTTTTTACAAAAAGTAGTGGTAGTAGTAAACACTTTACATAAATCATATGAAAAACATATATACACTCAAATTGTACAAAGGCTAACGTATCCCTTTAAAAAATCTCTTCCAGCTAACCTTTGAGTCTGTGTAAGATTAATTTTACTTGTGTATATCCAGTAATTTCGCCATGAACTCTTTAATTTCCGCAATTTGCAGGGATAACCCAGCGATACATCACGACCTGCCCATGGAAATGACACGACCGGTATTCCCAACTTTTAATAAAAACCGTGGCATTTTTTCAGCTTTGGCAAACAAAAGGCCCTCCGTACGCGCACGCAGTAGTAAATTACGCAACAATTCGAATGGAAAATGAAATGCCTGCTTCCGAACCATTAAGCAATTTGAATTTAACACTCGTTCCTTCATTTTCCTATTACCGCAGAAATTTTGCGTATTACTCACGAGGCTGAGGGGGATGTAAACAGAGCGAGGCGTATCGTGTCGAGCTACAAGCTACAAGTTTTGAATGCATTTATGAAGTTGCAAACTCCTGAGTTCATAAATGATTATTCTTGTGGAAACGAACAGCGATATTAGAATGTTGCTTTCATTTCAATAAAAGGTAGGTTTTAAATTAGGTTTGACTGTAATTATAAATAACATATTAGGTTATTACTCATGATATCTATGAAGTTGGTCTATACTATATAGACTTCAATTGATCCTTAATTTTATTTAAAGAGTACCTACCTTAAATATATTTTTTGTTTTCAATAATGCACTGGTAACAAAGGTTTTTTCAGACTTATGATTGTTTTTTTTTCTTAAATAGTATTCAAAAATAAGCTTTGAAAACAACTCTTGCCATTTGCTGCCGGTTCATATTTTTGGGATAGGTTTAAATGTAAGATAGTACCTTTTTTATGAAACAGTAATATACAAACCACGCCTTGAAAATGTCTAATATTACTGGGATAATTTGGTTTATTTTGATTTTGACATTTTACGGAAAATATGTAGACTTTTCACAAAATTCCCCATAAAAACGCCAATTTCATAGGTAAGTTAACGACCTAATATTATTTCAACTTTACTGTATCTGATGAGTGTTGATGGATCTAAACCTAAACGTATCTGAAAGTGGATTAGTATTTAATATCCACGTACTGAGCCTCCTTCAAGAATATTAGGTGTTGCTTAAATATTCATGAACGGAGTCAAAGAAAACGTTCGCTCAAAATTATTTGCCTGAAACTCTTCAAACGAATAATTTGGACCTATGACATTTTCATAGCGATGCCGACGGACGAAATCGTTTTAGCTGATTTCGTAATTTCGTTGGTAAAAACCGTGTACCCAGCGTCTACGTCAAAGAGAAACGGACTCATCCACGTGGAATAAATCAACACGAAAAAATAATATGCCGGAGCAGTGTATGGAGCTACATAGCTACCTATAGGACATTGATATCGCTGGAGACGATCAGACAAGTATTGATAATTTTTCTCAAAAGCGTTTTTCATATCAATTAAGCTTAACAAAGAAGGAACTGCTTGAAAAACGGTTTTTATAGTTTATCAACAAACTGGATTCACTCGCGTGGAACAAAACAAGAAAAGCACCCAGAAAAAAATGTTTATCTCGTTTAACAAATGCCAGGTTCTTTTCTTAATGGGTACGGAGCGGGTTCGCCCGCCAGAGCCCGGTCGGCACCGCGTCTGCTCTGCAGACACGGCTTGAAAGGGGTGGCAAAGATTAAGTTGCGTTTTTTAATCAAACACATAGCAATCCGTCAATGGGGACGATCCACTGACTAAAACAAAGCGATAAATTAAAGCAGGCAACCGGGAGCCGAGCGTTCGCCGCTTGTATTGAAAGATTTACTTCCTCTGTTTAATTGCAATAACGGCTAGGCACGTTGGTATCGTATTTTTCTTTTTACACTCCGCCTCTTATTGCCTTCGCGCCGTTAAATAAATTTATGACGCCCGACAAAGTTCAGCCCACCTCTGCAGCCTCTGCGGTGCGCGAAATTAGGTGGGAATGCGAACGAGAAATAAAAAGCCTGGTCTCAGGTGCGTTTGTAGCGCTGCCCGCTAGTGCGGATTAGCTCTTGACTTGCGGTTAAATGGGACGCCCGCTCATAAAAGTTTCTTAACGCTCATAGTTTGGGGCTACCTTCCGGTTGACTCGAATTTCCCTCTAAAAAGTTCCGGCGGTCGCTAGCTTTGTTTCGCATTACGTTAGCTATCTGCTTTGGGATTTTGTCATCATGAGAGAGTTAGTTGACTGCGGGGAACTTTCTTATTGAGATATGATTTTACATTTTTTATGAGATTCAGAGGTTAGTGTAATTTACACATGCCTGAATACTTATCGTGCAATTATATACACTTACTTAGAAACACTTAATTGTGCAAAAATCAAACAAAACAAGTTGGTATCAAAAAGAATGTGGGAAAATGAAAAAATCTGTGCATAATGTGAATATGCTATGAAATATCTGTTTCAAAAGCATTCGAAATAAATAATGTAGTTATAACCAAAATATAACTGTGACAAATATCCCTTCGCGTGGCGGTGTCCTGCTCCGGGACAGAAATAAAATGAAGTCGGCTGGCAGACCATTTTTTGCAACGTTTCCGTTGGCTGGCAGGGGTTTGGCGAGATACTTCGCTTCAGTTATAGCATTTTAGAAAAACTGCAATTACACTCCTTTTTTGTATGTAATTGATTCACATATTGCATAGCATTTTAATCACGACAAAATATGCTACCAGATCCTTACTAAACATTAGGCTTAAAGTCTAGAAATAGAATATTATAGAACGTTAAAGTTAGAGATAAAAGATTTTCTTCACTTTTCAGTACATTATGTTCCATAATTCATAAATTATGCAATATTTTGGTAATAAAATGTGTTGGTGTACAACTATATACACTATTTATGAAAAATAACTGAAATAAACACATCACATCAAACATTTTACAAGTAGAAGGTTCACAAATATTGACCCTAGCGAGAGCCGCCGCACCGATCAGTATAAAATAGCTCATTTTACAAGCTTGTTTCAGAGAAAAGTGTGGATCAAGTGACCCGTGTTTTATATTTATTTGCGAGATTGGTTTATAATCTCTTACTTTTGCAAACAATCATTTTCAAGAAATGTATACTTTTTAAGCTATAAGCAATAAAATGTAACCCCAAAAAAAACGACATGAAATAGATACAAGCAACCAACGACCTATAACTGTCACAAATAATCATCGTTTTAGATTAAGGATTTGTTTCCTAAAACTAGACTACATTTACAAAAGAATGTAAGAAAAGCAAAACCTGGTATAATACAAAAATATTTGAAAAATCAGGAAAGAAAACAAGGAATTTCTACCCAGAAGACACCTAAGAGCGACTATCATAGTATGGATACGACTATTTTAGTGCAAATTGTCTGGCAAATTCCCGCAGCGGTATTGGTTGTTTTATAATGTAATTTGTACGTAACGTAAGGCAGTAGTACCAAAAGTTGATTTTATATTGTTTTCACTCGTACTTTACCACCAACTTAGGGCCGATTTTTCAGTCGCCAGGTAAATATATCCGTCAGAATAAAATATCTCCTACCTTTATACTCAAATCAAAAGTCTTATCCATATTATAAAGCTACGGAACAAAATGGCGACCGCGGTTGATATCGGCCAAGCTGGCAAGTGTCCCGTTCCTGACCATTTAGTGCCGAGTGTGATTTATTTGAATATTTCGTCGAATAGTGTTTTATTTGCATCAATTTGCAACTAGAATTAACCTAATTGTGAACTAATTAATCTACTTTTCCCATAGTTTAAATAAATCTGTTGATATTTGGCGTCAAAATATGATTTGTTTGGCGCGCATGTCAACAAGCGAATCCAAAGCACCTGATGAATATCGTTTTTTATTCATGAAAACCTAGTCAGAACACAAACAATGCCTAAGAATTATATGTATTAGTTACCCAGTCATCTTATTTTCACAAATTTCTCTTCGAAATACCACTTTAAATAGTAAAAAACGAATGAAACACTCCCACGTTTTGTACATCCAAACACCATCGTGCAACCAAACTTACAGAGTGAAGTGTCTAAGAAAGTAAAGCTTTGTTGACGTTTCTGACCACCTGCTAGTCATCTCTGTTTATCAATTTCGATTGCTACGTGTTAGAACAGTGCAAATACAGGCTTAGGTATTTATTTTCACTTCAAAACTGAGTACCTCTAATTTGGTACCGCAGCCGGCCACTGCCATTTTACGGAGTTTTTTTTCCTGGAGTGAGCGGGACACCGCCAGCTAAGACCAAAAGTGCCGACCGGTGTCTGCCACGCGAAGGGATAACGAATTAGAGAGAATGTAAAGTATACGGAAAACTCCAGAGCTCTGTAGTAATTTAACAAAAGAAATGTAATAAAGAGGTTAGTGGATTTTTATCCATGTACTTAACAAATAAAGTTAGCGAATAAACGTAATCTGTGTACTCACAAATGAAAATTTGTGTACGAAGTGAACACAAAGCGTACAATATATTAGATTGCTTCTCTTAAGTTTGTTCCTACACACAGAAAAAGGGAGGAATTCAATTACACTTTCGGTTTACAAATTAAAGGAAAATTTAGCAACTCACATTAACGCCCGGCTCCTTTAAAACCTCCAATGTAATCTGAAACAAGGAACAAACACGCCTAAATAACAATAAAATTCTAATAAAAACTTTGAGCACGCAACCGAAATTGTTGTTATAGGGAAAATTTACCAAATTATTATTTACGGCCGGGAATTATTACGAGCATTTATCGGCGAATGCCCGTACCGTGGGACAGTACGTGACGCCTTCTCAAACTTTCTTCTGTACGGATTATTAAATGTGTTGTTTCCTGCTATTACAACGTATTACAATCGAGGAAATTGATAGTGATTTAAGCAATTGACAGGTATATTAAACTATAATTTGTAATAGGTAAACTTTAATAAGAGCAGACTTCGAAATAAAAATGGGTCGTTGACAATAAATTAAAACGTCTCGTCTCGTCATTACTAGTAGCGATAGCGACACGCGTAAAAGCACGTCTTTCCATTACGTTTCTTGAAATTGCACGAATTGTAACATTACACTCATACATGGGTCAAAATTCTTTTCGTTTTCTTTTTTCATACCACTGTCACGCTTTTAGTTGCAGCTAGGACTCAGTATTTAATAAAAGAAAACCGGTGCACTTGTATTTCTTTTTCACGCTAGATTTTAATCCTTGCATCAAAAATTAGAAATGAAACATCATCTCATACAAAAAGCACAACTGTGTCACGTTTTTTATGGACACAAAATAAGACAACGGAAAGAATTTTGACCCACATACTTGTTGCAGGAATTTCAAAGTAATTTTGAGGGTATTAGTTATATAGATTTGTGAGTTGTCATTATCACAGACGTGTTTAGAAAGTTAACGTTATCTAAACTTATTTTTCTATATTTTTATATTTGAACAGGAAGCTCGACGCAGGGGCTACTTCACAAATATGTAGGGGCATTCCACGAGAAAGTCGTTTACGTGACGCTTGTACTATCTATGGCAGTTACGTTAAATAAATGCTCAAAGTTAGAAAAAACTGTGTGAACGTGTAAGTCCCGAAATATTACCACACTAGAACTCGGGTTCCTATAATTATTAGAAGTACTAAAAGAATCGCGTTACGTAAGCGACATTCTCGTGGAATGCCCCTGTATCAAAATGTAGGACTTCCTAGAAACCCTTATCTTTCGAACATAGTTGTGACACATCTGTCAAACTAAATAAGAAATACCTTTGAGACATTTAGTTTCAATATTGCTTCTGCTACAATGGACAACTGGACTGTACGTAAAGACGACACATGAGCGTAACTAACCTTTCAAAAACCGTTTCCTCCTGTAAGCTCCATAAACCGTAAATAAATCAAGAGTATAAAAACATTTTATGAAAATTCCGTCACTAAAAAATTCGAAAATCTGATGTAGATATCAGAACATACATACCATACATTTAACATGTGTTATTTCGTATAAAATTCGCGATAGAAACTTCTTTCCGCATCGCATGGCTACATCAAAGAAAAGTACTAATATTTAGGCTGCGTGTGTTAAGCCTCTTCCTGTTATTTGATTTTACGAAATCCTTAGTCGTGTTTTCCATATAATAAGGTTACTTTTTCAATAAATTGTTTATGTACAATGTGGAATTACTGCCGAGCTACCTACTTACTTGTTTGCGGTCGCTGGTTTTGATAAAATTTCGAATAACAGCGGTATTGTTATAATATAAAATATTTTAAAACAAAAATAAAACCGCCTTCAAAAATTCGCCCGAACTAGAAAGTAAAAAATAATTTTAGTTCCTACTTCTTAGGATTTCCTACCCAAACCTTTAAACCTTTTACCCTATTAATTGAAATAAAATATTATGGCTAGGTATCCTACAGATTTCTTAGAAGTCGGTGCCAAGCCAAATACGTTCATAGGTATATATTAGATTTAGATAGAGCTTTATAACTTACTGTCACTCCGATTATGTTTTTATCAACAGTTTGATCTACCTCAGTCATTTTGATGAAAGCATAACCAGAGTGACAGTAAGTTACAAAGCTCTATCAAATACAGTCATATAGGTACTCGCGAAGTGAATATATTTGGCTTGGCACCGACTTCTAAGAAATCTGTAGGATACCTAGCCATAATATTTTATTTCAATTAATAGGGTAAAAGGTTTAAAGGTTTGGGTAGGAAATCCTAAGAAGTAGGAACTAAAATTATTTTTTACTTTCTAGTTCGGGCGAATTTTTGAAGGCGGTTTTATTTTTGTTTTAAAATATTTTAGTTTTTGCTTTTTAGTAGTGTATAATCGTTATTTAGTATGCTCTAAATACTTATAATTAGAATGTACTGCACTGTAATAGGCCAGAAAACCTGAACTGGATAACTTAAATATTCAAAGAATTATCCCATTATCAAGGAGATATACATTTTATCATCAGCAGGTATGAATTATTTCAAAGATTATAGGTAACAACCTTAGCATACCTATATTATTTAAAGAATCACTAACCGCTAACCAACATGTCATAACTACTAAGCAAACACTTGAATAGATCTCGAAAATGTATGACAGATGTTATATTCAAAGAATTATCCTCCAACTCTTAATCGTTAAGGAGTTATACCTTTCGTCATCAGCTCACCAACATGCGACTATGACCACCTAAACGCAAATACTCCAATAGCTTCCAAAATACATGAACTATGTTATATTTAAAGAATTATCCCCCAACTCCTAATCTCTAAGGAGTTGTACCTTCCATCATCAGCTCACCGACATGAAAGGATGACCACCTAAACGCAAATACTCGAATAGCTTCGAAAACACATGAAATATGTTATATTTAAAGAATTGTCCCCCAACTCCTAATATCTAAGGAGTTGTACCTTTCATCATCAGCTCACCAACATGAAAGGATGGCCACCTAAAGGCAAATACTTAAATAGCTTCCAAAATACCCGAAATATGTTATACTTAAAGAATTATCCCCCAACTCCTAATTGCTAAGGAGTTGTACCTTCCATCATCAGATCACCAACTTAAAACGTCCATGACTAGACGCAAATACTTGATTAGTCTTCGAAAATAAATGAAAAATGTCATGTGTGCCTACAACATTTGAAGAGTTCCCTCGATTTCTCCAGGATCCCATCATCAGATCGGAATTCGGTGACAATGGGACCAACTAGAAGGTATACCCTTTCAAACAAAAAAATAATTTTTCAAATCGGTCCACGCGTCTTCGAGTAATCGGGGAACATACATAAAAAAAAAAAAAAGATTTCGACGAATTGTAAACCTCCTCCTTTTTGAAGTCGGTTAAAAAGCCAGAAAGGCACGCTTACACCTGGTTGAAAAGTATGTTCAAATTTACGTAACCAGTTATATTTTAGTCAGTTATTTTAGATGCTTTAAGCCCTACCTTACAGATGTCAAGATAAATCTATATTGTCAATAGACAATATGCGTTTATAGGGAATACCCTATAAACGCATTCGGGTTTACACGCAGTGCGTTTTTTGCATTTTAAGACACCTCGTGTATATGTACATACAAGACTTAATGAAATACATGGCTATTTAAGGCATTCATTTTAATGAAAGCTAATATAGGCATTAATTTTGACGTCTCCTTGTTTTTGACTAATTGTGATTGACTAAGAATATTACTCAAATTTACAATTTTATTTGAAAATAAGTGTGTGGTTGTAGAAAAAGTATTGTATGCAACATTGTTTAAAATGCTCAAAAACATTGTTTAACTAGTCCAAAAATGCAAAAAATAATTAAAGACGCCACGAGCATTTTTTGACTCAGTTAAAGAGGCTTCGCCTCAAATTGTTATCCACGCCACTCACCTCTTTCGACCTCTCTTAAACAAGGGTTGCATAAAATACTATTAATTTCATCATCAGTATTAGGTTTCTCTCTCGCTCTGTTACATTTAGTGCATAACTGAAAAAAGTATGTCATTATATTTATGTAAGTATATTACCTATTAATATTATAATTATACAAAAGACAAAATACTGACTTTATGAACGTCGGGGGTGGAATTTAATATTATTCATAAAAAAAATATGATATTGACGGTTGAACCTTTGCCTAAACGATACAATTTACGTAAAAGTTGCAGGAAAATAGCTTTGGCGCGTCGAGTGAATTAATGTCAAGATAATGATATTATTGTTTAATTTTAATCAAAATAAATATATTATTTATACATCTATAAATAAATCTAGAAATATTACCGCATTACCTACCATATTCATACAATATTCGAGTAAAATTGTTTCAATCAACTACTTATGCAATATTATCATTCTTTTCGGTAGCAAAATAAGACCAAAAGTAGGCCATTTTTCCGAAACCCCTTTTACAATGTGATTTTTCCCAAGGGCAAAACCTAAATTTTACAGACTGTCAAGCCAGGAGTCCGCTGTCGTTTGTCATTAAAACGGGTAAAATTAACATTTCCCGTGTTTTGTTTGGTTTTTATTTTGCAGGGTGCCAAGTTGCGAGTGCCCAACTGCTCAACTTTGTTAATGTCAGAATAATGCATACGTGGTTTGGGGAAAATTTAAACACATGTCAAAACCAAGGGGGCGCTCGTTTGTACCGGATCTAATGAATGATTAAAGGATTGAAGTGTAGTTAAAGGCAACCAACGAACAAGTAAGATAAGATCAATAACAAAGAAGTGCTGTTCAAAACAAGAGTGTCGTCAAAGGAAACAAAGTCAAACGAATAAATAATATACAATTAGTCCAAGTAGACCAGTACCAGGTACAATTGAAATCATACATAAATGGAAATAAGGAATTGATACTGGAATTAAAACATCGCTTCTCTATTTATGTTTTATTCGGATTAAATTTAATTTGACATCATGCAAGGTAGGTTTTATCTGTTTTTTTAAGCGACTCCAAAAAAATGAGTAAATTCTAATTTTTTTCAGGTGAGATATCAGCAAGGTGACCCGTGTATTATAGTAAAACTAGCGACCCGTCCCGGCTGCGCATGGATACTATAGGTACCTACATAAAAACCTTCCCCTTGAATTATACTACCTATTAAAAAAAATCTCATCAAAATCCGTTGCGTAGTTTTAAAGATTTAAGCGTACAAAGGGACATAGGGACAGAAAAAGTAGCTTTATTTTATACTATGTAGTGATGTGTACTCTTTTTCCAAAGAGTTCCCATAGGTTGGCTGTTTTATAAACCAAATTTGATTGTCTGGCACCTGATATCATCAAAATAGTATACAAATATTATATTTCTAGACCTATTTCTAAATTCCAAAATCACGCAAATTATCATACTATTCGAAATTAGCCCTCATTATGTTCTTGCGGTTCTTAAGTTTTGTCTTTTTGTCCTGTGCTCCGTTACTGTCCGTTCTGGAAAAATATGAATTTGTTTACACCCTCCAACGACTTAATCAAAATTACCTCAGAAAACATTCTAAATATTCAGCAGGAACGCTCCGTTCCTGGGCCCAAGGTCTCTCCCTGTTCGGTATGGGGGTTTAGGAATACGAAAAATGTCATGTTTAGTTTTTGCAGTTTTGGCATACGTTCACAGTACGTCTGATCTCAGGAAAGATCCCAAGGGCTGCCTATTAACTGTGAGATTGCGGATTTGGAGGATGCACAAACTTCATTCCTGACAACCTAAACTCACAAAGAAGATGGGACAATATGTATTGTGATCTCACATAAAATTCTTCTCTAAACAGCTCTGTAGGTCTGGATCGTGCGAGACTCTTGGCGGTCGGACGGGTTCCGACGCTGGTAGCTGGCTGCGCGCCCATCCTTCGGGTAGTACTGATATTTTTATGGGGCCGGTTTCCCTTAGGCTCGCAACCGGTGTGAGACTCGAGGCCGCGGTATGCACCCCTCACTTATGCTGTTGTGGCACAGACCAACTGGGACAACACGGACTAAGCTGTCAAAAAAGCGTAGGCCGTATTTCCAGACATGCGACGCTTAACGGCATAATCCGCAGTTCTCTGGCAGCCATCAATGTGCCAGCTCTTCTCAAGCCTACTGGTATTACCAGATATGATAAGTGGTGATGGTGTGTCTTTGGATCCTTGGAGCATCGGGCGGATGTTGGTATGGGATACTATTTGCATAGATACCCTGGCATCGTCCAATCTTCAACGAACATCCCATCACATCCCATCTTTTTATTGCATGTTCATTGTATTTTTTGTGGACATTTGTGGACAGCCAATAAGGCTTTGTTTACTGTACACTCAGTTTTGTAAATTTCTAATGTATTGTTGTTAATGCCCCAAATAAATATAACAAAATAAACAAAACTACATTTAAGGTGACCGCTGCGGCTGAAAATACCGAATTTTTAAGGCTTATTAAATATATGAGCCTTAGCAAAGAGTACGATTTTATACCGTTTGGCGTAGAATATTTAGATCCATGGGGCCCCAGCACACGCAAATTGTTTGTTGAAATCGCGAAATGTCCGGTTGACGTAACTAAAGACCGAAGATCTTCCATGCACAATGCATCAGCATTGCGATACAGCGAGAGAATTAAATACCGCTAGCATCCTCGATACAATACCACAAGGACCAATCTTATATAGGTTAGGTAAGTTTTTAATTAATGTGTATAATTTTGAAAATAAAGATGGTAAAAAAGTTTTAGTTTTAATTGTGACATCTGTAGGTACTTAGTAAGTTTGTCAGCCTCCGTAGCCTAGTTGGTAGTGACCCTGCCTACGAAGCTGGAGGTTCCGGGTTCGAATCCCGGCGAGGGCATTCTTTGTGTATTTATTTATCACAAATGTTTGTTCCTTGGTCATGGCTGTCTATGTATTTAAGTATCTATATGTATCTATCTATTATATATATGGTCGCCTGGTACCCACATCACAAGCCTTAATTGAGCTTACCGTGGAACTAGGTCGATTTGTGTAAGTTTTCCAACGATATTTATTTATTATATTTATTATACTAAGTTTAGTGATTTGATTGAAGGAATTTAAACAAGTGTCCTTTACCACAAAACAAAACAACCTAACTATCACAATAAATGAAATACGACACAACACAAACCAGTATATCTATAAAGAGATCGAGATATGAAAGAATCAACAAGAATCCTGAACACTAACTGAGTTGTCCCATGTCGCGGCGAAGAACGTGGCCAAACAAAATTTAATTTTCCCTCCGAAGCGCCCACTTACGTGACCCGGGGAAGATATAACGTCTTTATTAAATTATTTCAGCTTTTATAACTGCTACAGACATGTCTAAAAAATTAACGACAAAGGCCAAAGGGATAAGCTGGAAAGTCTACGCCGCACCTGAAAGCGCTTTTAGTCTCTTAGTTGCTTCAAAAATACTACGGCTTTAATTAAAACAATTTAGTTAACAAGGGCCTTTAAGATACAGTGTTTAACGTTTTAACTCCATCTGTAGTCCAGGAGATGAACTTTTAATTAATTATATCATGGGATACTACCAGGGTGGTCCCAGAAGTATCCGATTTAACACACTTAATGAGAGATGATGGTAAGAGACCTGATGGTGTGTCTTTGGTTTCTTGGAGCTGGTATGGGATGCTACTTGCGTAGACACCCTGGTACCGTCCCATCTGCAACGAACTACATTTAAGGCGACCGCTGAGGCTGAAATGCCGAATTTTAAAATGTATTAAATATAAGGGCCACGGCAAAGAGTACGTTTTTTGTACCGTTTGGCATAGAAACCTCAGGTTTATGGGAACCCAGCGCACGTATAATTCCACAAGGGCCAATCCTAGATATAGGTTAGGTTAGTTAGATTAGTTAGATTTAATGTATGTACCTATATCGATTGTACAGTAAAGTTATGAAAATAAATATGGATAAAAAAGTTATAATATCATCGATTTAACAATACCTACATGTATTTTATTTTTTTCTCTCAATATTATCGTAATAGTGTTTTTTTTGATTAACAGCCTCCGTAGCCTAGTTAGTAGTGACCCTGCCTACGAGGCTGGAGGTTCCTGGTTCGAATCCCGGCAAGGGCATTATTTGTGTGTTTATTTATCACAAATATTTGTTCCTTGGTCATGGCTGTCTATGTATTTAAGTATCTATTATATATATCGTCGCTTGGTATCGCCCATCACAAGCCTTAATTGAGCTTACCGTGGGACTAGGTCGATTTGTGTAAGACGTCCCAAGATATGTATTTATTTATTTATAAGTAAGTTAATGATCTATATTTGTCATGTGATTCACGTTAGCATATTAGGTAATTGTAAAAGTTTT
The DNA here is from genome assembly GCA_025490895.1 of Thaumatotibia leucotreta. Taxonomy (NCBI): domain Eukaryota; kingdom Metazoa; phylum Arthropoda; class Insecta; order Lepidoptera; family Tortricidae; genus Thaumatotibia; species Thaumatotibia leucotreta. Next base: position 205 of record JALPQI010000069.1, on the reverse strand, counting down.
AAACTAAATATTATAATGCTTAATCCCTAATGACATGGTCCTGGGTTTGGATATAATCCAGAAGGCGCACCTTTCTACTCGATTACATAGCTAATTTACAGCCGTCCCTCAGACTAAAGAAGGTAGGTATTATCGCGCCGGAAACACACGTAGCCTCGTCCTATCAAAGTTCCGGCGTTATGAAATAACTGTCGGCCGATTATTT